>JANAVB010024000.1:20368766-20642588 GCA_029216955.1 Iris pallida | reverse complement strand
TGGCTTCTCTCTTCCCATGCAACCCCCTCACCCTCCCTCCCATTTCGTGACCACCTCCCCCCCTTCCTCTCCGGCGACCACTTCCCCCTCCCTCTTCGGCGATGGTGGAGTCGGGAAAGGAGAGGAGGGCAGCGAGAGAGGAGGGGGAGGGGGTGCGGGTTGCCGGAGGGTGGAGGGGAGCGGGGGGGAGGGGGAGGGTGCAGGCGGGGCGGCGGAGGGGGAGGGTGCAGGCGGGGAGGCGGAGGGGAAGGGTGCAGGCGAGGCGGCGGAGGGGGAGGGTGCAGGCGAGGCGGGGCGGGGGGGGAGGGCGGAGGGGAGATGGGGGAGGGGGGGTGGCCTGGAGTAGAAGGGGGGGTGAGTGGTAGTTTTAAAATTTGGGTAAGGGCATTATTGTCCAAAAAATTATCTGGGTATCAAGTTGTTACAAAAAAAAGTTTAGGGTATCAACTTGAAAAAGCGTAATAGTTGAGGGTATCAGTAGCAATTAAGCAAAGATTATAATAATAGGGTGAAAACCTACATATGTTGTCGATGATGAAACTAACATCACCAACGTGTCCAATGCTCAAATCAGCTAGAATAGCCTGTCCAAAAGTCCAATTTGGACACAGGGGCAAAACGGTAATTTTGGACCAAAATAATGTCCGCCGTTGGACACACTGCACCGAAAAACGTGCCAAAATAAAAGTGCAAAATCTAACAAATTATAAGTCCACGAATCCAGAATGACGATACGAACCAACGGTATATCCAGAATTGGATTCCGTTGACCCGATCTCAAACTGGTCCGTTGACCAGGACATTGGAAACCGATTTGCACGAAAAGCGTGTCGGAGCTAATGTCCTCAAAACTCAGCAAATTATATGTCAATGAGTCCAGAATGACGATAAGAACTCAACGGTATATCCGGAATTGGATTCCGATGAGCCGGCGTCAAAAAGTCCCGTTGACCCGGAAAGTGGGACCCGCTTTGCACCGAAATACGTGCCAGGGCCCACGTTCTCCAAATCAAGCAAACTTTATATGAAAACATGTCAGAACGACGCCACGAGTCTACTGGTGGTGTCAGAAATTGAATCCGGAGTCACGGGTTCAAAAATGGAATTTAACTAGTGTAAATTAAAGAATTCGAACGGCCAACTTTGGCGTCGAATTCGACCGACCTAACAAGCTCAAACTGAAATGAAATCTAAAGGAGACAGGAAGAGGGTTATACCAGCTGTGCACCGGAACTGGTGGCGCGCAAAACGGAGCTGCGACGACGAAGATACGAACCCGCAAAGTTGGCGTCGCAAAACTGTCCAAAAATATTACGAATTAAAACGTCAACTTGGTGGCCGGTTTTGATGTATCAAACGACGAAATTAACGGGTGAAATTTAAGAGAGACGAAGGGGTATATACCGAGATTGTAACGGAGCGAAGAAATCGCCGATCCAACGGTCGGATTTCCCGAAAAACGCGTGCGAAGTTGCTGTCCCGAGACGCGAATTCTGAAATTTTCTCCGCGCGCGCGTCAACGGGATCTCGTTCAAAACGCACGAATCGTGTGTTTCACACGTCGGGGAGGACGACGACCGCCCAGGGGGGGTCGCCCGGAGGTGCGCCGGCTTGCGCACGGCCGTGGGGGACTTGTCGGCGCCGGCGACGGCCGGAGCGGCGTGCGGTGGACGTTGTGCGCGCGGCCGGAGCTGTGGCTGCTGCCGCTGTGCTCGCAGCTGCTGCTGCAAGCTGCTGCCCGCGAGGCGGCAACGGTGCTAGCCTGCGCGGTGGCGCTGCGGCGAGGGCGGCGGCAGAGGTGAGGTGGCATGGTGGTGGTGATGGAATGGTGTTAATGGTGGTTGAAGTGGTGGTGATGACTAATGATGGTGATGAAGAGAGGAGGATGGGCTGAAGAGGGTGTTTGGGAGGAGACGGAAGGAGGAGCTCGGGGTGGTGGCTGTGTCGGCCAGGGAGGATGAGGAGGAGGCCAGGGAGAAGAGGAAGAAGAATGGTGGAGGTGGTGGAGTGATGTTGGTGATGATGTAAATGGTTGGGGTGGTGTTGTTACATTATATGTGTGTAAAAGGAGGAGAGAGAGAGACTTTTAAATATTAGAAAGAGAGGAGGGGGGAGTGCTGTACCAGTACGGGAGAGAGAGAGAGGGATGATGTGAGGGGTGAGAGTAAGAGAGAAATTAGATATTTAGAGAGGGAGAGAATAGATATTTATATATATATATATTTATATATACACATGAGATATTTAGGATTTTTAATAAGTAGAGAGAGAAAGAAATATTTAGAGGGAGTGAGGTGTTCGGCTGCCATGGGGAGGAGAGAGAGTGGCTTGTGTGTGTAGGTGTTATTAGGAGGAGAGAGAAAAGAGAGTTACATTATATATATATGTATATATATATATAATATATATATATTATATATATATATATAATATATATATATATATATATAAAAGAGAGGTAGAGATATTTTATAAAATAAAAGAATTATATTTTCGAGTAGGCAAAAATAGGAAAATACCAGTGGGTGTATGGGCAGTCATGACAGGGCCCACACTAAACTGGGTTGGGCGTTGGGCCAAGTTTAGACAAGGTCGAAGCCAAGATTTAAATAAATTTATAAATTAAACCAAATTAAATCATGGATGAAATAGGAGCACAAGGGGAATTAAAATTGTGGCACACAAGTGGCACCGGCATAGTTTACTCAAAACAGGCCAGGGCCATATATTGGGTCGACTAGATTGGACCGATGTCGGGTCCGAAAATTAAATTGGAAGTTAAATCACAATTTACGGTAAATAATAAATTGGTCTAAATTGACCCGAAAGTTGCGCGAAGCAAAAAGAGCACAAGGGAACGAGTTTGGATAGGACATAATATATCGACGTGGAGGTAATCTCGTCTACTTCGAACTTCAAGAAGAAGGATTCCAGAGACTGGCATCCCTGATGCTCCAGAAGTCAAAGGTACGGTAAAGAGCATTAAATCAAATAAAACAAATAATAATATCTATTCAAAATAATTGAATTATAAAATTAAAAAAATAAGCCCTAAATTCAGGGGCTTACAGGACAACGGACTGCTTTGTCCATTTTACAGCCCTATTCCTATACTCTAATGTAACTTCGATATGACCTAGTTTCTTCCGCTGTAAATATTATCGTTTCGAGAAAACTAATATCATTTTATCATCTTGCCTAGTACAAGTGCAAATCTAGACTCGTATGACGTCACGTCCCAGTGAGGATGATCAATTCGATGGAAATTGATGCAAGGATAAACGATTCTGCAGAGTCGAGACGTGACAGATAGTCCTCCAGAAAACTTCTAGAAACGTCACAAAACTCATCAGGTACATGTGATACTTTTATTGGAGTCGTTCCTTCCTCTATCGACTCTTTGTCCTTTACTACCAAATCATGCACCTCATGGCCTACTTCCATTTCCTTCGTGGAGACATTAATGATAGAAATCATTCCCCTCCATTTGTAAAGATTTGGTTCGGATACCTTTTTGCATTGTATCTCATCCTATCCTTCACTAGTCGAAACGTATTATCGCATTCGTTATGCTTCGTGCCCACCTTGGATTTCAACGGCCTCTTCTAGCAATATATGAGAAACATCGAGCTTATCTATTACATTGCATTATTTCTCGTTTCGTTTGGTGCCGATAGAGAAAAGAACTTGACAATGCTCGGTTGCTTTGATGTTTGCCGCTTTTTGATCCCTTCTGATGTAATAAGGGTTTGTGTGCTTCTCCAACGCCCGTGCAATTTCGACCACCGGTCAGCTGATGTTTACTTGGCTATTGTGATCAATCATGAACCCAAATCTTCTAATGTACGTTGATGGTACAACATATTCGGAACAAATGGTCAATTTAAGCAAAATTTTCATGTGTGGGTGTTGGCACGATCTTTCTTGTCAAGCCATGGAATGCGTCTTCCTTCTTCGATTCTTTCCTAAGACCGCACTGATAAACATTGTCGTCATCAAATTGATCGTTGCCGCAAAAATCGTTCCTTCCATAGTCGTCATAGCGACACGTCCATCAACGTCATCCCAAAGTCATAATTTTGTTAGTCAATCGGCTTGTCACCGCTTCAATTGTCATCATAACCCCTTATGACAAGATCATCGAACTCCTTACTCGTGCCAGACAAATCCACCCGAGTCCTCCATGGACGATTATCTCATGTTGATTCCCAGGAGGTTACAGACGTTGCTCACCCATGACACCGTCTTTGGATCTCGATCCGATTTTTCGGAAGGCGCTTGAAAATTTACTGTCCTCTTAACTCAGCGGGCGTACAGATTTAATCATCATAGAGGAGAGACTTCGATACAAAATGTTACAAAGAGGCATTCAATCCGCTATACTTCATTTGGGAGTTGTCGTCTATTCCCACTATACCTCATGACATACTTCATGCTCTGATACTACATGACCCAGCACAGAAACATCGACCCAAGCTAACAATGGTACCTAAATTCTCAAACATAAAAATTAATTAGATAAACCTCCATAGAACAATTCAAATATCAATTTTTGAGTCATCAAACTTAGTTGTTCTCTTCTACAAAGTCCTATCTATAAGAAAGAAACCTAACTTAAGCCCTAAGAAATAAATTCTAATCAAACTAAGAAAACAATTAAAAAATAATTATAAGACAAATATAAAAAATTTGGTCAAATATTTAAAATCCACCCAAAAATAGACACATAGCCCCTTTTGAATAATTTGCATCCGCATTAGTTCCAAAGCTCCTAACATGATTTACAATAGGTTTCCTTTTCCTCCTATCCCTTGAAGGCCCAATGGAGTACTATCTAAATGTTCAAAAATCAGTCCAAGAATCAAACCAAGGTACCCTCTTCTACAGTTCTACCATAGTAATGAACAATTCTCTCTTTGATATGTAAGATTTTACAATCTACAGGAAGATTCATATTTGATTTTATTCAGTTGGCTAGAAACCTCTATGTAGGCTTAGTCAGCCTCTCACATCTCCGTAAACGTAGAACAACCTGTAAAACTATCACCTGCACTTAACTAGTAACTCACCATGTCATGTGGCATCAATAGAAACAAAGCTATGATAGTACTGACGACGAAAGCACATTCATAAACTCAAGGAGTGTACAACTATGAAGAGCTATTAGGCCTCGTTTGATTCTCAGAAGAAAAATCAATCCCCATGTATTTTCAATGGGGAATGAAAAATTAAAATTTCTGTCAGGTTTTCTTTCTCGTTTGGTAAAACAAAAAAAACATTTAAGAAAGACTATTTGATTTTCCTTCCAGCTTTGTTTGATACAGGAAAGCAAAGAAAAAATATATCAATTATCCAATAATATCCTTGTATTTTAAAATAAAAATATTACGGAAATCCAAAAGTAATGGTACAATAGGCAATAAAACATTTTAGTAGCACTATTGTCGTCCTAAATTTTCCTAATAGAAGCTGGAAAAGTAAAGGAAAAAATAAATCACATGGCTTATGAGAGAACAACGAGAAACTTTGATGCGGCCGGCTGTATCAAAGTTTTGATACAGCCGGTGCATGACAAGTGGGCCCTACTATAAAAATTTTACATGCATAAATTACGAAAAGAGAGGAGGGCCCACTTGTCATGCACCGGCTGTATCAAAACTTTGATACAGCCGGCTGCATCAAAGTTTTTTCCTGACAGAAACCAATTTTCTTCCTATTTTCCTTCTTGTCAGCAAAATAGTTCCAAAATTTATGGCAACCAAACAAAGAAAAGAAACAAGTTTACTTTTTTGATTCCTTAAATCCGTGAACCAAACATGGCCTAAAAGCAAACCGCGGAAATCACTAACCATTGGAGCTGAGGTATTTGGCATACAAACTGAAACTCGCACTCCAAATCCCTTTTTACAACAGATATTCAGTCATTTTTACTTCTCCCTCATATGGAAGGATACAGCCATTGGCAGTAACTTGAGAGAACGATTTGCAAACCCTCTAGTCTTTGCATAACTTCCAAAATTATAGTTAAGTTTCACCTCTCCGGCTAATGTTGGAGTGGGTGGGGTTCCCAACCTATATGTGGAGAAGACCCCGGAGTGCGACGAGCACCGTCTGTGTGTCAGAGAAGCTCGGAGAGATGACGAGGCCAGTCGGAGAAGCCGAAGAAGCTCAGAAGCTGCCAGAGGAGCTGCTGGAGAGAGGGGAGAGAGTTCGGGCCGAAGTCTGCCCCAGGGGAGAGTTCTGGCCGAACTCTGCATTCCTGTTCCAGAACCTTGCTGGAAGGAGAACACAGAGTTCTGACCGAACTCTGTGCCAGGACAGAGTTCTGGCCGAACTCTGTGTGTCGGGGCTGAAGCGTTTTTCAGGGTAAATTATTCACCGTTGGATCATATCTGATGGTCCAAATTTTGCTACGGATTAGGAGAGTTAATATTATATTATTCCCAACCCTAATCATGGTAAGGAAACACAAGAAAAAGAGAGAAAGGAGGCAAGAGTGCTATTACAACTTTGGGAGAGAAGACGAAGGATTGAAGGTCTTTTTCGGAGGAGAATCGGATTCAGGTAATCTCTACTCATCGTTCTTGTTCTTTGTAGCCTTGTAATCATTGTTCTTGCTTCCAAGTGTTATGGGGATCCGATTTGGATCGGGGAGAAGTTTGTAGAGGGTGTAATTCTTCTATTTCATTAGTGGAGGCTTCTCAGGGTTGGACTCCGATCGTCCCGTGGTTTTTTTTCGCAAAGGTTTTCCACGTCAAAAATTCTCTGTGTCTGCGTGTGTGTTGTTTTGGTATTTTGGTTTGTGCGTTGTTTGCTCGGTTCTTCGCAGGTATTCTCTAGTTTGGGGAAAGGTTTTCCATGTTTCTTTTCCAACAGAGTGGTATCAGAGCCAGGTTCTGGAATTCAGAAGGGTGTCAGGAGTTGACAGAAAACTAGAGAGGAGAGATGGGCGCGAAGCCGGTGCGCATGGTGAACCTGAACGGCACCAATTATCACTATTGGTGGAGCAAGATGAAAGATTTACTATTCATTAAGAAGTTGCATCTGCCCGTATTTACATCCGATAAGCCCAGTGATAAATTCGAAAAGGACTGGAAATTCGAGCATATACTGGTGTGCGGATATATCTGGTAGTTCGTTGACGAGAATGTGTACAACCATGTTGCCAATATTGAGCACATGAAGACACTATGGGATAAGCTGGAATCTTTGTACGCAAAGAAGATCGAGGTAAACAAGTTGTTCCTGATCCGGACGATAATGGGTCTGCGATACAAAGATGGAGCGTCTATTACGGATCACTTGAGTGATTTCCAGGGCGTGGTTGACCAGCTGTCTTCAATGGGAGTCAAGTTCGACGACGAAGTTTAGGGATTATGGCTGCTGTGTATATTGCCAGACTCGTGGGAGACCGTACGAGTATCTATGATCGCTTCTGCTCCAGAGGACGTGGTCAGTCTGGAGTTTGCTAAGAGCGGGGTGCTGAATGAAGAGATGCGGAGACGTTCTCAGGGCACTTCATCAACATCCCACCACTCAGAGGCTTTGGTTTCAGAGAGCCGCGGAAGGGGCCAAAGCAGGGGTCCAGGTGGTGGCAGAGATAAGAGCAGGAGGAAGTCCAAAGGTCATTACGAGGACTCAGAGTGTTACCATTGTGGCAAGAAGGGCCACATCAAGCGGAACTGTTTCGCTTGGAAGAGAGAAAAGAAGGGCGACAAGGGGAAGCAAGAAGAGAATACTACAGCGGCGGTCTCGATACATAGAGGCGACGTGATCGTCGTAGGTGATGAGGTCGTCAAACCTCGCCTGCGATGACAATTCTTGGTTGGTAGACTCAGGGGCTTCAGCATGTATCTCACAACAGGGCACTATTTACCACTTACACAATAGGCGACTGTGGAGTATTGAAGATGGGCAATGGAGATGTGTCGAAGGCGGTTGTCGTTGGAGATGTGCATTTGAGAACAAAGACGGGTGCGGTTCTTGTTCTCAAAGATGTTCGTCATGTCCCTGATATCCGTTTCAACCTGGTGTCACTTGGAAGGTTGGATGACGAGGGATTCTTCAGTCTCTTCGAGAAAATCAGTGGAAGCTTTCTATAGGTTCGATGGTGATTGCCAGAGGAAGCAAGAAGTCCGATCTCTACTATATGAAGGGGAGCATACAGGGGGCACAGGAGGTGAATACAGTCAGTGATGCGTCTACCGAGTTGTGGCACAGGCGGCTCGGCCATATCAGCGAAAAGGGATGAGCTACTTGGTGAACAGGAAGGTAATTCCAGGGCTCAAGTCTATAAAGTTAGAGAAGTGCACACACTGCTTAGCTGGAAAACAAAATAGGATGTCTTTCCAAAGTCACCCAAGTTCAAGGAAGCCGACATTGCTCGAGTTGATTCACTCGGATGTCTGCGGTCCTATGAAGGTAAAATCTATTGGTTGTGCTTCTTACTTTGTAACTTTTATTGATGACTGTTCCAGGAAGGTTTGGGTCTATGCCTTAAAGACCAAGGATCAGGTACTGCCTACTTTCAAAGAGTTTCAGGCCTCTGTTGAAAGAGAGACGGGCAAGAAGTTATTGTGTGTTCGATCCGATAATGACGGCGAATACATTGGTCACTTTGATGCGTATTGCAGAGAGCAAGGGATACGACACCAGAAGACTTCACCCAAGATACCTTAGCTCAATAGTGTAGCAGAGCGCATGAACAGGACACTGATGGAGAGGGTGCGGTGTTTGCTGTCAGAAGTAAATTTACCGGGAAGTTATTGGGGTGAGGCTCTTCTCACAGCTGCTTCTGTTTTTAATTTGTCTCCTAGTGCTCCTTTGCAGGGAGATGTGCCTGACAAAGTATGGTACGACAAAGTCGTCATACAATCACCTGCGAGTGTTTGGCTGTAAGGCCTTCGTGCATGTACCGAAGGACGAGGGGACCAAACTTGAGCCAAAGACGAGGCGATGTATCTTTGTCGGCTACGGTCGGGATGAGTTTGGCTATAGACTCTACGACCCGGTGGAAAGAAAGCTCTACAGAAGCAGGGACGTAGTATTCATCGAGGATCAGACCATGACCAACACTCGGATTCCGAGACACCTTCTGAGGCTGAAGAATTGCCTGAGTTAGAGTCATTTCGCTTTGAGCAGTTTCCAGAGGACATCACAGAGAATCCAATTATGGGGGAGCCAGTACATGGAGTTGCTCCCAACCTTGATCATCGGCCTGCTGATGGTGGTCAGGGTGTCCCTCAGGAGGATACGAATATCAGAAAGACAGTTACTGAAGGGGAGAAGGCTGTCGGTATACAGCCAGCACCAGTGGCTCCACTGAGAAGGAGCGACAGAGAGCGTCGACCATCTGCGAGATACTCACCGGGTGAGTATATGTTATTGACTGACGGGGGAGAGCCCAAAAGTTTTACAGAGGCTATGGAAGACGAACACAGGCAGAGAGATACAGGCCATGCAGGAGGAGATGAGTTCCTTGCACATTAATTCCACTTATGAGCTGGTGCGTTGCCAAAGGATAAAAAGGCTTTGAAGAATCGATGGGTGTTTAGAGTGAACAGACGGATGATGCTCCTCGCCCTCGATATAAAGTGAAGCTGGTAGTTAAAGGCTACGGTCAGCGAAAAGGCATGGATTATGATGAGATCGTTTCGCCTATCGTCAAGCATTCGTCTATTCGGGTGGTTAGCATTGGCAGCCAGTCTCGACTTGGAGGTCGAGCAGATGGACGTGAAGATGACATTCCTCCACGGTGATCTTGAGGAGGAGTTATACATGGAGCAGCCAGAGGGATTCTTTGAGAAGGGCAATTCACATTTGGTCTGCCGGTTGAGGAAGAGCTTGTATGGTCTGAAGCAGGCTCTGAGGCAGTGGTACAGGAAGTTCGAGTCGTTTATGGGGGAGCATGGTTATGCACGGACGACGTCGGATCACTGTGTATTTGTGAGATATTTTGCCGATGATGATTTTATTATTTTATTGCTCTGTAGATGATATGCTATTAGTGGGTCGGAATGCCACTAGGTTAGCGGAGTTGAAGCGCCAACTGGACACGGCCTTCTCTATGAAGGATTTGGGCACAGCGAAGACTATCTTGTGATGGAGATCAGCCGAGAGAGAGAGTCCAAGCTGCTACACTTGTCCCAAAAGAAGTACATTCATCGGGTACTTAGCATTTCGGTATGGACGGATCGAAGAAAGTGAGTTGCCCCCTTACGGCCCACTTTAAGTTCACTGGGGAGCAGTATCCATCTACCGAGGACGAAAAGGAAGATATGGAGCGGGTTCCATATGCTTCAGCTGTGGGGAGCCTTATGTATGCTATGGTGTCTACGAGGCCAGACATCGCTCATGCAGTTGGCACTGTTAGCAGGTATCTTCAAATCTTGGAAGGGTACATTGGAGTGCGGTCAAGTGGATTCTATGATACCTTCAGGGCACTCCGATTGGAGACTTTCTTTTGGTGGTGACGAGCCGAAGCTGGTTGGATATACCGACGCTGATATGGCTGGAGATGTAGACACGAGACGATCGACTTCGGGCTATGTGATGATGTTTGCCGAGGTAGGTATCGTGGCAGTCGCAGTTTCAGAAGTGTCTTGCCTTATCGACGATGGAGGCGAATATTGTGGCGATGGAGGCTTGCAAGGAGCTGCTGTGGAGGAAGAAGCTGTTACAGGAAATAGGCTGAAGCAAGAGCAGTATACTTTGCTTTGCGACAGTCAGAGTGCTATTCACCTTGTGAGAACCAGACATTTCATAGTCGGTCCAAGCACATCGAGCCTCGAAATCATTGGATATGGGATATGGTTGAGAAGAAGGACACGGCGCTTGAGAAGATTCATACTGACGACAATGGAGCAGACATGCTCACGAAGGTTCTACCAAGAAGAAAGTTTGAGTACTGCAGGCAGATCGTCAGGATGACGACCTCCTCCATATAGTTGTGAAGGGAGAGATTTGTTGGAGTGGGTGGACTTCCCAACCTATGTGGAGAAGACCCGGAGTGCGACAAGCACCGTCTGTGTGTCAGAAGCTCGGGAAGGTGACGAGGCCAGTCGGAGAAGCCGAAGAAGCTCGGAAGCTGCCTAGAGGAGCTGCTGGAGAGAAGGGGAGAGTTCGGGCCGAACTGCCCCAGGGGAGAGTTCTGGCCGAACTCTGCCTCCCTGTTCCAGAACCTTGCTAGAAGGAGAACACAGAGGTCTGACCGAACTCTGTGCCAGGACAGAGTTCTGGCCGAACTCTGTGTGTCGGGACTGAAGCATTTTTTAGGGTAAATTATTCCCCGTTGGATCATATCTGATGGTCCAGATTTTGCTACGAATTAGGGGGGTTAATATTATGTTATTCCTAACCCTAATCATGGTAAGAAAACAAAAAAAGAGAGAGGAAGGAGGCAAGAGTGCTATTACAACTTTGGGAGAGAAGACGGAGGATTGAAGGTCTTTTTCGGAGGAGAATCGGATTCGGATAATCTCTACTCGTCGTTCTTGTTCTTCGTAGCCTTGAAATCACTGTTCTTGCTTCCAAGTGTTATGGGGATCCGATTTGGATCGGGGAGAAGTTTGTAGAGGGTGTAACTTCTATTTCATTAGTGGAGGCTTCTCAGGGTTGGACTCCGATCGTCCCGTGGTTTTTTTTGCAAGGATTTTCAACGTCAAAAATTCTCTGTGTCTGCGTGGTTGTTTTGGTGTTTTGGTTTGTGCGTTGTTTGCTCGGTTCTCTCATAGGTACTCTCTAGTTTGGGGAAAGGTTTTTCGCGTTTCTTTCCCAACAGCTAATAGACAGGGTGAAGTATATGAGAATCATAGTCCCCATGCTGGCCTGTAATTGATTTACAAACAATAGTTAGATTGACTTCCCAGAAAGAAGTATGCCAAAGAGGACTCTTATGATGTTATTTGAACATATAATCCACTCATCTGGAAATGTTCCATGCACACAAGTATCACTAGGAATTTTGTTGGAAAACTGAATGTATATTTGAAATATTAATTAATAATAATTGTTTTTTAGAACGAATCTATAGCAACATAATCTATTCAAAGAACCTATTGAAAAGGTGTATGAATCTTTTTAACGAATCTATTAGAAATGTGTGTCATTTCCATCGCGTCTCCTTATCTTATATAAACGTGTAAGTGTTTGAAGCATTCATGCACTCAATCCATTCATCCATCTAGCATTAAGTCTAAGAGAGATGGACTACCAACATTGCTTCGTCGAGTTCCTGCGGTGTGAACTGCTGCTACCGAAGGAAAAGAAATGTAATATCTTGGGAGACTAATCGCCATTAAAATCGTAAGCACCAGAGCGGGACGAATATTGTCTTAAGGACATTGAACCAAGTTCAAGCCTCCGTCTCGATCATATTATTTATATATTATTTTTATTATTTTTTTCTCTATAATACAGAGTTGGAAATTTCTTTACTAACAATTCTTAGATGCTATCTCGACTTTTAAGGCATTTATCTTATCATTAACTATCAGCTAGCGACATTAGTAAAAGTATACAGTTGCTGACTGGAAGTATCGACGCTCCAAAACTCATTTCGTGTTGCATCCTCTCAGACGCGTAACAGACACACCATGGATACTATAACATATCAAGGACACATCAAAATAGGTATTGAATCTATATTGCCATGTCTGAAACGTGTTGTGTCGTATCCATGTCCATTCAACATATACTTGCTCTATCTAGAAAAAGTGGAGCAAGTTTCTGCTAATGATAGAGGGTGAAAAGACTGCCATTGGTAAAGGCACAACACAAATTATTACAAACAGTAGTTAAGACGAACTTCCCAAAAAAAGAAGTATGTGAAAAGATTGACTATTGATGTTATTTGAAGCATATAATCATCACTCATCAGGAAATGTTCCATGCACACAAATATCACTAGGAATTCTTAGATGCTATATTGACTTTTAAGACGTTTTATCTCATCATACACTATCCAAAAAAAAAACTACCAACTAGCTACATTAGTAAAAGAAATCACCTATATAGTTGCTGACTAGGAAGCATCGACACTCCAAAAGCTCATTCATGTGTTGCATCATGTCAGACACGTATTAGACACACCATAGACAATGCAATATAAACTAGGACGTATCAAAATAGGTGTTGAATTCATGTCCGAAAGGTGTTGTGGCATATCCATGTCCATTAAACATAGACTTGCTCACATAATAGAAAAAGTGCAGCAAGTTTTTGCTGATGATGGAGGGTGAAAAAAGTATGCTATGGTGTGTACGAGGCCAGATATCGCTCATACAGTTGGCACTATTAGCAGGTATCTTTCAAATCTTGGAAGGGTACATTGGAGTGCGGTCAAGTGGATTCTATGATACCTTCAGGGCACTGCCGATTGGAGACTTCTTTTGGTGGTGACGAGCCAAAGCTGGTTGGGTATACTGACGCTGATATGGCTGGAGATGTAGACACGAGACGATCGACTTGGGCTATGTGATGATGTTTGCCTGAGGCGCGGTATCGTGGCAGTCGCGGTTGCAGAAGTGTGTTGCCTTGTCGACGATGGAGGCAGAATAAATTGCGGCGACGGAGGCTTGTAAGGAGCTGCTGTGGATGAAGAAGCTGCTGCAGAAATGGGGCTGAAGCAAGAGCAGTATACTTTGCTTTGCGACAGTCAGAGTGCTATTCACCTTGTGAAGAACCAGATATTTCATAGTCGGTCCAAGCACATCGAGACTCGGTATCATTGGATACGGGATGTGGTTGAAAAGAAGGATGCGGCACTTGAGAAGGTTCATACTGATGACAATGGAGCGGACATGCTCACGAAGGTTCTACCAAGGAGAAAGTTTGAGTACTGCAGGCAGGTCAGGATGACGACCTCCTCCATATAGTTGTGAAGGAAGAGATTTGTTAGAGTGGTGGAGTTCCCAACCTATGGAGAAGACCCCGGAGTGCGACGAGCGCCGTCTGTGTCAGAGAAGCTCGGAGAGGTGACGAGGCCAGTCGGAGAAGCCGAAGAAGCTCGGAAGCTGCCAGAGGAGCTGCTGGAGAGATGGGGAGAGTTCGGCCGAACTCTGCCCCAGGGGAGAGTTCTGGCCGAACTCTGTCTCTCTGTTCCAGAACCTTGCTGGAAGGAAACACAGAGTTCTGACCGAACTCTGTGCCAGGACAGAGTTCTGGCCGAACTCTGTGTGTCGGGACTGAAGCATTTTTTAGGGTAAATTATTCCCCGTTGGATCATATCTGATGGTCCAGATTTTGCTGCGGATTAGGGAAGTTAATATTATGTTATTCCCAACCCTAATCATGGTAAGGAAACACAAGAAAAGAGAGAGGAAGGAGGCAAGAGTGCTATTACAACTTTGGGAGAGAAGACGGAGGATTGAAGGTCTTTTTCGGAGGAGAATCGGATTCGGATAATCTCTACTCGTCGTTCTTGTTCTTCGTAGCCTTGTAATCATTGTTCTTGCTTCCAAGTGTTGTGGGATCCGATTTGGATCGGGAAGAAATTTGTAGAGGGTGCAATTCTTCTATTTTATTAGTGGAGGCTTCTCAGGGTTGGACACGATCGTCCCGTGGTTTTTTTCTGCATGGGTTTTCCACGTTAAAAATTCTCTGTGTCTGCGTGGTTGTTTGGTGTTTTGGTTTGTGCATTGTTTGCTCGGTTCTCTCATAGGTACTCTCTAGTTTGGGGAAAGGTTTTTCGCGTTTCTTTCCAACAGCTAATAGACAGGGTGAAGTATATGAGAATCATAGTCCCCATGCTTGACCTGTAATTGATTTATAAACAATAGTTAAGATTGACTTCCCTGAAAGAAGTATGCCAAAGAGGACTCTTATGATGTTATTTGAAGCATATAATCATCACTCATTAGGAACTGTTCCATGCACACAAGTATCACTAGGAATTCTTGTTGGAAAACTTAATGTATATTTGAAATATTAATAATAATAATTGTTTTTTAGAACGAATCTATAGCAACAGAATCTATTCAACGAACCTATTGAAAAGGTGTACGAATCTTTTTAACGAATCTATTAGAAATGTGTGCCATTTCCATCGCGTCTCCTTATCTTATATAAAAGCGTAAGTGTTTGAAGTATTCAAGCACTCAATCCATTCATCCATCTAGCATTAAGTCTAAGAGAGAGATGGACTACCAACATTGCTTCGTCGAGTTCCTGCGGTGTGAACTGCTGCTACCGAAGGAAAAGAAATGTTATATCCTGGGGGACTAATCGCCATTAAAACCGTAAGCACCAGAGCGGGACGAATATTGTCTTAAGGACATTGAACCAAGTTCAAGCCTCCGTCTCGATCATATTATTTACTTACATTATATTTTATTATTTTCTCTATAATACAGAGTTGGAAATTTCTTTACTAACAATTCTTAGATGCTATCTCGACTTTTAAGGCATTTTATCTTATCATTAACTATCAGCTAGCGACATTAGTAAAAGTATACAGTTGCAGACTGGGAAGTATCGACGCTCCAAAAACTCGTTTCGTGTTGCATCCTCTCAGACGTAACAGACACACCATGGATACTATAACATATACAAGGACACATCAAAATAGGTATTGAATCTATATTGCCATGTCTGAAACGTGTTGTGTCGTATCCATGTCCATTCAACATATACTTGCTCACTATCTAGAAAAAGTGGAGCAAGTTTCTGCTAATGATAGAGGGTGAAAAGACTGCCATTGGTAAAGGCACAACACAAATTATTACAAACAGTAGTTAAGACGAACTTCCCAAAAAAATAAGTATGTGAAAAGATTGACTATTATAATGTTATTTGAAGCATATAATCATCACTCATCAGGAAATGTTCCATGCACACAAATATCACTAGGAATTCTTAGATGCTATCTTGACTTTTAAGACGTTTTATCTCATCATACACTATCCAAAAAAAAAAAAACTACCAACTAGCTACATTAGTAAAAGAAATCACCTATATAGTTGCTGACTAGGAAGCATCGACACTCCAAAAGCTCATTCATGTGTTGCATCATGTCAGACACGTATCGGACACACCATAGACAATGCAATATAAACTAGGACATATCAAAATAGGCGTTGAATTCATGTCCGAAAGGTGTTGTGGCATATCCATGTCCATTAAACATAGACTTGCTCACATAATAGAAAAAGTGCAGCAAGTTTTTGCTGATGATGGGGGTGAAAAAAGAAAATACCAACTCCCTTCACAAAAATTAAGACTAGCTTAATATTGTATTCTACAGTAAATATTATCATTAGAAACCATCCAAGCTAAAATTAAAACCTTTGGTTTTAAGGTGCCCGTTTGAGATCTTTATGAAATGTGTGCCAAGAAAATGTCTAATAAGTATTAAAAAAATAAGCGACTTTTCTTTAGGATGAAAGAATTGTTGGAGTTTTGGCCTTTCATTTAGAAACTTTAGTCCCACATCGGATAGGCCAAAGAGTTTGTATCTCTATATATTAGCTTTGCTATTATTGGAGATGCACATGTGGTGTGGAGGTGCATATGGGTTTGTTATGTGGGGTTTTTTTTCTAATGGAAAAAGGCTAAAATCAACAATTAAAGCATTCATGCTTTTTGCTCTTGGGAAATTTATTTCCATAGGAGCTAAGCCCCGTAGGGGCTTTGCGACTCGGACTCGGACTCGGATTCGGACTCGGGCTCGGGCTCGGACTCGGACTCGGACTCAAGGGCTCATGAGGCGTAATGTGGCGTAATGTAGCATTTTGTTGGCGCACTTTACACATCAGCAACGTCGCTAGGTGCATAGTGCATGCATAGTACGCTTAAGTTGCGCAACCACGTTACGCGAGCCAGTTACGCTGGCCCAGTTACGCAACCTAGTACGCCCAGTGTGCGCAGCGTGCGTAGAGTGCGCAGTGTGCGCAGCGTATGCAGTGTACGTAGGGTACGTAGTGTGCGTAGGGTGCGTAAAGGGCTGTGTGCGTAAAGTAAAATTACGCTGGTGGCACAACTTCCAGCAGAACGTGTCCTTGCATGTTCTGAACGGTTGCTCCATGTTCGGGGTGGTTACTACCACGTCCCTAACATTGTGCTAACCGGGCAGTTGTTGCAGGGGCTTATATAATGCCTCCTCCTTCTCTCTCACATGTTAGAGAACGAATACACAAGTAGTAGACAGAAAGTTTACAAGTGCTTAGAGGCTGTGAGAGAGAAGAGAGATTTTGTACCAGCGTTGTATTTTGCACAGGAGTTCAGTTCATCCGAGGAGTCAGAAGAGCAGAGTGTTCCAAGTTCTCCGACGAACTTGCTGGTTCCTGGAAGCTATTCGTGTGGGGCGAATAAAGCTTTGAGAAACGGTGATCATTCACCCCAGCAGGAGTTTTCCACCTTTCGCCTGTCACTTTCTTTGTTGGTTTTATCAGGATTATATTAGCGTACCTTCGGTGAAGTGTTTGCGTTGGTATTGTCAGAATTCTATTAGCGCACCTTCTGTGAAGTGTAGCACTAATTGAATTTTGCTTATGTACCTTCTGTGAAGTATTACGTTCTGTGCACCTTCTGTGAAGTATAGTACTAGTAGAATTCTCTTACGTACCTTCTGTGAAGTGTTACGTTCTGTGCATCTTCTGTGAAGTGTAGCACTAGTTGAAATTTCTCTTACGTACCTTCTGTGAAGTGTTACGTAATAACGATTGTTTGTACAATTGTTACGAAATTTCAGTTTTCCATCGAAAAATTGTGCCCCGGCTCTAACAATCTCAAAGCTTTAATGCTACAATGGAAAACGTTAATGTTTCACTCTTCAATTCTGACTTTTGTAAGTTAGAAAAGTTTGATGGAGAACATTACCAAGTCTGGCAGAGGAAGGTATATCTCACCCTTCAACTCAAAGACGTAGATCACGTGCTTCTGGAGAAGAACCTACTATTCCAGATGTTGGGTCTGCTACCGCAATCACCGCGGCTACTAAACTGCGAGCAAAATGGAGAAGGGAAAATAGTATTTGCAGGCTGCTTATCCTGAATGCTATGGAAGATTCCCTAGCAGAATCCTATTCTAAGAAGAATATCGCTAGAGACATATGGGAGTCTCTAGAAAAACTCTACGAAGAAGACAAGAACCGTAGTAAAATATTTGTGGTTGAGAAATATCAAGTGGTTTTTTGAGGACGAAAAGTCTATGCTACCGCAGGTGAAGGAGTTCCTGAAACTGCGACAGAAGCTGGAAGACGAGGCGATGCCCCTCCCCGACAAGTTTGTTGTTGGAGGGATTGCCTCAAAGCTTCCTGCTGGGTGGAGCAAGTTCTATGCAAACATGCATAGGAAGAAGCTTGAGATCAGCCTTGAAGATCTCTTGCAGGAAATCTATGTTGAGGACCAGATGCGGGCTCAACTGAAGGTGACACACTGTCAAGCAATTGGCTAACGCCAATCCAGTTCAAACCAAGGAACCAAGGGGAAAGCAGGCGGCTTTCCACAACAAGAAGAAGGACCATGACAATCTAAAAGTTAAGGGAACTTCTATCAAGAAAAAGAAGCTAAAGTCTCAAATGCCTTGCTTCAAGTATGGCAAGAAGGGCCACTTTAAGAATGAGTGCAAAGCAAAGACCAAGAAATCAGAGCAAGGAGAGCCTAGTAAGGTATCTATGATCACTGACATTATTGCTATGATTGCGCAGGTTGATGCGGTAAGGACTGACTCTGACTGGTGGGTGGACATTGGAGCCTCCTGTCATGTCTGCTCCAGTAAGGAGTGGTTCACCACCTACACACCTACTTCTGAAGTGGTTATGATGGCGAACCAGGCACAAGCTGAAGTGCTCGGGATTGGGACAGTGGTATTGAAGCTGACTTCTGGCAAGTCTTTGACGCTTCAAGGCGTAAAGCACATACCTGCTATCGCCAAGAACCTGATCTCAGGAGGCCTACTCTGCAATGCAGGTCTCAGGATGGACATCAATGCTGGCCAGATGGTGATGTCTATCAAGGGAACATATTTCGGGAAAGCTTATTATACGGAAAGAATGTTCAAGATTCAGCTTGTAAATCAGTCCAACATAATTAATATAATTAATGAAGTCACTCCTTCTGCTTATACTCTTGAGATGTGGCATAATAGGCTAGGACATGTTCATTATAAACGATTAAACAGAATGTCTAGTCTAGATTTTATCTCCAAATGTGGGGGTAAGGTAGAGAAATGTGAAGTTTGTGCTCAAACTAAGATTACAAGGAAACCCTTTCCTCGGGTTAATCGAAGTACAGATCTTCTGGAGTTAGTACACTCAGATATCTGTGACTTCAAACAGTTCTCTACAAAGGCCGGGATGAAGTATTTCATAACCTTCATCGATGACTTCTCAAAGTATGCGTTCGTCTACTTGCTGAAAGCTAAAGACGAAGCATTTGAGAAGTTCAAGGAGTACAGAGCCGAAGCTGGCGGCAGACTGGACAACAACTCAAAAGAATAAGAAGTGATCGAGGTGGGGAGTACAGGTCTCATGAATTCGTATCGTTCTGCAAAGAACATAGAATTGTTAATGAGACTACGGCTCCGTACTCTCCTCATTCAAACGGAGTAGCAGAGAGGAAGAATAGAACGTTAACAAAAATAATTAACTCAATGTTGTTGACTGCTGGCCTTCCTAAGTGCTACTGGGGTGAAGCTGCATTGACGGCCACTTTTATTCTAAATAGAGTGCCTCATGCAACTTCAGACGTTACTCCTCATGAACTCTGGTTCAAGGTCAGACCTAACTTGAATGTCATTCGATGTGGGGGTGTCTGGCATATGTCAAGCTTCCAGATCTGAAGATTCAGAAGCTTGGGACAAGGACTACTAAGATGATCTTCTTGGGGTATGCCGAGAAGAGTGATGCTCAGAGATTTCTTGATATTGAGTCAAATCATATCATTGAATCTCGCGACACAAATTATTTTGAAAACAAATTTGCAAGGCACAAGAATATTGTTCTTGCGGATGTACCGGAGAACAATGAGGGTGCGCAGGAAACTGAAGTCTTCAATGAAGATGTGGTCCAAGAAGATGTTGTTGAAACAACGATTGAACCAGAACAAGCTGAGCCGTCAGCTAAGCGTGTGAGGAGGCCGAAGGACTTCGGAAGTGACTTTGTCACCTATCATGTGGAAGCAGATCCGCTTACATATGATGAGGCGATGAAGACCAGAGTAGTTTTCTGGAAGGAGGCGATTGACAATGAAATTGATTCCATCACCTCAAATAATACTTGGGTGTTGGTTGATCTTCCTGAAGGAGCGAAACCCATCGGATGCAAATGGATCCTCAAGAAGAAGATGAAAGCAGACGGAACTATTGACAAGTTCAAGGCTAGGTTAGTAGCCAAGGGATTTTCTCAGAAGCAGGAATTGACTATTTTGACACGTATGCTCCAGTTGCCCGGATGACCACCATCAGGATTGATTGCTTGCAGCAATACATAAGATGGTGATACATCAGATGGATGTAAAAACGGCTTTCCTAAATGGCGAGCTGGCCGAAGAGATTTATATGCAACAACCAGAGACTTGTCATCAAGGGTCTTGAAGACAAAGTCTGCAAGTTGGTAAAATCTTTGTACGGTCTTAAACAGGCTCCCAAGATGGCATGAGAAATTTGACAAGGTTATAAAGTCAAATGTCTACATGGCCAGCGAGACGGACAAGTGTGTTTACACGATGTTCGCTGATGGAAGAGGTGTGATCGTTTGTCTGTATGTGGATGACATGCTTATCCTAGGTACGGATATGAGATGTGTCACAGAGACAAAGAGGTTCATCTCGAGCAAGTTCAGTATGAAGGACTTGGAGGAAGCTGATGTGATCTTAGGGATCAAGATCATCCGGACAGACACTGGACTAGCGTTGTCACAGTCTCATTATATTGAGAAAATGATCACTCGTTATGGGTATCGGGATCTTTCAGGGATCGATACGCCGTACAGGTGTGATGTGAAGCTGAAGCCTAATTCAGGGGAAAGCGTCAGGCAGCTGGAGTATGCTAGCATAATCGGGAGTTTATTGTATGCTACTAATGCCACAAGGCCTGACATAGCTTTCGCCGTAGGAATGCTGAGTCGTTTCACGAGCAACCCTGGTGTTGAATACTGGAAGGCTGTGAAACGGGTATGAGATATCTCAAGAAGACTCAGACATATGCACTGTACTACAGCGAAGATCCACAGGTAGTGGATGGCTTCAGTGATGCCAGCTGGTGCTCAGATTTGGAGAGCGAGAGGTCCACAGGTGGATATATTTTCAATGGGTGGAGCTGCTATATCGTAGAAATCGAAGAAGCAGACTATGCTCTCGCGGTCATCCATGAATCTGAGTTCTTTGCACTTGATACTACAGCCGAGGAAGCAGAATGGCTTCGGGAGCTCATGTATGATCTTCCAGTGGTTGGGGCAAATATCGGTAATACCGATATACTGCGACAACCAGGCGACTGCGGCGGTGGCATCAAATGACCTTTTAACGTAAAGAAGAGGACTGTGCGGTTAAAGCACAGGGCAGTATACGATCTTATTAAGAGAGGTGTAATTGCAATGATTGATGTTCGGAGTCAGGAAAATCTGGCAGATGTTCACCAAGGGCCTCAAGCGCCAGCTGGTCGATGACTCAGCATGTAAAATGGGCTTGAAGGCATACTGATATTAGTTATTGTATTCCTACCATAAAGTTTTATGCTATTAGTTCAAAGATTTATCTACTAGGCATCTAGCTTTTGGTTCAAGGGAGGACCATTAACTGGAGGAATATCAAGAACGGTGGGTACATGTTCTATTGGGTATAGAGAGGTTACGGACCTACAACCACTGTTGTCTACTGTTGTTTTCTGATGAAAACGTTCCTGTGGGAAGGTTGGCTTAATTGCCTTAATGAGTTCTCAGGCAGAGTGAATGCCTGGTGTGCTTTACAGGAAGCACGGTAGAACAACACTACAAGGAGTAAAACTCCATGCTACAGTGGGGTGACTCCACAATGAGGTTCCTATATGTGGGTATTGCCCAGGAATAGGATAAAGCCTCGGCTTAGCAAGCCAAGTCACAGCGGCGTAGCACCGCAAATAGGTAGTTAGCCTAATGCTGTATGTTAAAAATAAAGAGGGTGTAGTCAGCACTACAAAGAGGAGG
Source organism: Iris pallida (assembly GCA_029216955.1). Classification (NCBI taxonomy): domain Eukaryota; kingdom Viridiplantae; phylum Streptophyta; class Magnoliopsida; order Asparagales; family Iridaceae; genus Iris; species Iris pallida. The sequence goes on along the minus strand of JANAVB010024000.1, from coordinate 20,620,471 downwards.
AGTTCCTCATGTTAAAGTGGCACGACACCACGATGAGGTACCCGGTTAGGGATAAAGCCTCGGCCTTGCAAGCCATGTCGTTGCGGCGTAACACCGCAAGGGAGCCTAAGGCTTCATGCTGGGTAGTTTGGCACTACAAAGAGGCGGTTGCCTCATGCTACAGTAGTATGACACTATGATGAGGTTCTCGGTACGGGGTAAGGCCTCGGCTTTAAGCCATGTCATAGCGGCGTAGCACCGCAAGGGAAGCACAAAGCGCTTCATGCCATGTCTCTTATAATGAACTCACCTAAGTGTATGAACAAAGAGATATCAGGCCGTCTCTTGAGGGTAAACTTATAGACGCCCAAAATTATGCACTGAAACCAGGCTTGCACATGGCCTTTAATATGTAGCCAGAAGCACATGTAACTACATTATGTGAGTGGAAATAATTTCAGCTATGATGCAGAATTCAAGACTTAGTCCATTCTTGTATTATAGTCTGATTTTTGACCCATGCGGGAAGATTCAAGTCGTCAGCGATATATCTCCTAATGCATGATGGACAGTTACGGTGGAGAACACTTATACCCATATATAGAGATATGTGGGGGATTGTTGGAGTTTTGGCTTTTATTTAGAAACTTTAGTCCCACATCGGATAGGCCAAAGAGTTTGTATCTCTATATTAACTTTGCTATTATTAGAGATGCACATGTGGTGTGGAGGTACACATGTGTTTGTTATGTGGGGTTATTTTTCTAATGGGAAAAAAGCTAAAATCAATAATTACAAGCATTCATGCTTTTTGCTCTTAGAAAATTTATTTCCATAGGAGCTAAGCCCCGTAGGGGCTTAGCGACTCGGACTCGGACTCGGACTCGGATTCGGACGGGCTCGGGCTCGGGCTCGGACTCGGGCTCAAGGGCTCATGAGGCGTAATGTGGCATTTTGTTGGCGCACTTTGCACTTAGCACGTCAGCATCGTCGCTAGGCGCATAGTGCGCTTAAGTTGCGCTCGTTGCGCGAGCCACTTGCGCAACCACGTTGCGCGGCCCGTTACGCGAGCCCAGTTACGCTGGCCCAGTTACGCAGCTCAGTACAACCCAGTATGAGTACGCCCAGTATGTGCAGTGTACGCAGCGTACGCAGCGTGTAGTGAGTGCGAAGTATACGCAGCGTACGCAGTGTGCGTAGAGTGCGTAGTGTGCGTAGGGTGCGTAAAGGGGTGTGTGCGTAAAGTGCAAATTATGCTGGTGGCACAACTTCCAGCAGAAATGTTCTTGCATGTTCTGAACGGTTGCTCCATGTTCGGGGTGGTTACTACCACGTCCCTAACATTGTGCTAACCGGACAGTTGTTGCAGGGGCTTATATAAGGCCTCCTCCTTCTTTCACAGGTTAGAGAACGAATACACAGTAGTAGATAGAAAGTTTACAAGTGCTTAGAGGCTGTGAGAGAGAGAGAGATTTTGTACCAGCATTGTATTTTGCACAGGAGTTCAAGTTCATCCGAGGAGTCTGAAGAGCAGAGTATTCCAAGTTCTCCGACGAACTTGCTGGTTCCTGGAAGCTATTCGTGTGGGCGAATAAAGCTTTGAGCAACGGTGATCATTCATCCCAACAGGAGTTTTCCACCTTTCGCCTATCACTTTCTTTGTTGGTTTTATCAGGATTCTATTAGCGCACCTTCGGTGAAGTGTTTGCGTTGATATTGTCAGAATTCTATTAACGTACCTTCTGTGAAGTGTAGCACTAATTGAATTTTGCTTACGTACCTTCTATGAAGTGTTACGTTCTGTGCACCTTCTGTGAAGTGTAGCACTAGTGGAATTTCTCTTACGTACCTTCTGTGAAGTGTTACGGTCTGTGCATCTTCTGTGAAGTGTAGCACTAGTTGAAATTTCTCTTACGTACCTTCTGTGAAGTGTTACGTAATAACGATTTTTGTACAATTGTTACAAAATTTCAGTTTTCCATCGAAAAATTGTGCCCGGGCTCTAACAATCTCAAAGCTTTAATGCTACGATGGAAAACGTTAATGTTTCACTCTTCAATTCTGACTTTTGTAAGTTAGAAAAGTTTAATGGAGAACATTACCAAGTCTGGAAGAGGAAGGTATATCTCACCTTCAACTCAAAGACGTAGATCACGTGCTTCTGAGGAAGAACCTACTATTCCAGATGTTGGGTCTGCTGCCGCAATCACCGCGGCTACTAAACTGCAAGCAAAATGGAGAAGGGAAAATAGTATTTGCAGGCTGCTTATCCTGAATACTATGGAAGATTCCCTTGCAGAATCCTATTCTAAGAAGAATATCGCTAGAGACATATGGAAGTCTCTAGAAAAACTCTACGAAGAAGACAAGAACCGCAGTAAAATATTTGGTTGAGAAATATCACAAGCGGTTTTTTGAGGACGAAAAGTCTATGCTGCCGCAGGTGAAGGAGTTCCTGAAACTGCGACAGAAGTTGGAAGACGAGGCGATGCCCCTCCCGACAAGTTTGTTGTTGGAGGGATTGTCTCAAAGCTTCCGCTGGGTGGAGCAAGTTCTATGCAAACATGCATAGGAAGAAGCTTGAGATCAGCCTTGAAGATCTCTTGCAGGAAATCTATGTTGAGGACCAGATGCAGGCTCAACTGAAGGTGGACACACTGTCCAAGCAATTGGCTAACGCCAATCTAGTTCAATCCAAGGAACCAAGGGAAAGCAGGGCTTTCCACAACAAGAAGAAGGATCCTGACAATCTAAAAGTCAAGGGAACTTCTATCAAGAAAAAGAAGCCAAAGTCTCAAATGCCTTGCTTCAAGTGTGGCAAGAAGGGCCACTTTAAGAATGAGTGCAAAGCAAAAACCAAGCAATCAGAGCAAGGAGAGCCTAGTAAGGTATCTATGATCACTGACATTGTTGCTATGATTGCAGGTTGATGCGGTAAGGACTGGCTCTGACTGGTGGGTAGACATTGGAGCCTCCTGTCATGTCTGCTCCAGTAAGGAGTGGTTCACCACCTACACACCTACTTCTGAAGTGGTTATGATGGCGAACCAGGCACAAGCTGAAGTGCTCGGGATTGGGACAGTGGTATTGAAGCTGACTTCTGGCAAGTCTCTGACGCTTCAAGGCGTGAAGCACGTACCTGCTATCGCCAAGAACCTGATCTCAGGAGGCCTACTCTGCAATGCAGGTCTCAGGATGGACATCAATGCTGGCCAGATGGTGATGTCTATCAAGGGAACATATTTCGGGAAAGCTTATTATACGGAAGGAATGTTCAAGATTCAGCTTGTAAATCAGTCCAATGTAATTAATGTAATTAATGAAGTCACTCCTTCTGCTTATACTCTTGAGTTGTGGCATAATAGGCTAGGACATGTTCATTGTAAACGATTAAACAGAATGTCTAGTCTAGGTCTTATCTCCTGGGGTAAGGTAGAGAAATGTGAAGTTTGTGCTCAAACTAAGATCACAAGGAAACCCTTTCCTCGGTTAATCGAAGTACAGATCTTCTGGAGTTAGTACACTCAGATATCTGTGACTTCAAACAGTTCTCTACAAAGGCCGGAATGAAGTATTTCATAACCTTCATCGATGACTTCTCAAAGTATGCATTCGTCTACTTGCTGAAAGCTAAAGACGAAGCATTTGAGAAGTTCAAGGAGTTCAGAGCCGAAGCTGAGCGGCAGACTGGACAACAACTCAAAAGAATAAGAAGTGATCGAGGTGGGGAGTACAGGTCTCATAAATTCGCATCGTTCTGCAAAGAACATGGAATTGTTAATGAGACTACAGCTCCGTACTCTCCTCAATCAAATGGAGTAGCAGAGAGGAAGAACATAACGTTAACAGAAATGATTAACTCAATGTTGTTGACTGCTGGCCTTCCTAAGTGCTACTGGGGTGAAGCTGTATTGACGGCCACTTTATTCTAAATAGAGTGCCTCATGCAACTTCAGACGTTACTCCTCATGAACTCTGGTTCAAGGTCAGACCTAACTTGAATGTCATTCGAGTGTGGGGGTGTCTGGCATATGTCAAGCTTCCAGATCTGAAGATTCAGAAGCTTGGGACAAGGACTACTAAGACGATCTTCTTGGGTATGCCGAGAAGAGTGATGCTCGGAGATTTCTTGATATTGAGTCAAATCTATCATTGAATCTCGGACGTAGAATATTTTGAAGACAAATTTACAAGGCACAAGAATATTGTTCTTGCGGATATAGGAGAACAATGAGGGTGCACAGCAAACTGAAGTCTTCAATGAAGATGTGGTCCAAGAAGATGTTGTTGAAACAATGATTGAACCAGAACAAGCTGAGCCGTCAGCTAAGCGTGTGAGGAGGCCGAAGGACTTCGGAAGTGACTTTGTCACCTATCATGTGGAAGCAGATCGCTTACATATGATGAGGCGATGAAGAACAGAGATGCAGTTTTCTGGAAGGAGGCGATTGACAATAAAATTGATTCATCACCTCAAATAACACTTGGTGTTGGTTGATCTTCCTGAAGGAGCGAAACCCATCGGATGCAAATGGATCTTCAAGAAGAAGATGAAAGCAGACGGAACTATTGACAAGTTCAGGCTAGGTTGGTAGCCAAGGGGTTTTCTCAGAAGCAGGGGATTGACTATTTTGACACGTATGCTCCAGTTGCCCGGATGACCACCATCAGGATGTTGATTGCTCTTGCAGCAATACATAAGATGGTGATACATCAGATGGATGTAAAAACGGCTTTCCTAAATGGCGAGCTGGCCGAAGAGATTTATATGCAACAACTAGAGGGATTTGTCATCAAAGGTCTTGAAGACAAAGTCTGTAAGTTGGTAAAATCTTTGTACGGTCTTAAACATGCTCCCAAGATGTGGCATGAGAAATTTGACAAGGTTATAAAGTCAAATGGCTACATGGTCAGCGAGACGGACAAGTGTGTTTACACGAAGTTCGCTGATGGAAGAGGTGTGATCGTTTATCTGTATATGGATGACATGCTTATCCTAGGTACGGATATGAGATGTGTCACAGAGACAAAGAGGTTCATCTCGAGCAAGTTCAGTATGAAGGACTTGGGGAAGCTGATGTGATCTTAGGGATCAAGATCATCCGGACAGACACTGGACTAGCGTTGTCACAGTCTCATTATATTGAGAAAATGATCACTCGTTATGGGTATCAGGATCTTCCACGGATCGATACGCCGTACAGGTGTGATGTGAAGCTGAAGCCTAATTCAGGGGAAAGCGTCAGGCAGCTGGAGTATGCTAGCATAATCGGGAGTTTATTGTATGCTACTAATGCCACAAGGCCTGACATAGCTTTCGCCGTGGGAATGCTGAATCGTTTCACGAGCAACCCTGGTGTTGAACACTGGAAGGCTGTGAAACGGGTTATGAGATATCTCAAGAAGACTCAGACATATGCACTGTACTACAGCGGAGATCCGCAGGTAGTGGAAGGCTTCAGTGATGCCAGCTGGTGCTCAGATTTGGAGAGCGAGAGGTCCACAGGTGGATATATTTTCACAATGTGGAGCTATCGTGGAAATCAAAGAAGTAGACTATGCTCTCGCGGTCATTCATGGAATCTGAGTTCTTTGCACTTGATACTGCAGCCGAGGAAGCAGAATGGCTTCGGGAGCTCATGTATGATCTTCCAGTGGTTGGGGCACAAATACCGACAATACCGATATACTGCGACAACCAGGCGACTGCGCGGTGGCATCAAATGACCTTTTCAACGAAAAGAAGAGGACTGTGCGGTTAAAGCACAGGGCAGTACACGATCTTATTAAGAGGGTGTAATTGCAGTGATTGATGTTCGGAGTCAAGAAAATCTGGCGGATCCGTTCACCAAGGGCCTTAAGCGCCAGCTGGTCGATGACTCAGCATGTAAAATGGGCTTGAAGGCATACTGATATTAGTTATTGTATTCCTACCATAAAGTTTTATGCTATTAGTTCAAAGATTTATCTACTAGGCATCTAGCTTTTGGTTCAAGGGGGACCATTAACTGGAAGAATATCAGAACGGTGGGTACATGTTCTATTGGGCATGGAGAGGTTACGGACCTACAACCACTGTTGTCTACTGTTGTTTTCTGATGAAAACGGTTCCTGTGGGAAGGTTGGCTTAATTGCCTTAATGAGTTCTCAGGCAGAGTGAATGCCTGGTGTGCTTTACAGGAAGCACGGTAGAACAGCACTACAAGGAGTGAAACTCCATGCTACAGTGGGGTGACCACAATGAGGTTCCTATATGTGGGGTGTTGTCCAGGAATAGGATAAAGCCTCGGCTTAGCAGGCCAAGTCACAGCGGCGTAGCACCATAAATAGGCAGTTAGCCTAATGATGTATGTTAAAAATAAAGAGAGGTGTAGTCAGCACTACAAAGAGGAGGAGTTCCTCATGTTAAAGTGGCACGACACCACGATGAGGTACCCAGTTAGGGATAAAGCCTCGGCCTTGCAAGCCATGTCGTTGCGGCGTAACACCGCAAGGGAGCCTAAGGCTTCATGCGGGTAGTTTGGCACTACAAAGAGGCGTTGCCTCATGCTACAGTAGTATGACACTACGATGAGGTTCCCGGTACGGGGTAAGGCCTCGGCTTTAAGCCATGTCATAGCGGCGTAGCACGCAAGGAAAGCGCAAAGCGCTTCATGCCATGTCTCTTTATAATAAACTCACCTATAGTGTATGGACAAAGAGATATCAGGCCGTCTCTTGAGGGTAAACTTGTTGACGCCCAAAATTATCACTGAAACCAGGCTTGCACAGGGCCTTTAATGTGTAGCCAGAAGCACATGTAACTACATTATGTGAGTGGAAAGAATTTCAGCTATGATGCAGAATTCAAGGCTTAGTCCATTCTTGTATTATAGTCTGATTTTTGACCCATGCGGGAAGATTCAAGTCGTCAGCGACATCTCTCATAATGCATGAGGGACAGTTACTATGGGGAACACTTATACCCATATATAGAGATATGTGGGGGATTGTTGGAGTTTTGGCTTTTCATTTAGAAACTTTAGTCCCACATCGGATAGGCCAAAGAGTTTGTATCTCTATATATTAGCTTTGCTATTATTGGAGATGCACATGTGGTGTGGAGGTGCACATGGGTTTGTTATGTGGGGTTATTTTTCTAATGGAAAAAGGCTAAAATCAATTAAAGCATTCATGCTTTTTGCTCTTGGGAAATTATTTCCATAGGAGCTAAGCCCCGTAGGGGCTTAGGACTCGGACTCGGATTCGGACTCGGGCACGGGCTCGGAACTCGGGCTCAAGGGCTCATGAGCGTAATATGGCATTTTGTTGGCGCACTTTGCACTTAGCACGTCAGCATTGTCGCTAGGCGCATAGTGCGCTTAAGTTGCGCTCGTTGCGCGAGCCACTTACGCAACTGCGTTGCGCGGCCCGTTACGCGAGCCCAGTTATGCTGGCCCAGTTACGCAGCTCAGTACGCCCAGTACGCCCAGTACGTGCAGTGTGTGCAGCGTACGCAGTGTGTGTAGAGTGCGCAGCATACGCATGTGCGTAGAGTGCGTAGTGTGTGTAGGGTGCATAAAGGGGCTGTGTGCGTAAAGTACAAATTACGCTGGTGGCACAACTTCCAGCAGAACGTGTCCTTGCATGTTCTGAACGGTTGCTCCATGTTCGGGGTGGTTACTACCACGTCCCTAACATTGTGCTAACCGGGCAGTTGTTGCAGGGGCTTATATAAGGCCTCCCTCTCTCTCACAGGTTAGCGAACGAAACACAAGTAGTAGACAGAAAGTTTACAAGTGCTTAGAGGCTGTGAGAGAGAAGAGAGTTTTGTACTAGCGTTGCGTTTTGCACAGGAGTTCAAGTTCATCCGAGGAGTCAGAAGAGCAGAGTGTTCCAAGTTCTCCGACGAACTTGCTGGTTCCTGGAAGCTATTCGTGTGGGAAGAATAAAGCTTTGAGCAACGGTGATCATTCACCCCAGCAGGAGTTTTCCACCTTTTGTCTGTCACTTTCTTTGTTGGTTTTATCAGGATTCTATTAGCGCACCTTTGGTGAAGTGTTTGTGTTGATATTGTCAGAATTCTATTAGCGCACCTTCTGTGAAGTGTAGCACTAATTGAATTTTGCTTACGTACCTTCTGTGAAGTGTTACGTTCTGTGCACCTTCTGTGAAGTGTAACACTAGTGGAATTTCTCTACGTACCTTCTGTGAAGTGTTACGTTCTGTGCATCTTCTGTGAAGTGTAGCACTAGTTAAAATTTCTCTTACGTACCTTCTGTGAAGTGTTACGTAATAACGATTGTTTGTATAATTGTTACAAAATTTCAGTTTCATCGAAAAATTGTGCCCCGGCTCTAACAATCTCAAAGCTTTAATGCTACGATGGAAAACGTTAATGTTTCACTCTTCAATTCTGACTTTTGTAAGTTAGAAAAGTTTGATGGAGAACATTACCAAGTCTGGAAGGGAGGTATATCTCACCCTTCAACTCAAAGACGTAGATCACGTGCTTCTGAAGGAAGAACCTACTATTCTAGATGTTGGGTCTGCTGCCGCAATCACCGCGGCTACTAAACTGCAAGCAAAATGGAGAAGGGAAAATAGTATTTACAGGCTGCTTATCCTGAATACTATGGAAGATTCCCTTGTAGAATCCTTTTAAGAAGAATATCGCTAGAGACATATGGGAGTCTCTAGAAAAACTCTACGAAGAAGACAAGAACCGCAGTAAAATATTTGTGGTTGAGAAATATCACTAGTGGTTTTTTGAGGACGAAAAGTCTATGCTGCCGCAGGTGAAGGAGTTCCTGAAACTGACAGAAGCTGGAAGACGAGGCGATGCCCCTCCCTGACAAGTTTGTTGTTGGAGGGATTGTCTCAAAGCTTTCCGCTGGGTGGAGCAAATTCTATGCAAACATGCATAGGAAGAAGCTTGAGATCAGCCTTGAAGATCTCTTGCAGGAAATCTATGTTGAGGACCAGATGCGAGCTCAACTGAAGGTGGACACACTGTCCAAGCAATTGGCTAACGCCAATCTAGTTCAAACCAAGGAACCAAGGGGAAAGCAGTCAGCTTTCCACAACAAGAAGAAGGACCCTGACAATCTAAAAGTCAAGGGAACTTCTATCAAGAAAAAGAAGCCAAAGTCTCAAATGTCTTGCTTCAAGTGTGGCAAGAAGGGCCACTTTAAGAATGAGTGCAAAGCAAAGACCAAGCAATCAGAGCAAGGAGAGCCTAGTAAGGTATTTATGATCACTGACATTGTTGCTATGATTGTGCAGGTTGATGCGGTAAGGACTGACTCTGACTGGTGGGTGGACATTGGAGCCTCCTACCATGTCTGCTCCAGTAAGGAGTGGTTCACCACCTACACACCTACTTCTGAAGTGATTATGATGGCGAACCAGGCACAAGCTGAAGTGCTCGGGATTGGGACAGTGGTATTGAAGCTGACTTCTGGCAAGTCTCTGACGCTTCAAGGCATGAAGCACGTACCTGCTATCGCCAAGAACCTGATCTCAGGAGGCCTAATCTGCAACGCAGGTCTCAGGATGGACATCAATGCTGGCTAGATAGTGATTTCTATCAAGGGAACATATTTCGGGAAAGCTTATTATACTGAAAGAATGTTCAAGATTCAGCTTGTAAATCAGCCAATGTAATTAATGTAATTAATGAAGTCACTCCTTCTGCTTATACTCTTGAGTTGTGGCATAATAGGCTAGAACATGTTCATTGTAAACGATTAAACAGAATATCTAGTCTAGGTCTTATCTCCAAATATGGGGATAAGGTAGAGAAATGTGAAGTTTGTGCTCAAACTAAGATCACAAGGAAACCCTTTCCTCGGTTAATCGAAGTATAGATCTTCTGGAGTTAGTACACTCAGATATCTGTGACTTCAAACAGTTCTCTACAAAGGCCGGGATGAAGTATTTCATAACCTTCATCGATGACTTCTCAAAGTATGCGTTCGTCTACTTGCTGAAAGCTAAAGACGAAGCATTTGAGAAGTTCAAGGAGTTCAGAATCGAAGCTGAGCGGCAGACTGGACAACAACTCAAAGAATAAGAAGTGATCGATGGGGGAGTACAGGTCTCATGATTCGCATCGTTCTGCAAAGAACATGGAATTGTTAATGAGACTACGGCTCTGTATTCTCCTCAATCAAACAAGGAGTAGAGAGAGAGAGGAAAACAAACGTTAACAGAAATGATTAACTCAATGTTGTTGACTGCTGGCCTTCCTAAGTGCTACTAGGGTGAAGCTGCATTGACGCCACTTTTATTCTAAATAGAGTGCCTCATGCAACTTCAGACGTTACTCCTCATGAACTCTGGTTCAAGGTCAGACCTAATTTGAATGTCATTCGAGTGGGGGGTATCTGGCATATGTCAAGCTTCCAGATCTGAAGATTCAGAAGCTTGGGACAAGGACTACTAAGACGATCTTCTTGGGGTATGCCGAGAAGAGTGATGCTCGAGATTTCTTGATATTGAGTCAAATTATATCATTGAATCTCGCGACGTAGAATATTTTGAAGACAAATTTGCAAGGCACAAGAATATTGTTCTTGCGGATGTACCAGAGAACAATGAGGGTGCGCAGCAAACTGAAGTCTTCAATGAAATGTGGTCCAAGAAGATGTTCTTGAAACAACGATTGAACTAGAATAAGCTGAGCCGTCAGCTAAGCGTGTGAGGAGGCCGAAGGACTTCGGAAGTGACTTTGTCACCTATCATGTGGAAGCAGATCCGCTTACATATGATGAGGCGATGAAGACCAGAGATGCAGTTTTCTGGAAGGAGCGATTGACAAAATTGATTTCATCACCTCAAATAACACTTGGATGTTGGTTGATCTTCCTGAAGGAGCGAAATCCATCGGATGCAAATGGATCTTAAGAAGAAGATGAAAGCAGACGGAACTATTGACAAGTTCAAGGCTAGGTTGGTAGCCAAGGGGTTTTCTCAGAAGCAGAGGATTGACTATTTTGACGTATGCTCCAGTTGCCCGGATGACCACCATCAGGATGTTGATTCCTCTTGCAGCAATACATAAGATGGTGATACATCAGATGGATGTAAAAACGGCTTTCCTAAATGGCGAGCTAGCCGAAGAGATTTATATGCAACAACCAGAGGGATTTCTCATCAAGGGTCTTGAAGACAAAGTCTGTAAGTTGGTAAAATCTTTGTACGGTCTTAAACAGGCTCCTAAGATATGGCATGAGAAATTTGACAAGGTTATAAAGTCAAATGGCTACATGGTCAGCGAGACGGACAAGTGTGTTTACACGAAGTTCGCTGATGGAAGAGGAATGATCGTTTGTCTGTATGTGGATGACATGCTTATCCTAGGTACGGATATGAGATGTGTCACAGAGACAAAGAGGTTCATCTCTTAGTATGAAAGACTTGGGGAAGCTGATGTGATCTTAGGGATCAAGATCATTCGGACAGACACTGGACTAGCGTTGTCACAGTCTCATTATATTGAGAAAATGATCACTCGTTATGGGTATCGGGATCTTCCAGGGATGATACGCCGTACAGGTGTGATGTGAAGCTGAAGCCTAATTCAGGGGAAAGCGTCAGGCAGCTAGAGTATGCTAGCATAATCGGGAGTTTATTGTATGCTACTAATGCCACAAGGCCTGACATAGCTTTCGTCGTGGGAATGTTGAGTCGTTTCACGAGCAACCCTGGTGTTGAACACTGGAAGGCTGTGAAACGGGTTATGAAATATCTCAAGAAGACTCAGACATATGCACTGTACTACAGCGGAGATCCGCAGGTAGTGGAAGGCTTCAGTGATGCCAGCTGGTGCTCAGATTTGGAGAGCGAGAGGTCCACAGGTGGATATATTTTCACAATGGGTGGAGCTGCTATATCATGGAATCGAAGAAGCAGACTATGCTCTCGCGGTCATCCATGGAATCTGAGTTCTTTGCACTTGATACTGCAGCCGAGGAAGCAGAATGGCTTCGGGAGCTCATGTATGATCTTCCAGTAGTTGGGGCACAAATACCGGCAATACCGATATACTGCGACAACCAGGCGACTGCGACGGTGGCATCAAATGACCTTTTCAGTGGAAAGCAGAGGACTGTGCGGTTAAAGTACAGGGCAGTACACGATCTTATTAAGAGAGGTGTAATTGTAGTGATTGATGTTCGGAGTCAGGAAAATCTGGCGGATCCGTTCACCAAGGGCCTCAAGCGCCAGCTGGTCGATGACTCAGCATGTAAAATGGGCTTGAAGGCATACTGATATTAGTTATTGTATTCCTACCATAAAGTTTTATGCTATTAGTTCAAAGATTTATCTACTAGGCATCTAGCTTTTGGTTCAAGGGGGACCATTAACTGGAAGAATATCAGAATGGTGGCTACATGTTCTATTGGGCATGGAGAGGTTACGGACCTACAACCACTGTTATCTACTGTTGTTTTCTGATGAAAATGGTTCCTGTGGGAAGGTTGGCTTAATTGTCTTAATGAGTTCTCAGGCAGAGTGAATGCCTGGTGTGCTTTACCGAAGCACGGTAGAACAGCACTACAAGGAGTGAAACTCCATGCTACAGGGGTGACTCCAATGAGGTTCCTATATGGGGTGCCTAGGAATAGGATAAAGCATCGGCTTAGCAGGCCAAGTCACAGCGGCGTAGCACCGCAATAGGCAGTTAGCCTAATGTTGTATGTTAAAAATAAAGAGGGTATAGTCAGCACTACAAAGAGGAGGAGTTCCTCATGTTAAAGTGGCACGACACCACGATGAGGTACCCGGTTAGGGAAAGCCTCGGCCTTGCAAGTCATGTCATTGCGACGTAACACCTTAAGGGAGCCTAAGGCTTCATGCTGGGTAGTTTGGCACTACAAAGAGGCGGTTGCCTCATGCTGCAGTAGTATGACACTACGATGAGGTTCCCGGTACGGGGTAAGGCGTCGGCTTTAAGCCATGTCATAGCGGCGTAGCACCGCAAGGAAGCGCAAAGCACTTCATGCCATGTTCTTTATAATAAACTCACCTATAGTGTATGGACAAAGAGATATCAGGCCGTCTCTTGAGGGTAAACTTGTAGACGCCCAAAATTATACACTGAAACCAGGCTTGCACAGGGCCTTTAATGTGTAGCCAGAAGCACATGTAACTACATTATGTGAGTGGAAAGAAATTCGCTATGATGCAAAATTCAAGGCTTAGTCCATTCTTGTATTATAGTCTAATTTTTGACCCATGCGGGAAGATTCAAGTCGTCAGCGACATCTCTCCTAATGCATGATGGACAGTTACTGTGGGGAACACTTATACCCATATAGAGATATGTGGGGGATTGTTGGAGTTTTGGCCTTTCATTTAGAAACTTTAGTCCCACATCGGATAGGCCAAAGAGTTTGTATCTCTATATATTAGCTTTGCTATTATTGGAGATGCACATGTGGTGTGGAGGTGCACATGGGTTTGTTATGTGGGTTATTTTTCTAATAGGAAAAAGGCTAAAATTAACAATTAAAGCATTCATGTTTTTTGCTCTTGGGAAATTATTTCCATAGGAGCTAAGCCCCGTAGGGGCTTAGCGACTCGGACTCGGACTCGGACTCGGACTCGGATTCGAACTCGTGCTCGGGCTCGGACTCGGCTCAAGGGCTCATGAGGCGTAATGGCATTTTATTGGCACACTTTGCACTTAGCACGTCAGCATCGTCGCTAGGCGCATAGTGCGCTTAAGTTGTGCTCGTTGCGCGAGCCACTTGTGTAACCACGTTGCACGGCCCGTTACACGAGCCCAGTTACGCTGGCCCAGTTACGCAGCACAGTACGCAACCCAGTACGCCTAGTACGCGCAGTGTGCGCAACGTACGCAGCGTGCGTAGATGCGCAGTGTGCGCAGCGTACGCAGTGTGCGTAGAGTGCGTAGGGTGCGTAAAGGGGCTGTGTGCGTAAAGTGTAATTACGCTGGTGGCACAACTTCCAGCAGAATGTGTCCTTGCATGTTCTGAACGGTTGCTCCATGTTCGGGATGGTTACTATCACGTCCCTAACATTGTGCTAACCGGGCAGTGTTGTTGCAGGGGCTTATATAAGGCCTCCTCCTTCTCTCTCACAGGTTAGAGAACGAATACACAAGTAGTAGACAGAAATTTTACAAGTGCTTAGAGGCTGTGAGAGAGAAGAGATTTTGTACCAGTGTTGTTTTTGCACAGGAATTCAAGTTCATCCGAGGAGTCAGAAGAGCAGAGTGTTCCAAGTTCTCCGACGAACTTGCTGGTTCCTGGAAGCTATTCGTGTGGGCGAATAAAGCTTTGAGCAACGGTGATCATTCACCCCAGCAGGAGTTTTCCCCCTTTCGCCTGTCACTTTCTTTGTTGGTTTTATCAGGATTCTATTAGCGCACCTTCGGTGAAGTGTTTGCGTTGATATTGTCAGAATTCTATTAGCGCACCTTCTGTGAAGTGTAGCACTAATTGAATTTTGCTTACGTACCTTATGTGAAGTGTTACGTTCTGTGCACCTTCTGTGAAGTATAGCACTAATGGAATTTCTTTTACGTACCTTCTGTGAAGTGTTACGTTCTGTGCATCTTCTGTGAAGTGTAGCACTAGTTGAAATTTCTCTTATGTACCTTCTGTGAAGTGTTACGTAATAACGATTATTTGTACAATTGTTACGAAATTTCAGTTTTCCATCGAGAAATTGTGCCCTGCCTCTAACAAGAATCTGGGATCAGAAAAAGTGCCATAAAAAAAAGCAAAATCTACAAATAAATATTGTATATTAATTGGTTTTCAAAATTCCAGTTTCAGCAATTGTAGTTTTTTTCACAACGAATTATTTGTTGGAAAAGAAGTGCGAAAATATTTCCCCAAACTAGAGAGTACCTGCGAAAGAACCGAGCAATACAATGCACGAACCAAACACCAAATATAATCTACGCAGACACAGAGAATTTTTGACGTGGAAAATCCTTGCGGGAAAAAACTACGGGACGATCGGAGTCCAACTCTTGAGAAGCCTTCACTAATGAAACAAAGAAGTACACCTTCTACAAACTTCTTCCAATCCAATACGTATCCCCACAACACTTGGAAGCAAGAATAATTGATTACAAGGCTACGAAGAACAAAGACAACGAGTAGAGATTACCCGAATGATCCTCCTTCGGAAACGGCCTTCAATCCTCCTTCTTCTCTCCTAAAGTTGCAATGACACTCTTGCCTGTTTTCTCTCTATTTTCTTCAATGTTGTGTTGTGTACACTTATGATTAAGGTTAGAAAAAACCATATTTAAACACCCTAATCCCGCAACAAAATCTGAACCGTAGGATATGATCCAACGGTGATTAAATCACCCTGAAATTTTCCTGGACCCGTCGACACAGAGTTCGGCCAGAACTCTGTGTTTTTATGACAGCACAGTTCTAGAACAAGGGGGCAGAGTTCGGCCCGAACTCTACCTCCCCTGCTCCAAAATGGTCTCTGGTAGCTCTCGAGCTTCTTTTTTGTCTCCGAATGGCCTCGTCACATCCTCGAGCTTCTTTTTCTTCTTCAACTCCGCTAGCCTAGTGGCATTCCGACCCACTAATAGTATGTCATTAACATAGAGCAATAAAATGATAAAATCATCCTCGACAAAGTACCTCACAAATGCACAATGGTTCGACGTCGTCCGTGCATAACCATGCTCCCCCATGAATGACTCGAACTTCCTGTACCACTGCCTCGGAGCTTGCATCAGACCATACAAGCTCTTTCTCAACCGGCAGACCAAATGTGACTTGCCTTTCTCACAGAATCCCTCTGGCTGCTCCATGTATAGCTCCTCCTCATGATCACCGTAGAGGAATGTCGTCTTCACATCCATCTGTTCGACCTCCAAGTCGAAACTGGCTGCTAATGCTAGCACCACCCGAATAGACGACTGCTTGACGACTGGCAAAAAGATCTCATCATAATCTACGCCTTTCCGCTGACCGTCGCCTTCAACTACCAGCCTCACTTTATATCGAGGGCGAGTAGCATCATCCATCTGCTTCACTCTAAACACACCATCGAATCTTCAAAGCCTTTTTACCCTTTGGCAACCTGTCACGACCCGTACCCGCTTTACGGACGCGAGCTCGTGAGCAAGCCAGCTACGTATCGAGTGGACTCCAGCCCGACTCGGATACGTAAACGCTGTCAAGGCTATGGTATACTGCCAAATTATGGCAAACAAATCTATATCTCAAATCCACAATAAGTGTACGAATCATGAATGAATACTATGGGTCGTGGTCTGTAGCCCACTAGCGTAAATGTTCGATAAGACTCAAAGAATATAACTGGAGTCTCTAAAGTGAATCAATAAACAAGATAACTCGTGATAAGGAATGTAAAGCACGAAAGGATAACAAATAATAATGATACCTGAATCCCATAAGAATCACAAATCCTCCGCCATCCAGAACTACTAGCTAACTCCATGCAATCGCTAAACCTGAGGAGATCATCAGGTCGTCATAGGACATAGCAAGATACATAATATACATGTCTATCTAACAGTTTTATCATGCGTGAGAAAATAAACAAGAAGAAACAGGAACACGACAAATGACTACGAATACGAACACGAACACGAACACACGAACACTAGAACAACTACGTATAAATGAACTGCCGGATGAACGAATACACGAGATCAAAGGAAGAACCAAACCCTCATCCCGAGTGTGGACTCACGAGTTTGAACTAAGCACTAACCCTCGTCCCGAGTGTGGACTCTCTGGTAAGATCACGGCAAGACACCCTCGTTCCATGTGTGGACTCTCTGGTGTAATTGGTCAACCCTCGTCCCGAGTGTGGACTCTCTGGTGCCAATGATCACGACAAACACCCTCGTCCCGAGTGTGGACTCTCTGGTGCACCAAACAACCCTCGTCCCGAGTGTGGACTCTCTGGTTGTGTAAAAACGATAATCAAGGCTATGGCAGTTCACTACACGCACTCGTTCTATGACACGACTCAAGCAAGATACTGACGAGAAACTCCAAGTGTGAACTACAAGACCAAACATGAACACGGCTATATGCAATGAAAATAACTCAAAAGAATATAATACGAAAATCACATGTCCATAAACAACCAAAACTGGAAATAAAATACAATGCATGTAAATAAAACTTTAGAGGGAGGCAAGGTATACTTGCCTAGAGGTTGCACGCAAATCCCACAAAATATAGTCAACTAGTGAGCCATAAAGTCCAAGTCATCACAACTGTCTCCGAAAGCTGAAACAAACATTGCCAACATTCTCAGAATAGTCAAATTAGCTAGGATTGTCTGTCTTTAAGTCTAATTCTGGACATAGGGACAAAACGATAATTTCGGGCCAAAACGGTGTCCGCCGTTGGACCCGCTTCGCACCGAAAAACGTGCCAGAGTCAATGGTCTCTAAAGTTGTCAAACTATATGTCTACGAATTTGTTTTGATGATACGAACCCAACGGTATGTCCAATCTTGGATTCCGGGGGGGCGTGTGCAAAATCGTCCGTTGAATCGGATCGTGGGGCCCGCAAAACGGCGATCCAATCAACTGTCTCAGAATAGGACCAAACTTGGCATACAGGACTAGAAAAACGATACGGTCCTATTGGCACAAGTTTTGTCTCGATCTGACGAACGTGTACAAAGTAATTGGAGTTTGTGCAAAGTGGTCTATATGATGAATTTCGACGGATACGCATCAAATTCATCGCACACACGCAACCAATTTGAATTCCGTCAAAGCCCACACGACCACGAAGCCGTTACACAACTTTCGAAGCATACGGTGCACGACCATGTCGTCCGGATTGGCGGGACGCACGTCGTATCGGATGGTTTTTCGTAATTTCTTCAGTTTCGAAACTAGTTTTTCTAAAAGTTTGAAACCGAATAAATCACAAATTAACCCATGAAAAATAAAACTATGAGTTGGGTTTCTATCTTGTATATGTTGTTATCAAGTCTGTTCAAACAGATTTTTAATACAGTTGAGGAATCGGCGAAGTTTCGCCTTCAAAAATTGGTGTTTGAACCAAATATGGTTCTGTTTTTAATTATATTTTTGTTCGATTTTTGGATCGAACGCTGGACATATGGTTCTACCAACCCGAAATCTATTTAATGGGATATGAACTTGGTTATGCTGGCTATCCAACGAAATAGTTGGATCGAAAAATAAAGGAGCGATGGCCGAGAAACGTTACCTGGAAAATCGATGTTTGCAGCCTCGTTGCTGTTGACACCCTGTTCAGTCCGCTCGCTTTTTCGGCGAACTCCACCACGCACGACGGCCGCGCTGGTGGCGAATGGCCGCCCGAAGGTCGGGGGTTGCCTGGGTCGGCGCTGTGATTGTATGATTAGGGTTTTGGGGAAAAAATCTGTTCGATTCTCTTCTCTGCTTTCTGTATATACGGTTCTATTGCTTTGATTATACAGGGGTCGGGTTGTTGCGGGTTGTGGGAAGTAAGGTCGGCCTGGGCCTGGGGGTGTTAGGCCCGGGTTGGGATGGCCTAGCCCGAGCTCAGCTGGGCTGGGCTGGGCTGCTGATACTCTATGTTCTTCATTCGTTTCTTTTTTTACTCTAATTAATACTTATATATACATATCTATATACACACATATGTACATATATGTATATTTTATCTATACATACACGTATATATATAATATATATTTATATATACACATACATACACACTATATAATACGTATATATACACATACACACGTATATATATATATATATTATATATAATAGATATATATAATATAGATATATCTTTATTATATATATATATATATATATCTATATATATATATATTATATATATAATTATATATATATATTTATATATAATTATTTTATATATATATACATACATATATATTTATTTGCATATAATAAATCTCCAAAAAAATTCAGATAAAATATCGACACTATCTATTCATAATATATGACCTATTTATATAAATATGAACCATATAACATTTATTTGACCATGAGATAATATAACAAATAATAGTAAATAATTCCCATTTAATAACAACCATAAATATTACTAATAATAATACCAAATAATACAAATCGCAATAAACCAACTAATAGGAGCAGTATTGGTGATCCATAATACCCTTACTCTAATTGGGTCCACAGGAAAATGGTGCTAGCATTTTAGAAATGACATTCTAACATATTAATGCCATTTTATTATAGATAAAAATATTAGAAATATTTGACAATATCAAAATAAAATACCAATTACTTGTATCTACCCAGAATATGTCTACATGGGTGTTCTTGGACGCATTATATGTCTACACGGGCTTGGGATCAGTTCGGGTCCAGTTTGGGCCAACTGGGTACAACCGGATCACTCAAAAGTGTCACGACCCGCACCCATTTTTTGGACGCGAGCTCGTGAGCAAGCCAGCTACGCATCAAGCGGACCCAGCCCGACTCGAATACGTAAACGCTGTCACGGCTAGGATAAGCTGCCAAATCATGGCAAACAAATCTATATATCAATCCACAATAAGATAATAACATGAATGAACATTATGGGTCGTGGTCTGCAGCCCACTAGCATAAATGTCCGATAAGACTCTAAAGAAAATAACAAGAGTCTACAACTGAAATAAGAAGCATGATATCTCATGATAAGAAATGAAAAGCACGAGCAAATAATAACACAATAGCGATACCTGAATCCCGCAAGCAATATCATCATATCCGGACCCCACAAGTGTCATAATCATCCGCCATCCCGAGCTGCTAACTAACTCCACGCAATAACTAACCTGAAGAGATCATCAGATCCTCAGGGGACATAGCAAGATACATAAAAGCGTGCCTATCTAGCAGTTTATCATGCAATAAAGAAAATACAGAAATAAACGAGGAAAGACCAGTCAGCACGAAAATACTACTATACACGACTGGAAGAACCACTACGCCTAAACGAACTGCTGGAGAAGAACAAGAGAACACGATATTACGATCAATGGATAACCAATCGAATATTCAAACCCTCGTCCCTAGTGGGACTCGCAGGTTTGAACAACTACTAGCCCTCGCCCCTAGTGTGGACTCGCAGGCTAGCATCACCCCTCGTCCCTAGTGTGGACTCGCAGGTGTGAACCAGATACTACTAACCCTCGTCCCTGGTGTGGACTCGCATGCTAGCATCACCCTCGTCCCTAGTGTAGACTCGCAGGTGGACAGATAACTACTAACCCTCGTCCCTAGTGTGGACTCGCAGGCTAGCATCACACCCTCGTTCCTAGTGTGGACTCGCAGGTGTGAACCAGATACTACTAATCCTCGTCCCTGGTGCGGACTCGCAGGCTCGCTTCAAGAATTTCAAGGCAATGAGGTAAAGCAGTTCCGTTATGACTTATTCATCCTATGACACGATACGACTCAGTCCAAGTACAAGTGATGATACGACACGACTCAATCACGATACACGAAAAACCAATTCAATATGAACTACAAAGGTAACTATGAACAAGAACTATATATACGTATATCCAACATGAACTTCAAAGCTAATTATAACAAGGCTATATATACACTAGCAGGCATGATATACAAATCACATATAAATAATCAACTAGTAAAATTGTATATTAATATAGATATGCATGTAAATAAACTGTAGAGGGAGGCAAGGTATCTTGCCTGGATGTTGCACGCAGATCCCACAAAATATAGTCAACTGCCAAGCCAAAGAGTCCAAATCATCATAACTGTTTCCGAAAGCTGAAACAGACATTGCCAACATTCTCAAATAGTCAAATTAGCTAGAATTGCCTGTCCTTAAGTCCAATTCTAGACACAGGGACAAAACGATAATTTTGAGCAAAGACGACGTCCCGTGGACCCCGCTTTGCACCGAAAAGCGTGCCAGAGTCAATGGTCTCTAAAGTCGTCAACTACATGTCTACGAATTCATTTTGATGATACGAACCCAATAGTATTCCAATTTTGGATTCCGGTGGGCCGTGCACAAAATTGTCCGTTGAATCCTGAATTTGCTATTCACCTGCTTGTGGAATTCCTTTCTACGAAAATTATATCAATCATAGGTTAATTTATATCTATATCTATACTTAAAATATTTCTAATTATCTTAATTAAGTTACATTAGCAACTATATTATTGCGGTTAGTATGGTTTATACAATTACTATAAAGTGAAGGGGTCTAAATGAAATTATACAATACAATTCCAAACACTTTCTGGATCAAAGTGTACCAAAGGGGTCATGGTCCCACGTGGGTGATTTGTAAGGATGGCTTTTCTTTCTAAAGGAGAAATATTATATGTGAATATACATAAAGAAGAAAGAACATAGTCATTTTTCCTTTGCATGCACAATGGCATAGGTGCCAACGTGCACTGCCATATTTTCTCTTGTGCACACATCTTCTCTTCATTTATTTTTTAGCAAATTCCTACGTGAATAGTGTTGCATGCTATACTCAATTACTCCTACTTAATAATCCAATTTAACTATATGCATTTATTTGTGTAGAATTTCAATGCTTGCATCTCTGCATGCATGCACTAGCTAAGCATCATTAAATATCGACAAAGTGATATATATATATTTATAAATATATTTAACTAGCGCTAATGAATGCGATTATATCAAGAATTTCTAATTGTTGTGCTAGGCTTCCATCAACTACATTAGTTATTCATATTACAAATCTATAGTACCAAAGCTATCATTTTCTTAACTAAGGTGGACTGCTATATTTCTCTATCTACTACTACTATAGGGAGCAACGAGAGGAGGATTACCGCTACTTCTGTTGCTGCTAAACACCCATTCACGCTTCAACGCTCACGGCTTGGCCCGCTTTCGGAATCGATGTGCCGGTGGATGGTTGCAGGGATGTGCGGGGCTGTTTTGACGTGGCCGTGCAGCCCTCCAAGTCGAGTTCGGCCGGCCGGCTTGGGCTACGGAGTGGTCGGACAGGCGCTCGAGCACAACTAATCGCCAAAGGATGGGTTTAGGTCGGTCTTCGGAATCGATAAGTTCGCGAGGTTGTATCAATTCTGGCCTGCGCGCCTTGCATCCCCGGCTCGACGAACTTCGCAGCAGTCCCATCCTCATCGGAGAACCCGACGCCTTTCCCGAAAACCAAACTGACCCTCTCTCTTGAGAATTCGGAGTGGGGATCGGGTAGAAGGCCAAGTTGGTGTAGTCGAGAAGCAGGAGCTCCTTTGATCGGTGCCGCGGGAGGATGGAGAAGGGATGGACGTTGGATGGGGTCCTGTTGAAGTCATAGACGGTGGATTCCGAGTAGCCGAACTCCAGAACCGGCTCCGAAGCAACTGCGGAAGAAATCAAGAGGAAGAGGAGGAAGAAGGGCGACATTATAGCTAGGTTTTTGGTAGCATTAGGGTTTTCTTTGGCAGCAGCTTTATATGAAGGGAGGATTAGACTTGGTGTGAAATCCGTAATTTTAGTTCACTATTTTAATTAGTTAATTATTTTAATTCTGAAAATATTAGTCAAAACCCGTAAATTCAATTTGTTGTTTTTCTAAATTATTAAAATTTTCGTGTTTGTTAAATTAAATTTTATCGATTATTATTAGTAGAAAATTATTAATTTTAAAATAAGTAAAACATGGATTTTTGTTTGTCTGGCCTGACCCGTCTAGACCTAAGACCCGAACTCATCCCGAACCCTGTTTCGAATCCAAGAAATTTTGGTTTTAGAATATTTTGATATAATATTTATTAAGTTTATAAGATAAAGAGACACATTTGTTATAAATAAACTATCCTTTATTAACACTCATTTAGTTTTCTTAAAACTTAAAAACTCTCTCTCTCGTTCTGGAACCGACCCTTCCCCTTCCCAAACGCTCGCCGCCACCGACGACCGTCGGCCTCCCGAGCGGCCGCCCCTCGTTTCGTAACCCCCACTCTTCCCTTTCCTATAAAACCCCCTCCACTATTCCCATCTCCATCATCATCCCCAATTTTCCCTCTCCTTCCCGTGCCCTAGATCCGTGCCCGACGTATCCTCCGGCCGATCCCTGCCCGGAGCCACCCCTACCGAGGCCAACACCCCGGCGAACCCTAGCCCGATCCGACATCGGCGCCCGACCTCCGACCCCCGGGCCGCACCCGACCGGCGCCGCTCCCCGTGGCCGCCGTCCGCCGCTGGCGTCCGACTCCGCGCGGTCTCCCGGTCCGACGACCCTCTTCGGTGCACCCTCTGACGCCGGCGTTCGTCCCCGGTGACGCTCGTTCATCCCGAGTGTTTCCGGTTCGAGTTCTGCGGGTTTCGTTTTCGCAACGTGACGTTCCCGTCCTGCATTCATTCCGGATTCTCCGACGTTGGGTAAATTCTAAACCGTTATTCTGTAGTCTATGATACTGGTCCTACAAATTCTTTCTGGAATTTGGTTTCGGTAACGTAATGACTATGTTACTTGGAATTTCCGAGTTCTTCGGGAAATCTTTTGCTGCTAGTTGGCTTTGCTGGAATGTTTTGTTCAGAACTTAGTTCTGAAGAATTCTCGGAATTTCTGAGAACCCTTTTTGAAGTAGTTCTGTATTCTCGGGTTTCCGAGAATTATCGGGATTAATTCGAGATTAGAATTTATTACATAAAATTTGGTTTTTGTTCTCTGTGAGTTAGTTCTTTGTTCCTGAGGGGAAATTTCGGATATATATATATATATGTATATATACTAGAGTTGTTTCTCTTGGGAAGTTGATTTGGAATGGTTTCGGGTTTTTGGGAAATTACGCTATCATTTCGGAAATGCTGCGTTGGCTTTGGATATATATATATTCTATGAATTTCGGGTTTCGGGAGTTATTCTGCAGGTTTATGGAGCGTTTCCCAGTTTTTGGGTTGACCGAAAACAGAGGAGATGCTGCCGAAAATTTTACAAAATAATAAAAATGATTTTAAAATGATTTTGGTAAAAATATTATTTTAATAATATTTTCGGGCGACGACTTAATGGTCAATGGGCCCCAGCAAAATGCAAACGTACCGGTTTGTCCGGACGTTGAGGCAGAGTAGCTGATTGTGATGATGGACCAGAGTCTGAGACACCTATTTTAATTGTTAGTTTTATTATTATTATTTAATTGTAGATAATTTCGGGACTAACCTGTTTTCTCTTATTTAAATTTATAATTAAATTTGTAAGGCATAAGCCCAGTGGTCTGTAATATTGTAGTGTAGCATTTTTACTTTATTTTCTGGGATTGTGGTACGCGTAGGAACAATTAAAATACTATTAAATTAAATAACTCATGATTCCTCATCTTTAAGTAAAAAAAATATTTTTATATATAATTGTAGAACGTCAAAGTTTTCCAATAAATAGATAAATACCAAGTTTTGTACGTAATTTGATAAAATACAAGTTTTCTCGAAAAATCAAAGTAATTTTGACTTTCTAAAACAACGCACTAGTAAACGTTGTGGTTAACTAAAATTGACTAGGAAAGACAAATAGAGATTGTAACTAGATAACTTGTGATTGCTTCTGAAATAAGTTTTCGGAATGTAGGGTTCGAGGAGGTTTCTGACTGTTAACCCCGAAGTACCGACTCTCCAGTTTGATCAAGTTTAAGGCAAGTACAGTTGTGATTGTTTGCAATTTAATTAGTAATAGTAATCTTGCATGCTTAAACCACATTTCTACACGGAACTCTCTCCTAGAGTATTGATTGTTATTGTCTCATTGCCTCATTGAATCTAATTGACTCGGGATATTGGGGGAGTAGTGTAGCGTCTATGACCAATACCCCTCATTGAATCTAATTGAATCTAATTGTACGAGCTTACCCCTCTCACACACGGGGATAGGCCGGACCATATCAGTGAATCATCCCAAACCGGTCATAGTCGTTACTTACTCAAATCACATGTTTTCAATTGTAGAACTGTTGGAAAATATTGCATTTCTAAATTGTTTATAATTGCAAATTGCTAATTATTAGTTGAATTGTAGATTTTCATAATTGTACTTTGCTCCCTCCTGACTGGAGACCAACATTTTTAGGTTACACTGAGGATGACCTATTCCAGAGTATCTGAGGACTCAGAGCTATTGTTCAACAATCCTGACTTGTACCCGGCGGTACTACCTGACGATGATGGCACGGCGTCTCCTTAGATGCTGTTGGTGTTAGTTAGATTTACTTCAATTTATGGTCTTTAAACTTTTGTACTGGACAAGTTTTTATTATCGAATAAATGTTATTGTGGCAATTTTAGTCTTAAATGTTGTTGAATGACCTGCACATGGATTACAGCTTACTGCCGCCGTCTCATCAACGGTGCAGGCTGGGCATGATCCGATTCGACCCAAGTATTTGGGGACCGGGTCGTGACATTTTTTAGTGGTGGCCCATGCAGGTCTAATCAATCAACAACTTAGGAAAACCTAGGAAAACAGTTAGAATACTAGAACACCAAGTTGCCACAATTTAGGACCGATTATATATATGATAAATATTTTGATAGACTGGTAGGATACCTTGCTTATGTTTGCATCCTAAACCATCTAGAGAATGACCGTTGACCAAATCCTGCTGGCGATGAGGTGTCATCTCCGGATCATACCCCATCTCCTCAACCAAGCCCAGGGTCTTTTCCCTCGCGGCTGTTTGACCGTCCTCATAGTGCATCCAGTGAAGTTTTTCCTACACTGGCAATTCCTACCTCATCTCAAACTGAATTGCATTTCCTTGGTGGAGTATTCATTTTGTTGCTCCACTAGTACCAGCAATCATCTTCCAAATGGTTGTATTTCAAGAAATCCTGGAGTTCCAGAAAGCTCAAGATGAAGCCCAGCAGGAACAGATGAATGTCACGAGAGAAGACATGAAGAACGTCATGATGTAGCCTTAGTTATCTCCTACCAAGTTAGAGCAAACTTTTGTCCTAGGAGGGATACCCATGAATCTAGAAGATATTTGGGCCCTGTCCGGCAATCATATTGCAAGAAGCTTTTGACTTGTGCCTACTGCAAAAGGCCTGGTCACCAAGCC
The DNA here is from genome assembly GCA_029216955.1 of Iris pallida. NCBI lineage: Eukaryota > Viridiplantae > Streptophyta > Magnoliopsida > Asparagales > Iridaceae > Iris > Iris pallida. The sequence goes on along the minus strand of JANAVB010024000.1, from coordinate 20,594,441 downwards.
AATATTTGTCGCAAGAGATTTGGAAAATGTTTGGTATGTGGATCTGCCGAACATCGAGTAAAGGGCTGCCCCTTATCTTTTCATTGTACCGGAGCGTCTATAATGTCAACCTCAGGACTCTATCCAAAAGACCGTAGGAAGGCATAAAGCCGATTCAAGGATCATAGAAGTTGAAGCAGTTGGAGACTGCTCATACAAGAGCCAGAGCCATGAAGATTAGTACCTAAGACCACTGTGTAGCAATATCTATTAAGAAGCTGTAACAAGATGTTCTTAGAACAATCATGAGAGTTATTTTGCTGTAATTCTCCATATGAATAAAATTCTTAGTTACACCTTCATGGTAGATGTTTTCTCATAGTCTTCATGGGTTACCCTAGATAAAGACATAGAATTCACCATTGACCTAGTTCTCGGCTCTTTTCCTATCTCTAAGGGATGCTATAGAGTCAACCTGAAGGAAGCCAAGAAGATGAAGGATCAGATCAATGGACTAAAGACTTTAAGATATCATTCAAGACGGAGCTTCACCCTAGGGAGCACTTGTGTCCAAGAAGGATGGAATAGTACGGATGTGCATCGACTATCTGGCACTGAAGAACAAGTACCCTTTTTCCAGATTGATAATCTGTTTGAATCAGTTTGAGTGAACTTTAGGTGTTTTCCAAGATCGACCTCAGATCTGACTACCAACAGATCAAGGTCAGGAAAGAGGACAATTCCCATAACGGCATTCAATTATGGATAGTTGTTGGTCATGTCGTTTGGACTGACAAATGCTCCTGTTGTGTTCATGAATCTCATGAACTAAGTCTTTTATGAGTATTTGAATCAGTTTGTTATCTTCTCCATAGATGACATTCCGATATACTCGAAGACTGAAAAGAGCATGAAGAGTATATGAGAAAAGTTTTGGAAAGAAGAAAAGCTAACTAAAAGTGAAGGTGGTTTTGCCCATATTGTCACAAGAGAAGAATTTCGAAGAATCTCAAGAAGATAGCCACTGTGGAGAAATGGTATACCAAGATTCAGTAGCTGAAGTTACGGCTGACTAATACCGGAAGTTGTGAAGGAATTTGCCAAGATTGCTGAACCTATGACGAAGCTGACTCGGAAAAATGAAGAGTTCATCTGGACGGAGGACTGCCAAGCAGCATTCGAGGAGCTGAAAAAGAGGTTTATCACTGCACCAATTCTTGCGCTACCCGCAGGAACCGTGATTTCTTAATTTACAGTAATGCCTCTGGAAAAAGGACTGGGTTACAATCTTCAACAACATGAGGAAATAATTGCTTACATATCTAGGCAATTACGGACTCATGAGAAGAACTATCCCACACATAATTTGGAACTTGCTGTAATGGAAGCATTATGGAAAGGGGGTGAAAATATATGTGGACTATAAAAGTCTAAAATATATCTTTACTCAGAAAGACCTGAGCGTTGGACAAAGAAGATGGTTGAGGATTTCAACATCGATTTACATTACTATCCAGGAAGAGCAAAATGTGGTAGCTAATGTACATAGTTGATACTGATGGCGAAATTCTTAAACAAGAAGCGGCACCTGCTAGAAGACATCAGAAAGTTGGACTGGAGATTATACTGCCGAGAGAAAAGAGCTGGATGTTGATTCAGTATCGATAAAATTGCAAGTCTGATGGAAGAAGCGCGCAGTCGCAGTATCTCACATATGAATCGGGATATGCGTATCATTAATTGATATTATGAAATGTAGAAGGACAAATTCCAAGTATGGGATTAGATTGGTCAACATAATGAGTTTAGCAGAAACCAGTAAGCTTGTTGCAGCCGCTGGACATTCTGGAGTGGAAGTTGAAGCCCATGAACTTTGTATCAGGATTACCTTAATTCCAAGGAGGGAAGAACACCAATTGGACTTTGTGGATTGACTGACTAAGTCAGTTCACTTATTTCCCTACAAATTGGTTTATTCACTAAGAAGTGGACATCATTGTATGAAAGGCAATGTAAGAGAAAGAGTACTATTGGGTCTAGAAAAGGTGACTGACGCAGTAGAAGTAGTAAAGGTAATTAGAGACAAGCTCAGAATTGCCAAGATAGACGGAAGCATTGGGATTAAGTGTAGACGTTGATCAGTGGAGTTTGAAGAAAGAGATAGTGTCTGAAGATCTCTTCTACCAAAAGAACGATTAGTTTTGGCAGAGTTGGAGAAGTAGCATACCGTTTAGCTCTACCAGCTAATCATTGAGAGTATGTACAATGTCATTTCATAGTTCAGAAGTTGCATCTTGAATCTGAGTAATATTTTGGACAATTCAGAGCTGGAGAGTAGATCAAGCCTTACAGTGCCAGAGAAACCAGTAACAAGCGTAATCAGAGGTGAGTAGAAGATCAGAAGTTTGAGCCATCATAATTCATATTTCCTGCAAATCTTTATCTTTTTCATTTTGAACTTGACATATGTTGCTAGTTAGCCTAGTTTTGCAAGCTATTTCTTTTTCAAGCTTGATCACGACAGTATTTTACTGGGTGCACCCACTAATATATTGTCTAAATCAGGACCGTGCATGATGGTCTGATCAACCTCGTGTACTTTGGTTCGCTTTTTGTATTCTTTCTGCATGGATGTCACCATAAATGAAACTTGTCTCTAAACCGTCTCATCCATGACTGCCTTGGAAATTTTTATAGTTGGACCTGAGTTGTGGGCACAGTATCCGTACCTGTTTGTCTTTTCTATCCCTAACCTTACTTTAATTTCGAGGACGAAATTTTCTAAGGAGGGAAGGTTGTGAAACCCGTAATTTTAGTTCACTATTTTAATTAGTTAATTATTTTAATTCTGAAAATATTAGTCAAAACCCGTAAATTCAATTTTGTTGTTTTTCTAAATTATTAAAATTTTCGTGTTTGTTAAATTAACATTTTATCCGATTATTATTAGTAGAAAATTATTAATTTTAAAATAAGTAAAACATGGATTTTTGTTTGTCTGGCCTGACCCGTCTAGACTTAAGACCCGAACTCATCCCGAACCCTGTTTCGAATCCAAGAAATTTTGGTTTTAGAAATATTATGATATAATATTTATTAAGTTTATAAGATAAAGAGACACATTTGTTATAAATAAACTATCCTTTATTAACACTCATTTAGTTTTCTTAAAACTTAAAACCTCTCTCTCTCTCGTTCTGGAACCGACCCTTCCCCTTCCCAAACGCTCGCCGCCACCGACGACCGTCGGCCTCCCGAGCGGCCGCCCCCTCGTTTCCGTAACCCCCACTCTTCCCTTTCCTATAAAACCCCCTCCACTATTCCCATCTCCATCATCATCCCCAATTTTCCCTCTCCTTCCCGTGCCCTAGATCCGTGCCCGACGTATCCTCCCGGCCGATCCCTGCCCGGAGCCACCCCTACCGAGGCCAACACCCCCGGCGAACCCTAGCCCGATCCGACATCGGCGCCCGACCTTCGACCCCCGGGCCGCACCCGACCGGCGCAGCTCCCCGTGACCGCCGTCCGCCGCTGGCGTCCGACTCCGCGCGGTCTCCCGGTCCGACGACCCTCTTTCGGTGCACCCTCTGACGCCGGCGTTCGTCCCCGGTGACGCTCGTTCATCCCGAGTGTTTCCGGTTCGAGTTCTGCGGGTTTCGTTTTCGCAACGTGACGTTCCCGTCCTGCATTCATTCCGGATTCTCCGACGTTGGGTAAATTCTAAACCGTTATTCTGTAGTCTATGATGATACTGGTCCTACAAATTCTTTCTGGAATTTGGTTTCGGTAACGTAATGACTATGTTACTTGGAATTTCCGAGTTCTTCGGGAAATCTTTTGCTGCTAGTTGGCTTTGCTGGAATGTTTTGTTCAGAACTTAGTTCTGAAGAATTCTCGAAATTTCTGAGAACCCTTTTTGAAGTAGTTCTGTATTCTCGGGTTTCCGAAAATTATCGGGATTAATTCGAGATTAGAATTTATTACATAAAATTTGGTTTTTGTTCTCTGTGAGTTAGTTCTTTGTTCCTGAGGGGAAATTTCGGATATATATATATATGTATATATACTAGAGTTGTTTCTCTTGGAAAGTTGATTTGGAATGGTTTCGGGTTTTTGGGAAATTACGCTATCATTTCGGAAATGCTGCGTTGGCTTTGGATATATATATATTCTATGAATTTCGGGTTTCGGGAGTTATTCTGCAGGTTTATGGAGCGTTTCCCAGTTTTTGGGTTGACCGAAAACAGAGGAGATGCTGCCGAAAATTTTACAAAATAATAAAAATGATTTTAAAATGATTTTGGTAAAAATATTATTTTAATAATATTTTCGGGCGACGACCTTAATGGTCAATGGGCCCCAGCAAAATGCAAACGTACCGGTTTGTCCGGACGTTGAGGCAGAGTAGCTGATTGTGATGATGGACCAGAGTCTGAGACACCTATTTTAATTGTTAGTTTTATTATTATTATTTAATTGTAGATAATTTCGGGACTAACCTGTTTTCTCTTATTTAAATTTATAATTAAATTTGTAAGGGCATAAGCCCAGTGGTCTGTAATATTGTAGTGTAGCGTTTTTACTTTATTTTCTGGGATTGTGGTACTCATAGGAACAATTAAAATACTATTAAATTAAATAACTCATGATTCCTCATCTTTAAGTAAAAGAAAATATATTTTTATATATAATTGTAGAACGTCAAAGTTTTCCAATAAATAGATAAATACCAAGTTTTGTACGTAATTTGATAAAATACAAGTTTTCTCGAAAAATCAAAGTAATTTTGACTTTCTAAAACAACGCACTAGTAAACGTTGTGGTTAACTAAAATTGACTAGGAAAGACAAATAGAGATTGTAACTAGATAACTTGTGATTGCTTCTGAAATAAGTTTCCGGAATGTAGGGTTCGAGGAGGTTTCTGACTGTTAACCCCGAAGTACCGACTCTCCAGTTTGATCAAGTTTAAGGCAAGTACAGTTGTGATTGTTTGCAATTTAATTAGTAATAGTAATCTTGCATGCTTAAACCATATTTCTACACGGAACTCTCTCCTAGAGTATTGATTGTTATTGTCTCATTGCCTCATTGAATCTAATTGACTCGGGATATTGGGGGAGTAGTGTAGCGTCTATGACCAATACCCCTCATTGAATCTAATTGAATCTAATTGTACGAGCTTACCCCTCTCACACACGGGGATAGGCCGGACCATATCAGTGAATCATCCCAAACCGGTCATAGTCGTTACTTACTCAAATCACATGTTTTCAATTGTAGAACTGTTAGAAAATATTGCATTTCTAAATTGTTTATAATTGCAAATTGCTAATTATTAGTTGAATTGTAGATTTTCATAATTGTACTTTGCTCCCTCCTGACTGGAGACCAACATTTTTAGGTTACACTGAGGATGACCTATTCCAAAGTATCTGAGGACTCAGAGCTATTGTTCAACAATCCTGACTTGTATACCCGGCGGTACTACCTGACGATGATGGCACGGCGTCTCCTTAGATGCTGTTGGTGTTAGTTAGATTTACTTCAATTTATGGTCTTTAAAACTTTTGTACTGGACAAGTTTTTATTATCGAATAAATGTTATTGTGGCAATTTTAGTCTTAAATGTTGTTGAATGACCTGCACATGGATTACAGCTTACTGCCGCCGTCTCATCAACGGTGCAGGCTGGGCATGATCCGATTCGACCCAAGTATTTGGGGACCGGGTCGTGACACTTGGGCTAGTAAAGTTTGTGAAGGGTTGGACTGGGCAGTATTTGAGATCCATTACTAACCAATATTAACTATGGGCTTATAACCAAATGCTAGTCATTAAAATGTATACAAGCTTGGAGGCCCTAGGTTATATAGGATGGGAAATTGGAAATAATTGAATTAAGACTACAGTAATAATATGTGAGGGACAAATATTGAATAGGTCTAATGAATTTAAGTCATTTCACATTAATACTACAATAAAACCATCATAGCAATGAGCAATGAAACATATATGAACTACTAAGGGCAAAAATAGCATGTGAAGAGCATTATGCTTATGGGATCCAGACAGGTCTACAAATACGACTCTGTATGAAAGGTATGCCAGTGCAATACAATACTCCAATGTTACAGTGATGAAACCATATTAATATCTTCCAAGATGATATTCCAAACCTTTTACAATGGTGTGTACCAATAAACCAAATTAAGTGTTCCTGAGCTCAAAAGACTTTCAATCATAAGCATTTATCTTAGCATTCATATTTAAGTAAAATTCGGAGTGTGCAATAGGGCAAGGTTCTTAGGCCTATAACAATGAATATTTAGTTGCTAATTTGTCTATGATCTGTTTATCAAGATTTATATTCCTTTTACGTAGATGTTATCAAGATTGTAAAAGATGCTAGGCACTAGTCGGGCAGGCACCGGGTCTTCTACAAGTCAATAAATCCTAATAATAAATAATTTAAAACTATTTATAATGGTCATGTCACAGCTTATCCTGGTTTTCCTAGTTGGGACTCTCCCATGGCTTGGCCTTCCCTACCATGGCTAAAACACTAATCAAGGTGCGCCACTGCACTATCCGTAACATACTTCCCCATTATCTTATACTCCAAATCTCAACCATGACAAAAGTCATCTACCGTAATAATAATTAAATAACTATTTATAAATTTCTAAAAATTACCATTTACATCAAATAAATAATAAAAAAATTTCAAAACTTTTCGGGAAGGGGAGCTACAAATCTACCTACCTTAAAAATAATTTCGTCCTCGAAATTCTAATTTATGACTATCCCTTAAATTCAAAGTCTACTATTACCTTAATCTCCTCAAATTTAATCTCTCAAAATATTTCGTAACCTTCTTTAGTCATTTCATCACTCCGAATACCTGAGGACTTCTATCCACCTTTGGTCATACTATTCCACAAAATACGGTCACAAAAATCTTATAATCTTCTAACTAGTTGCTAATTAACAATTCTACTGGCAAATGTCTAGGCATATGGCAATTATAATCCTTCATATCTTTAAACCACCAAAACTCCATAATCATGCAATTTTATACTATAATTTAAAATTTTCTGATGAATTCTAGTCAGCACGATCATTCGTCACCCCGGAATAGGAAGGGACGAGAATCAATGGTACAGAAGGGCAAGGAAGAATAATCGAGAACGAATACGAGGTTTCAAGGGCGGTAGATAAATTTCTATGAGAATTTTCAAGACTGAGTGGATTGAGATTTCTAAGGTTTAGTCAGATGCGCAGGCTCGTATCAGTACAGTTACGTAACCGATATGATATGCTCTGACCTGCATGGGCCACCAAAAAAAGTCAACAAGGTTAAAATAATATCTAATTAAATTATTTATGGAAGTCATGCCACAATTGATCTATTTTTTTCTAGTTCGGACATCCCTATGGCTAGGTTTCCCCTGGCATGGCTAGTACACTAGTCAAGGCACGCCCCTACACTATCCGTGCCACAATTTCTGGTCATCTTGTACTCCAAAACTCATCTGTGGCTAAAGTCATCTATCGTAATAATTAACTAAATAATTATTTATAAAACAAATATAAAAATCACCATTTTAAATCAAATAAATAATAGAAAAAAAAATAATTCATAAATTTTCGGGAAGGGGAGCTACAAATCTACCCACCTTAAAATAATTTCGTTCTCGAAATTCTAATTCGTAACTATGCCTTAAAAATTAAAGTCTACTATTACCTTAATCTCCTCAAATTTAATTTCTCAACAAAATTTTATAACCTTCTCTAATCATTTCGTAACTACGAAACTTCGAGGACTTCTACCCACCTTTGGTCACACTACTCCTCAAAATACAGTCACTAAAATCTTATAATCCTCTAACTAATGGATAATAGTTCTACCAAAATACCTAGGACATATGGTATCTTTAATCTCTCATATCTATAAACAACCAAAGAATATTATACAATAACTTAAGAATTTCTAATAAATCCTGGACAGCACGATCGTTCGTCACTTCGAAATAAAAGGGACGAGAATTCAATGATACGGAAGACAAGAAAGTATAATTGAGAGCAAATATGGAGTTTTTAAGGACGTAGAGAATTTCTAGGAGAATTTTTAAAGCAGAGTGGAATGAGATTTGTAAGGGTTTAGTCAGTTGCGCAGGCTCGTATCAGTACAGTTACGTAGCCGATATGATATGCTCTGACCTGCATGGGCCACCAAAAAAACTTGTCACGAACCGCACCCGCTTTTCGGATGCGAGCTCGTAAGCAAGCCAGCTACGTATCGAGCGGACTCCAGCCTGACTCAGATACGTAAACGCTGTCAAGGCTATGGTATACTGCCAAATTATGGCAAACAAATCTATATCTCAAATCCATAATAAGTGTACAAATCATGAATGAACACTATGGGTCGTGGTCTGCAGCCCACTAGCATAAATGTCCGATAAGACTCAAAGAATATAACTGGAGTCTCTAAAGTGAATCAATAAACAAGATAACTCGTGATAAGGAATGTAAAGCACGAAAGGATAACAAACGTAATAATGATACCTGAATCCCATAAGAATCACAAATCCTCTGCCATCCAGAACTACTAGCTAACTCTATACAATCGCTAAACCTGAGGAGATCATCAGGTCCTCAGAGGACATAGCAAGATACATAATATACATGCCAATCTAACAGTTTTATCATGCGTGAGAAAATAAACAAGAAGAAACAGGAACACGATAAATGACTATGAACACGAACACGAACACGAACGCGAACATGAACACGAACACGAACACACGAACACTAAAACAAATACGTATAAATAAACTGCCGGATGAACGAATACACGAGATCAAAGGAAGAACCAAACCCTCATCCCGAGTGTGGACTCACGGGTTTGAACTAAGCACTAACCCTCATCCCGAGTGTGGACTCTCTGGTTAGCTCACGGCAAGACACCCTCGTCCCGTGTGTGGACTCTCTGGTGTAATTGGTCAACCCTCGTCCCGAGTGTGGACTCTCTGGTGCCAATGATCACGACAAACACCCTCGTCCCGAGTGTGGACTCTCTGGTGTACCAAACAACCCTCGTCCCGAGTGTGGACTCTCTGGTTGTGTAAAAACGATAATCAAGGCTATGACAGTTTACTACACGTACTCATTCTATGACACGACTCAAGCAAAGTACTGACGAGAAACTCTAAGTGTGAACCACAAGACCAAACATGAACACGGCTATATGCAATGAAAATAACTCAAAAGAATATAATACGAAAAGAACATGTCCATAAACAACCAAAACTAGAAAATGAAATACAATGCATGTAAATAAAACTATAGAGGGAGGCAAGGTATACTAGCCTGGAGGTTGCACGCAAATCCCACAAAATATAGTCAACTAGTGAGCCATAAAGTCCAAGTCATCACAAATGTCTCCGAAAGCTGAAACAAATATTGCCAACATTCTTAGAATAGTCAAATTAGCTAGGATTGCCTATCCTTAAGTCCAATTCTAGACACATGGGTAAAACGGTAATTTCGGACCAAAACGGTATCCGTCGTTGGACCCGCTTCGTACCGAAAAACGTGCAAGAGTCAATGGTCTCTTAAGTCGTCAAACTATATGTCTACGGATTTGTTTTGATGATACGAACCCAACGGTATGTCTAATCTTGGATTCGGTGGGCCGTGCGCAAAATCGCCCGTTGAATCGGATCGTGGAGCCCACAAAACGGCGATCCAATCAACTATCTCAGAATAGAACCAAACTTGGCATACAGGACCAAAAAAACGATACGGTCCTGTTGGTGCAAGTTTCGTCTCAATCTGACAAACGTGTATAAAGTAATTGGAGTTTGTGCAAAGTGGTCGATACGGTGAATTTCGACGGATACGTATCAAATTCGTCGCGCACACGCAACCAATTTGAATTCCGTCAAAGCCCATACGACCACGAAGCCGTTATGCAACTTTTGATGCTTACGGTGCATGACCACGTCGTCTGGATTGGCGGGACGCACATCGTATCAGATGGTTTTTCGTAATTTCTTCAGTTTCGAAACTAGTTTTTCTAAAATTTTGAAACCGAATAAATCACAAATTAACCCATGAAAAATAAAACTATGAGTTGGGTTTCCATCTTGTATATGTTGTTATCAAGTCTGTTCAAACAGATTTTTAATACAGTTGAGGAATCGGCGAAGTTTCGCCTTCCAAAATTGGTGTTTGAACTAAATATGGTTCTGTTTTTAAATATACTTTTTGTTCGATTTTTGGATCGAACGCTGGACATATGGTTCTACCAACCCGAAATCTATTTAATGGGATATGAACTTGGTTATGCTGGCTATCCAACGAAATAGTTGGATCAAAAAATAGAGGAGCGATGGCCGAGAAATGTTACCTGGAAAATCGATGTTTGCAGCCTCGTTGCTGTTGACACCCTGTTCAGTCCGCTCGCTTTTCCGACGAACTCTGCCGTGCACGACGGCCGTGCTGGTGGTGAATGGCCGCCCAGAGGTCGGGGGTTGCCTGGGTCGGCACTGTGATCGTATGATTAGGGTTTTGGGAAAAACTCTGCTCGATCTCTCCTCCTCTGCTTTCTGTATATACGGTTCTATTGCTTTGATTATACAGGGGTCGGGTTGTTGCGGGTTGTGGGAAGTAAGGTCGGCCTGGGCCTGGGGGTGTTGGGCCCGGGTTGGGATGGCCTAGCCCGAGCTCAGCTGGGCTGGGCTGGGCTGCTGATACTCTATGTTCTTCATTCGTTTCTTTTTTGATTCTAATTAATACTTATATATATATATATATATATATATATATATATATATATATATATATATATATATATATATATATATATACACACACATGTGTATATTTTTATCTATACATACACATATATATATATAATATATATTTATATGTACACATACATACACATATATATAATATACGTATATATACATACACATACACACGTATACATATATATATTTTATATATATATATACACATACATATATATATTTATTTGCATATAATAAATCTCCAAAAATTTCCAGATAAAATATCGACAATATCTATTCATAATATATGACCTATTTATATAAATACGAACCTGTATAACATTTATTTGACCATGAGATAATATAACAAATAATAGTAAATAATTCCTATTTAATAACAACCATCAATATTACTAATAATAATACCAAATAATACAAATCGCAATAAACCAACTAATAGGAGCAGTATTGGTGATCCATAATACCCTTACTCTAATTGGGTCCACAGGAAAATGGTGCTAGCATTTTAGAAATGACATTCTAACATATTAATATCATTTTATTATGCATAAAAATATTTAGAAATATTTGACAATATCAAAATAAAATACCAATTACTTGCATCTACCCAGAATATGTCTACATGGGTGTTCTTGGACGCATTATATGTCTACACGGGCTTGGGCTCAGTTCGGGTCCAGTTTGGGCTAACTGGGTACAACCGGATCACTCAAAAGTAAATAATATCTAATTAAATTATTTATGGAAGTCATGCCACAACTTGATCTGTTTTTCTAGTTCGAACATCCCTATGGCTAGGTTTTCCCTGGCATGGCTAGTACACTAGTCAAGGCACGCCCCTGCACTATCCGTACCATGATTTTTGGTCATCTTGTACTCCAAAAGTCATCTGTGGCTAAAGTCATCTATCGTAATAATTAACTAAATAATTATTTATAAAACAAATATAAAAATCACCATTTTAAATCAAATAAATATAGAAAAAAATAATTCATAAATTTTCGGGAAGGGGAGCTACACAACCTCACCAGCTCGTAAGTAGAATTGGCATGTAAGGAACCCATCTCCTCCTGCATAGCCTGCATCCACTCCTGTCTGTGTTCGTCTTCCATAGCCTCTGCAAAACTTTTGGGCTCTCCCCCGTCAGTCAGTAGCACATACTCATCCGGTGAGTATCTCGTAGATGGTCGACGCTCTCTGTCGCTCCTTCTCAATGGAGCTACTGGTGCTGGCTGTATACCAACGGCCTCCTCCCCTTCAGGAACTGCCTCTCTGGCATGCTCATCCTTCTGAGGGACACCCTGACCACCATCAGCAGGCTACTGATCAAGGTTGGAAGCAACTCCATGTACTGGCTCCCTCATAACTGGATCCTTTGCGATGTCCTCTGGAAACTGCTCGAAGCGAAATGACTTTAGCTCAGGCAATTACTCAGCCTCAGAAGGCGTCTCGGAATCCTGAGTATTGGTCATGGTCTGATCCTCGATGAATATCACATCCCTGCTTCTATAGACCTTTCTTCCTACTGGGTCATAGAGTCTATAGCCAAACTCATCCCAACCATAGCCGACAGAGACGTACCGTCTCGTCTTCGGCTCAAGTTTGGACCTCTCATCCTTTGGTACATGCACGAAGGCCTTACAACCAAACACTTGCAGGTGATTGTATGACGGCTCTTTGTCATACCATACTTTAGCAAGCACATCACCCTGCAAAGGAGCACTAGGAGATAAATTAATAACATAAGCAACTGTGAGAAGAGCCTCACCCCAATAACTTTCTGGCAAATTTGCTTCTGACAGCAAATACCGCACCCTCTCCATCAGTATCCTGTTCATACACTCCGCTATACTATTGAGCTAAGGTGTCTTGGGCGGAGTCTTCTGGTGTCGTATCCCTTGCTCTCTGCAAGGAGCATCAAAGGGACCAATGTATTTGCCGCCGTTGTCGGACCGAACACACAATAGCTTCTTGCCCGTCTCTCTTTCAACAGAGGCCTGAAACTCTTTGAAAGTAGGCAGCACCTGATCCATAGTCTTTAAGGCATAGATCCAAACCTTCCTAGAACAGTCATCAATAGAAGTTACAAAGTAAAAAGTACCACCAATAGATTTTACCTTCATAGGACCGCAGACATCCGAGTGAATCAACTCGACCAACGCCGGCTTCCTTGAACTTGGGTGACTTTGGAAAGACATCCTATTTTGCTTTCCAGCTAAGTAGTGCGTGCACTTATCCAACTTTGTAGACTTGAGCCCTGGAATCACCTTCATGTTCACGAAGTAGCTCATCCCCTTCTTGCTGATATGGCCAAGCCGTCTGTGCCACAACTCGGTAGACGTATCAGAAACTGCGTTCACCTTCTATGCCCCCTGTGCGCTCCCCTCCATATAGTAGAGATCGAACTTCTTGCTTCCTCTGGCAATCACCATCGAACCTCTGGAAAGCTTCCACTGACCATTCTCAAAGAGACTGAAGAATTCCTCGTCATCCAACCTTCCAACCGACAACAGGTTGAAGCGCATATCAGGGACATGACGAACATCTTTGAGAACAAGAACTGCACCCGTCTTCATCCTCAAATGCACACCTCTAATGGCAACCGCCTTCGACACATCTCCATTGCCCATCTTCAATACTCCACAGTCGCCTGTCATGTAAGTGGCAAATAGTGCCCTGTTATGAGATAAATGCGCTGAAGCCCCTGAGTCCACCAGCCAAGAATTATTATCGCAGGCGAGGTTTTTGATAACCTCATCACCTACGACGATCACATCGCCTCCATGTATCGAAGCCGTCGTTGTAGTGTTCTTATTTTGCTTCCCCTTGTCGCCATTCTTCTCTCTCTTCCAAGCAAAACAGTTTCGCTTGATGTGAACCTTTTTGCTACAATGGTAACACTCTGAGTCCTCGTACCAACCCTTGGACTTCCCCCTTCTCTTGTCTCTGCCACCACCTGGACCCCTGGTTTTGTCCCTTTTGCGGCTCTCTGAAACTAGTACCTCTGAGTGGTGGGATGTGGATGAAGTACCCTGAGAACGTCTTCGCATCTCTTTATTCAGCACCCCGCTCTTGGCAAACTCCAGTCTGACCACATCTTCTGGAGCAGAAGCGATCATAGATACTCGTATGGTCTCCCACGAGTCTGGCAATGTACACAGCAGACATAGTCCCTGAACTTCGTCGTCGAACTTGACTCCCATCGAAGATAGCTGGTCAACACACCCTGGAAATCACTCAAGTGATCTGTAACAGACGCTCAATCTTTATACCACAGACCCATCATCGTCCGGATCAGGAACAACTTGTTTATCCCGGTCTTCTTCGCGTACAAAGAGTCTAGCTTATCCCATAACGTCTTCGCGTGGGCAACAAGGTTGTACATGTTCTCGTCAACTAACTGCCTGATATATCCGCACACCAGTATGTGCTCGAATTTCCAGTCCTCCTCGGATTTATCAACTGGTTGCTCGGAAGCAAATACGGGCAGATGCAGCTTCTTGACAAACAGCAAATCTTTCATCTTGCTTCGATAATAATATAGTTGGTGCCATTCAGGTTCACCATGCGCACTGGCTTCGCGTCCATTTCTCTTCTCTAGTTTTTCTGTCAACTCCTGACACCCTTCGAAATTCTAGAACCTGGCTCTGATACCACTTTGTTGGAAAAGAAGTACGGAAACCTTTCCCCAAACTAGAGAGTACCTGCGAGAGAATCGAGCAGTACAATGCACGAACCAAATACCAAACATAATCCACGCAGACACAGAGAATTTTTGACGTGGAAAATCCTTGCGGAAAAAAAAACCACGGGACGATCGGAGTCCAACCCTTGAGAAGCCTTCACTAATAAAATAAAGGAGTACACCCTCTACAAACTTCTCCCGATCCAATACGGATCCCCACAACACTTGGAAACAAGAATAATTGATTACAATGCTATGAAGAACAAAGACGACGAGTAGAGATTACCCGAATACGATCCTCCTTTGAAAACGGCCTTCAATCCTCCTTCTTCTCTCCCAAAGTTGCAATGGCACTCTTGCCTCTTTTTTCTCTATTTTCTTCAATGTTGTGTTGTGTACACTTGTGATTAGGGTTAGGAAAAGCCATATTTAAACACTCTAATCCTGCAACAAAACCTGGACCATAGGATACGATCCAACGGTGATTAAATTACCCTGAAATTTGCCTGGACCCGTCGACACAAAGTTCGGCCAGAACTCTGTGTTTTTGTGACCGCACAGTTCTGGAACCAAGGGGGCAGAGTTCGGCCAGAACTCTGCCTTTCCTGTTCCAGAATGGTCTCTGGTAGCTCCCGAGCTTTTTTTCGTCTCCAAATGACCTCGTCACCTCTCCGAGCTTCTCTGACACACAGACGACGCTCGTCGCACTCCGGGGTCTTCTTCATATCGGTTGGGAACCCCACCCACTCTGTAACCACCACTTTTCTAAAACATGGATAATTTTGAACTTTTATAAAATTACCATTTAATAATTGGTTTAAATCATGTTATTTAGTTATTGGTGAATTTTGATTATTTTTAATATTATTAAATTAGTGTTTTGTGATTTTGTCCTTTTGCTAGTGTAACCTTAGTGCTGTTTAGCCTAGAGACTAACCATGACCATGGAGGCCTAACCCATGAGGTTAGATTAGCTAATTACCACTTTTTAGGCTAAGGATATTTTGGTCATTTTTTATATTTTAATATTTTGAAAATTTTATATTTTTAATATTGTTTTTATTGGATTTGTTTAGTCGGGTTTGAGTTTCGTCTCGTCCCGACTTGTATTGTGACCCGGGTAGCTTAAACTCTAGATGAGACCCAATATTAAGTTAAGCATAGCCCACAAAACCCAATATTTAAGTTAGTTAGTTAGACTAATTTTTATCATGTTAGAATGGTTAAGTTAGAGACTCAAAACTAGATCCTTTTGACCCCAAACTTGAACCTAGTCTAGATCAAACCATATGTGACTAGAGAGGGGCAATTAGGATATTCCCATTAGCCCTAATGGACTCTTTATGGCAGCCACCTTTAGGGAAGAATGATTCATTTCATTCATTACAATCTTGCCTCTTTTATTTTTTTTTTATTCTTCCCTAATTTTAGAGAGCCTTCCCTTTGATTTGAACTCCAAATCAAATCATTCCTTCACCAAATCTTTCCTCAATCATCCCCATCCTCCAAAGGAAGGGTGCTACCAAGGATTGGAAGAGAAGTGCAAGAAGGAGTGTCCACTTTGAGGGATCTTCGTATCGGAGCCGTGTCCTAAAGGATTTCATTGGGATTCCACTCCCAATAGGTAAAACCTATCCTCTAAATCGATTTTATTTGCATATAAATTAGTTTTGAATCCGTAGGATCTATCCTCATGCATGTGTCCCCTTTTGATTCAAATTTGAGACCATTTGGAGCCCTCTAGAACAAGTTAGGATTTTGCCTTGTGTCCTACTTATAGATCCCAAATTACGACACCCCAAGTGTTTGATTTAATGTCTAATAGGCTTTAATGTGTTCTAATTTCAGTTTTATAGATGTTAGAGAGTAGATTGATGTTAGTTAGGATGGTTAGAATAAGTTTCATGTATATACCAATGTTAGTATCCTTGTGGTTTAGCCCACAAGTGTCATATTTTACATGTGGACTGTTTATATATATATATATATATATATATATATATATATATATATATATATATATATATATATATATATATATATATATATAGAGAGAGAGAGAGAGAGAGAGAGAGAGAGAGAGAGAGAGAGTTTGTGTTGTGTTGTGAGAGTTGTGTTTGAGTGGTAGATGGTGGTGTGTTTGTGTTAGAAGAGAGAGTGTGTGATTAGTGAGTGTGTGTTGTCGTTCATGTGGTAGTGAGGGGAGTAGTGTATATATATATATATATATATATATATATATGTTAGTGTGATGTTATATATGTGTGAGTGTGTTTGTTGAGGGTTATATATACACATCTATCCCTCAACAAAATACACTCACACATATATAACATCACACTAACATATATATATATATATATATATATATATATATATATATATATATATATATAAATATATATATATATATATATATATATATATATATATATATATATATATATATATATATATATATAGAGTGATGGATAGTGAATAGATAAATAGATATATATATATAGAGAGAGAGAGTAGTAGAGGGGAGTGAAGAGTGAGATGGAAAGGGGGAGAGCAACACAACAAGGAGTGAAGGGGGAGAGTTGATAAGAAGAGGTAACAGCAACAGCAGTTGATAAGAAGAGGTAGCAGCAGTTGATAAGAAAAGGTAGCAGCAGCAGCAGTTAAGAGTGAGTGAGAGAGGAAGGGGATAATCTGGACTACTCTTTGAAGCAGTTCACAGCAGGCCATTAAGGCTGTTGTCCCCCCCTGTTCACTGACAGTGCAGCAACCATTAAGGCAGCTGTCTTTTGACAGCATTGGTGGCAGCAGTAGCTGCTACCTACAACAGCTAATGGGGGCTGCTTTGAGCACCCTTGACCCCCACTCCACCCTTCATTTCACCATCCATTCGATCCCCCATTTCATAGCCCCACCTTGATCCCATTTCATAGCCTTTGTGATATGTTTGAGGTATACTTTGTAGGGTGTGTGTGTGTCTAGATAATATGTTAGGATGTAAGGTATGGTTTTGGTTAGTAAGGTATTGAGGTTACATGTAATATGTTAGTGTTAGATATATTATTTGTTAGATATGGTATATTGTTAGAGTTGTGTCTAATATTATAAATGAGTTAGTGTATGTCTATAGATATTAGAGTTAGAGTGGGGTGGTATCGTAGGATACCAAGTTGGTATCGTAGGGTAAATAGAATTTACCCTATTTCAAGATAAGGTATTGAGATACTTTCAAGATACGAGGGTAAGGTATCAAGATACCGAGATATTGTATCGAGATACAAGGGTAAGGTGTTGCAATACCTTAGTAGGGTATTGGAGTTGTTTTAGGGTAGGGTCAAGGTAAAGGGTAAGGTAGGGTAGAAGTTAAGGTAAATTACCTATGTTAAGGTAATGGGCCTAAACTAAGATATTGGTATCGGGATACCATTTTGACCAAGATATAGGATGCCTTGGTTGGTAAATGTTAGGAATAGTAAGCTTAGGCTAATTTTGACATCGGTTGACCAAGTTTGACTGTTTTAACCAAAAGTCAACTATCAGTCAACACTTGGCCTAGAAATGACTAGAACTTGACCGGACTTGATCAGAGTTGACCAGTTGACCAAAAGTCAACCTTTGATCCAGTTTGATCTAGTTTGACTTCCTGTGACTTAGTTAGACCTAGTGTGACTCAATATGACTTAGTTTGACCTAGTTTGACTTGATGTGACCTAGTTTGACTTAGTTTGACTGAGTTTGACCTAGATTGCATATCATACATTGGAAATCATGCTTAAACATTGTCAAACCCTAATTAGCTTACAATATCTTATCTCTAGGTCTGTGAGATCACTCTGAGCATCTACCTTACTTGACAGCTCAGGACAGCAGGCGAGTACATTCTCTGATAGTAGTTTTTTGTCTTGATATCTTCTGTATCCGATTCAGTTATAGTGTTTTACTTGATTCTCGACGCGATGGTGCACGGACTAGTATATATCGAATTCCTGTCATGAGATGTCATTCATAGATTTTCTTAGAATACTGGTACTTGCTCGATCTTGTTCTTGTACTTGTATTAATACTGATTCCTGAGAGGGAGTAGCTACCATCTTAGGGAATCCCGTGTCATGATGTACTATGTCCAGATCCGTATACTATTCGGGGATGGAGAGTTATTATAGGTTATGTGATCAATACCTCTACTTGCATTCCTGTTACTACTTGTATCATAGCTATACCCTCGCCTCACGTAGGATAAAGCCTGACCTGTGCTACTACTTGTCTCATAGCTTTCCATTCTGGCTGGCTCGAGGTCATGTACTCGTAGCCGGTCAAATGGAAGAGCCTGATCTTGTCCCAAATTGATCACATAATGCTATAATACTCGAGGCATATTTTACATTTATTATTACATCAGATATATCCCGCTCAGTTCTACTTTCCTGCATGATACACCCTGACATGATTTCCTGCTTTACATATCCTGTTATATTTCCATCTTGATATGTTCATTTTGTATTATATAGTGATTATCTCTTACAGCATTTGTCAATACTATAGAACTATTGTTGGTGGTTTGTACTTGCTCATTTTTCTGACAGGATAACCGTTGATATTTTCAGAGGAGTTAGATGCCGACTGCTCTACCTTCTATGGGTATGGCCAGGATAGGAATTATGACCAGCTGTTACCCGTGGAGCCCATAGATGATATTTCACCTATCTAGATCTACTAGCTAGGTTTGTCTGGACTGCGATCCAGCTAGTTTATGAGACTTATATTTATATTTGTGTTTTGGGACCTTGTATTATTTTCGACTCTCTGCTATGTTATGACTTTGCATCTTTTCTGTACTTCTATCTTTCATCATATCTATATCATATCTCGTGCTATCTTTCTTAGATGTCTTTGTGATTGAGATGTGACTTTATATACCTCCGTACGGAGATGACAGGTACATTTATATTATGTCTAGACGCTATACTTTCTAATAGAACTATACAGCGTTCTACCGTCGATTCTGTGACGTAGGCTGGACGTACCCACGTACTCGTGCCCCTACTCAGGGTGCGGGTCGTGACACACTCCAACATCATTGTGCTAATCTATGTCATTGGTATTGTATGATACGCAGAACGTGTTTAAGTATTAGTATCGGCAGTTTCGGGTTTCATTTCAGAAATCCAAAATGATAAAAAGTATTCTAATAGGCTAGAAAAATATTTGATATATTTAGATGTAATTTATATATTATATTTTATTTCTTGTTAATTTTAAATGGAATAATATTCTAATTGTAGTATACATAATTTTAAATGAAATAATATTCTAATTGCTTATTTGCTTGCCTTTAGCCATAGTACAACTACAATAAACAGTTTTGAATGGAATAATATTAATATGGATGAATATTGTAAATTATAAATATACAACTTTCACAAATGATAATGGTTATAATTCATCGATAAGGAATCTTATCAATGCATTGTAATATTGTCAACCTTTGATACAACTGAACCATTATCATGACACTATTTTTTGTAATGTCCATTTTTTTGGCCAAACTGAACGGGAAGGAGACTCTCAACATCATATTGAACAATATCAATAGCAATCGGTTGGTATCAGATTGGGTCACGCCAAAACCGATATATAACGATCGTATTGTATGGGTGTCTGTCGATAGTGCGAACTATGATTTCAACATAAAGTTTATGAATATTAGATGCATGACAAGAGGGTAATTTATGACCCACTTTGCAGTTCATACACATGCTCATCTGGTGCTTCCAATGCACAAAGGAAGGGATGCTACTGGTAGGTAATTACTTTTTGCTATTACACATGAGAGACTGTCTAAATTCTGGACTTATTGGTTGTATTATGGCTCCAGAATTACAAGTTTGTTTACATTCATAACTCTTGAGGGTGAAAGATAACATTATGACTCGGAACTAACTGCTCAAGAGTTACAAATAGGGGTGAGCATTCGGTTAATTCGGTTCCAATCGAATCGAATAACAAAAAATCGAATTCGACCAAAATCGAATAAGTAAAACCGAAACCGAAACCGAAACGAAATGGACCACATTCGAATCAAACTGAACCGAATTAATTCGGTTCGGTTTTCTGTTTGTTCGATTTATTCGATTTTTAGTGTAATGACAATAAATTTAATTTACATTTACTAATACTTACTAATTGTTTTGTTAATGTGTTGTATAAGATGTTGTAACTCTCTCTAATTGTATATTCGGTTCAAAACTGTGGCTAAATGGTAAGCTACCTGAGGTTGTTAAATTTAGACAAAGTTATTAACAACTCAAGCTCAAGTCTACCATTATTTCATTTTTTTTATGATATATGAATGATTAATTTACAAAATATAGATTTTTATTAGTTTAATGACATTTTTTTAGTCTAAATGGTGATCAAGAAGGATTAGGCTTGGTTAATAGTTTCACAACCAACAATCGAACTAATGCGAATAAGGAGGCTTTTCCAATATCTTTGACCAAAATATTGGATGAACTTCGTGAGACAATAACGGTATTTTGGTTTAATAATATTACTTTATTTAAATTCTTCATTTAATTTAGACTTGTCATTTTACTACTGACTTTGTTTATATTTATAGGAATGTGTTTGTGTTGTTGTTGCCACTGTACTCTGCATTGAGACAGAGTACAACTGATTCTACAATGCATGTCCTAAAATTTTGAACATCTGCAAAGTTGATTGTGAGCACCCTGAATTTTGGGTTGATTTTTTTCATTTTATTTTATTTCCTAATTGATTGGTTTTGATAAATAATTTATTCTGTTATTTTTCCTAAGTGTACTTTCCCGTGCCATTGATATTTGGAGTATCAGGGATGTTCAACTCTGGAAATCTTCTTCATGAGTTTTGGAGTGGACAGGATTACCTTTATGACGGTATATGGTGTCCCACCCAAACTTGTTCCCTTGTGCTCTTTTTGCTTCGCTGAACTTCTGGTCGAATTAGACCGCTTGATCATTAATTGATTTTCCCACTCTTTTCCTTGATCATTTTTAGCACGTTACTGTGACTTTTAATTTTGGAGCGTAAGACCAGTCAGTTTCTTGAAACCAACTTCTCATTGAAGATCTACTCGAGACGCTCTTCACCCTTGACCTTCGTGTCCCACTCAGACACGTCATTTTATGCTCCATTTGATTCGCACAACTTTTCTGACACGTGACCCGATTTTATTTCACTCCACGGCGTCATATTCATTTTCCAACTTGATTTGTGGGTCCCCTGTCGACCAAAACCTGTCCGCCCCAATTATGGACATAGCCCACATTGAGCCTACTACCCGTCCGCCACTTGTGTCCCATTTATTGGAATTCCCATCTGCTACTTATTTACCCATGATCATCAACGTCTAATTTTAATTCGATTTTTGCACAATGACCGGTTTTGACCCAATTCGGCTCCACCGAGTCCAGCCCAGCTCCATGTTGCTCTCCATCATAACACCTCATATTTTTTTGCCCAAAAATATCAAGTAATCTCCTACATATTTTCTATATTTATTGGAGATTTCTATTTATTTAATTCCCATAGAAATGTCAATTTCCCTCTAATTTATTCCTAGCCATTTGTTCATCCTAAGTAATCCTCACCACCCATTCCCTCACTTTCACACTCACAGCCAACATTGTTTGGTTGGCCGGCCCTAAAATCTAGGTTGGCACTTTTTCATCTCTCTCTCTTATCCTCTCTTTCTCTCTCCTAATAATTATTTCCAACACAAAAACTACACAACATCAACAACAACAACTATTGCAACCTTCCATGGCCAAGCAAACCCGACCAACTCCTCACCATGCAACCCGAGCTCCTGGCCGTCGGCCACCCCCATCAACCACGGCCATCCTCTCCTCTCATCCTCCTCCTCCTTCTTCTTTCCAACCGATCCATCCATCCATCCATCTAACTCCGACCAAAACCGACCGCGCGCCACCACCACCTTAGCCGTCGTGGCTGTGCGTAACCACCCCAAGCCTCGCCGCATCACCTTCTCCGCCGCCCCATGCGTCGCCGGGCCGCCGCGAGCGCCGCCGCGTGCGCGCAACAGTGGACAGCGCGGCAGCAGCACCCGCGCGTGCGTGCGGGCGTGGCCGCCGCCGCCGCCGCGCTGTCGTGCTCCGGCGACCCCCCTGTGGATAGCCCACTCTGGTGAACCACAGGCAGCTCTTTCCTGATGGCCACCGTCCTCCGGGACGTGCCGTCGAGGCGATTCGTGCATTTTGCACGACGTCCCGTCGTGACGCGCGCGAAATCAAGTTCGTTTTGGCGCCCCGTCGCAGCGACTTCGTGCACGTTTTCCCGAGAATCCGACCGTTGGATCGGTAATTTCTTTGCTCCGTCGCAATCTCGGTATATCCACCTTCATCCCTGTCAATTTTTGTCCGTTAATTTTATTGTTTGATACATCAAAACCGGCCACCAAGTTGACCGTTTAAATTGTATTAAATTTGGACAGTTTTGCGGGGCCAACTTCGTCAGCTTGTATCTCCTCCACCGCAGCTCTGTTTGGCGTGCTACCAGTTCCGGTAGGAAGCTGGTATAACCCTCTTGCTATCCTTCCAGTTTCGTTTCATTGTGAGCTTGTTTGATTGGTTGAATTTGACGCCACAGTTGGCCGTCCGAATTCGTAATTTCCAACTTGTAGAATTCTACTTTTGAACACGGGACTCCAGATTTCATTTCTGACACCACCATTAGACTCGTGGCATCGTTTTGGCATGTTTTCATATAAAATTTGTTAGATTTGGAGAACGTGAGCCCTGGCACGTTTTTCGGTGCAAAGTGGGTCCCACATTCTGGGTCAACGGGACTTTTTGACGCCGGCTCATCGGAATCCAATTCCGGATATACCGTTGAGTTCGTACCGTCATTCTGGACTCGTTAACATATAATTTGCTAGGTTTTGGTGGACATTGGATCCGGCACGTATTTCGGTGCAAGTCGGATACCAATATCCGAGTCAACAGGTCATTTTGAGATCGGCTCATCGGAATCCAATTTTGGATATACCGTTTAGTTCGTATCGCCATTCTGGACTCGTTGACATGTAATTTGCTGATTTTTGAGAACATTGGCTCCGGCACGTATTTTCGTGCAAACCGGAATTCCAAGTTCTGGTCAACGGACCAAATTGAGATCGGGTCAACGGAATCCAATTCTGGAAATACCGTTGGATTCGTATCATCATTCTAGTTTCGTGGACATATAATTTGTTATATTTTATAGACTTATTTTCTTGCACGTTTTTCGGTGCAAAATGGCTCCGACACGGACACCGTTTTGACCCGAAATTACCTTTTTGTCCTTGTGTCCAAATTGGACCGTTGGATAGCTATTCTAGCTAATTTGACCATACTGGACACGTTGGCGATGTTTATTTCATCGTCCGACAATGTTTGTTGATAATTTCTCTGAGTTTAACCTTTTTTATAATTAATTAATAATTAATTCATATAATGTTCGTATTTCGGGATTAGTACAACGAAACTGAGATCAGCCAATTCCAGTGATCTCACATCGCTGAAATTGACAAGTTGGACACGTGGATCACTATAATAAGATTATCAACCTTATCGATAATCTTCTTATCTCGATTTACGTGTCGTAAGTTTCGATGTACAAATAACGAAGTACACTTTATATTAGACTAGAATTGACCCAGTTTGACCAGAGTTGACCAGTTGACCCAAAGTCAACTGTAAGTCAACACTTGACCTAGTTTGACTAGATTATTGACCGGAGTTGACCTAGAGTTAATTTGACTAGAAGAACCTAGGATAGAATAGATTGTTTGTGGATTCATTTATTACAACTTGAACACCTTGTAACCTGTGTTACTTTAAATAGGACTCTGTGGCTTCAGTGGGACCCTCTTTACTTATCAGCTGTTCAGGTTATCGAGGCGAGTACATTCTCTGATCATTTCATATCCTGCTTAGAATTATTTTCTGCAGTAGATTACTTTACTTGTACTGTCACGATGGTCACACGGATTGGTACTATATGGATCCTTTCTTGAGATGTTATCCTTAGGGAGCATCGGGTACTACGTGTTCTGTACGTTTCACTTACATGGCATATCACTATGCTTCTTGGTTCATTTGATTACTTGTGACATGTACCCTCATGATCACAGAGTCTCTTGAATCTTACACAGTTGGGTAACCCCCAGACTCCCCATTTATGGGACATCTATGTATCACCCTTCGGGGCCTTGCATGGAATCATAACATAACCTGGCTGGATCCTTGTGTATTGATTGGAGGTACGGGGGAGTAGAAGTGGACATGTAAATAATACCCCAGTAGTATCTTCATTGAATCATTCCGTAGTGTCTTCACAGAATCATCCCAGGCCATTTACATGTTCATGTTGTACTCTGACTCACTAGTCACTGCTAGTTCTCTATGTATAGTAGATATTTCTATTACAGTTCTCTCTCTGTTTTTATACTGTACTTCTTTCAGTACCTGTATCTTACTTTACTGCATGTTTATATTTTCTAACCTGCTATGAATTGTTAAGATGTACTGTGCTCGCTCCAGTCCTGACTGGACCTGTTGATAAATTTTACAGATAAGCCTGGAGGTGCCTGCTAGCCTAGAGGAGACACTTTAGAGGATGTTTAGATAGTTATTTCTTTTGTCTGGAGTTGTATTTGATTTGTGGATTACTGTATTTGGGTTTTGAGATGTATTTCTGGGTTTTTGTATCTTAGACACTTAGACTTCTATCTCCTGTATCTCTTTTGGATTTTATGTTTTATCTATCCTTATCATGCTCTACCTTAGATGTGATTGAAACTGTATCTGCTATGTCACCCCCATTCGGGGAGTATAAACTGCTTAGCTTTATATTGTTAGATGTTGTGACCTAGGACAGCGTTCTACCGCCGACACTGCGGCGTAGGCTGGGCGTTGTTACGTTCTCATGCCCTAACTCTAGGGTGCGGATCGTGACACGTTTTTAGTGGTGGCCCATGCAGGTCGAGTTTATGTAGTGGTATTCGAACTAGAGTGCCACTACAGCCTGCAGTAGGAATATGATATATTTTGAAGGTACTCAATCACAGTTAGGAACCCTTGAAAGATTCCTGGGACGACCCTTGAGAATCTTATTTTAATTTTGATTTTAAAACTCTCTTTTTTCTTGATTGTTTTATCTTTATTTTCTGTTGTTGAATTTGATGGATTATTGTTGAATTTGGGTTTGTATTTATTGATTTTGATGGAAGATTGTTGAATTTTGAATCTTGACGATTAGCTGTAGCATCCGAGTTTGTATTTATATGATTGAAGGATTTTGTTCATTT
The DNA here is from genome assembly GCA_029216955.1 of Iris pallida. NCBI lineage: Eukaryota > Viridiplantae > Streptophyta > Magnoliopsida > Asparagales > Iridaceae > Iris > Iris pallida. The sequence continues at coordinate 20,568,605 of JANAVB010024000.1, read as the reverse complement.
TTGAGTTTGATGTTCGTTGATAAATTTGATTTGATTTTTGGGTATTCATTGTTGATTTAATTTAATTTTTGGCAAGGTAAAATTATATGGGCTAGGTCATCTATGTTATGGAATCTAGTCTTCTATAGTCACATTAGCCAGCATGGTGAGGACATATAGTCTGACTCTGGATATATTTCTCGGGTGTAGGAATTTAAGGTTTTTGCAGCCAAGCTAGCGGTACCGCGAAAATGTTAAATACCATGATTCTAGAGATATGTACATAAGTCAAGGGCTCTGTGATTATCGTAGCCTTGCTCACTAGTATGACGAGGATTTAGAGTACCATAATTTTGGATAGACGCATATGATTATCAGATGGTATCTTAAATATTTTCGAACATGTTTACGACTTTTGTTTCAGTCCAAAAAAAAAGGGAATTATTGTTGTTTTGTTTTGTTTTGTTTCTCCTTGTTTACTTGGGATGTAGCTTTAGCTATTTTTATAAACCTTGTGTAACTTCTTACCATGAAATTCTTCTTAATGAATCGATGATTTTGCTAGACTTTATTTTGGGATTGATATTTTAGTTCTGGATTTCAAAATGGTTTCCTCTTTTAAAACAGATAAGCAGAACAGATTCTTTTATCATTCTTTTCCTGCCAGTATTTTTATTACCATCATTCTTGTCTTATATACCTGTCCTGATTATATCAATTCCCTGTCTCGTATATAATTCTGTCAGCTATACCTTGAAAACTCTTGAATCTTTATGTCGCTTTTTTTGTCTGAGAAATGTTGAGGAAGTGACGTAAATCATCTAGTTCGGAAATGATGTAATTGGTTATCATAAAATGATTTGTAGGAATCAGAGTGTTGGATGTCAAATATGAAAATTTTGAAATGGAGATGTGGTAAAGGTTTAGAATGGAATCGAGTGATAAATGTTATCAACTTAGAAACAATTGCAAAAAATTTGGTTATGAGTAATTCACGGATGTAGTTCAAAAAAAAATTGATAACGATAGTCAGGGTCAATTTAGTTTTGAGAACTTGAATAAATTTTGGTTATTAATTCTTGAGACGTTACACATTAAGGCTATGATGTTAAATTTAAGGATTTGGTAATAGGGAAGAGATTCTAACTATATGCAATAATGATACGAAATTGAATAAGGTATTGTAAGAAATGACTAGAGACAGAGAGAACACAAGGATTTTAAGTTATAGGAATTATTTTTGGATGAAAAAAAAATGTGTAGAATTCAAAAGGATAATAATTGAAGGTGAACGTTGAAGAAATATGAAGGTTGATTTATAAATAAGAATAAATTTTGTATGACATGGTGGTATTAGGGTTGAATAAATACGAGACTTGATTTAAACAAGTACGAGGATTTCATAAACTGGATTTAGAGGTTTTGGATCTAAATTAAAACGAGGTGAAGGAATTTGAAAATTTGATTAAATGAATAAGTGTTGACTCCTAAATAAGACGGGTATGTTTCGTGGAAAATATTTTTTTTGAAGTTAGAAATTTTGTCTATGGTGATCATGGTAAAGGTTTAGATGACTAAAGGTTATAAAATTTCGATGATAGTCATATGAAGGTTGATTTTCATATTGGGATGAAAAAAATATATATATATGATTTGGCAAATGACAGACTTGATGGTATTAGAGAGAAATGATTAACTTGACTCCTTATGAAATCTTTTCTTGTTTTCCCAAAAGGGGTTTTTCAATATCATTGAATCCTAATTTCCTTAATCACGACCAAATCGACTTCGATTATCTTTTCTTATCATAATTATATCTTGGTTTGTACTTAATTGAATTAAATTTGATTGTGACCTGAATCTCTATCCTTGTATGCTCGATCTCAGACTTTGTTGAACATGTCCTCCATATTGCCTAAATCTTGATTTTCCCCTATTTGATCAACTTAGATCGTATCGAGACTAAATATTCTTAATACGTATTGTGATTGGAAATTTTCATGAAATTGGCTTTCATTCCTTAACTTTGATTCTGATTTTCTTTTTTTTTCTGAACCCTTTAAAGATAATGGGTAGTTACTTTTCTTTATTTTTATGATAAGTACCAGTTTTTATATAGGATGGTAGACTGTCTTACAGTTTTGATGGTTTGTTGTTTTTGTAACTTTTATTTAGCACCCTAGACTGCCTGTGTATTTTGATACCCTATGACCGATTCAGTTACCATGACTAGTATACCTAGATGAGACTTACACTACCACCGTATGCCATGACCCTGTATGTCGTCCTTTTGATGGTATGCTTTGTTTTAATCTGGGACTTTGATTGTGGGGGTTTGACCTAGAGGGAGTATGGACATTTTAATTTCGAGGACGAAATTTTTATAAGGTGGTAGGATGTGAGCACCTTGAATTTCGGGTTAATTTTTTTCATTTTATTTTATTTCCTGATTGATTGGTTTTGATAAATAATTTATTCTGTTATTTTTCCTAAGTGTACTTTCCCGTGTTATTGATATTTGGAGTATCAGGGATGTTCAACTCTGAAAATCTTCTTCACGAGTTTTGGAGTGGACAGGATTACCTTCATGACGGTATATGGTGTCCCACCCAAACTTGTTCCCTTGTGCTCTTTTTGCTTCGCTGAACTTCTGGTCGAATTAGACCGTTTGATCATTAATTGATTTTCCCACTCTTTTCCTTGATCATTTTTAGCACGTTATCGTGACTTTTAATTTTGGAGCGCAAGACCAGTCAGTTTCTTGAAACCAACTTCTAATTGAAGATCTACTCGAGACGCTCTTCACCCTTGACCTTCGTGTCCCACTCAGACACGTCATTTTATGCTCCATTTGATTCGCACAACTTTCCTGACACGTGACCCGATTTTATTTCACTCCACGGCGTCATATTCATTTTCCAACTTGATTTGTGGGTCCCCTGTCGACCAAAACCTGTCCGCCCCAATTATGGACATGGCCCACATTGAGCCTACTATCCATCCGCCACTTGTGTCCCATTTATTGGAATCCCCATGTGCTACTTATTTACCCATGATCATCAACGTCTAATTTTAATTCGATTTTTGTACAATGACCGGTTTTGACCCAATCCGGCTCCACCGAGTCCAGCCCAGCTCCATGTTGCTCTCCATCATAACACCCTCATATTTTTTTGCCCAAAAATATCAAGTAATCTCCTACATATTTTCTATATTTATTGGAGATTTTTATTTATTTAATTCCCATAGAAATGTCAATTTCCCTCTAATTTATTCCTAGCCATTTGATCATCCTAAGTAATCCTCACCACCCATTCCCTCACTTTCACACTCACAGCCAACATTGTTTGGTTGGCCGGCCCTAAAATCTAGGTTGGCACTTTTTCATCTCTCTCTCTTATCCTCTCTTTCTCTCTCCTAAGAATTATTTCCAGCACAAAAACTACACAACATCAACAACAGCAACTATTGCAACCTCCCATGGCCAAGCAAACCCGACCAACTCCTCACCATGCAACCCGAGCTCCTGGCCGTCGGCCACCCCCATCAACCCCGGCCATCCTCTCCTCTCATCCTCCTCCTCCTTCTTCTTCCTAACCGATCCATCCATCCATCCATCTAACTCCGACCAAAATCGACCGCGCGCCACCACCACCTTAGCCGTCGTGGCTGTGCGCAACCACCCCAAGCCTCGCCGCACCACCTTCTCTGCCGCCCCATGCGTCGCCGGGCCGCCGCGAGCGCCGCCGCGCGCGCGCAACAGTGGACAGCGCGGCAGCAGCACCCGCGCGCGCGTGCGGGCGTGGCCGCCGCCGCCGCCGTGCTGTCGTGCTCCGGCGACCCCCCTAGTGGGAGGCCCACTCCGGCGAACCATAGGCAGCTCTTCCCTGACGGACACCGTCCTCCGGGACGTGCCGTCGAGGCGATTCGTGCGTTTTGGACGACGTCCCGTCGTGACGCGCGCGAAATCAAGTTCGTTTTGGCGTTCCGTCGCAGCAACTTCGCACACATTTTTCCGAGAATCCGACCGTTGGATCGGCGATTTCTTCACTCCGTCGCAATCTCGGTATATCCACCTTCATCCCTGTCAATTTTCGTCCGATAATTTTATCGTTTGATACATCAAAACCGGCCACCAAGTTGACCGTTTAAATTGTATTAAATTTAGACAGTTTTGCGGGGCCAACTTCGTCAGCTTGTATCTCCTCCACTGTAACTCTGTTTGGCGTGCTACCAGTTCCGGTGCGAAGCTGATACAACCCTCTTGCTACCCTTCCAGTTTCGTTTCATTGTGAGCTTGTTTGGTAGGTTGACTTCGACGCCAAAGTTGGCCGTCCGAATTCGTAATTTCCAACTTGTAGAATTCCATTTTTGAACACGGGACTCCAGATTTCATTTTTGACACCACCATTAGACTCGCGGCGTCGTTCTGGCATGTTTTCATATAAAATTTGTAAGATTTGGAGAACGTGGGCCCTGGCACGTTTTTCGGTGCAAAGTGGGTCCCACATTCTGGGTTAACGGGAATTTTTGACGCCGGCTCATCGGAATCCAATTTCGGATATACCGTTGAGTTCGTACCGTCATTCTGGACTCGTTGACATATAATTTGCTAGGTTTTGGTGGATATTGGATCCGGCACGCATTTCGGTGCAAGTCGGATACCAATATCCGGGTCAACGGGTCATTTTGAGATTGGCTCATCGGAATCCAATTTTGGATATACCATTGAGTTCGTATCGCCATTTTGGACTCGTTGACATGTAATTTGCTGAGTTTTGAGAACATTGGCTCCGGCACGCATTTCCGTGCAAACCGGAATTCCAAGTTCTGGTCAACGGACCAAATTGAGATCGGGTCAACGGAATCCAATTCTGGAAATACCGTTGGGTTCGTATCGTCATTCTGGTTTCATGGACATATAATTTGTTATATTTTATAGACTTATTTTCTTGCACGTTTTTCGGTGCAAAACGGCTCCGACACGGACACTGTTTTGACCAGAAATTACCTTTTTGCCCTTGTGTCCAAATTGGACCGTTGGGTAGGCTATCCTAGCTAATTTGACCATTCTGGACACGTTGGGGATGTTTATTTCATCGTTCGACAATGTTTGTTGATAATTTCTCTGAGTTTAACCTTTTTTATAATTAATTAATAATTAATTCATATAATGTTCGTATTTCGGGATTAGTACAACGAAACTAAGATCAGCCAATTCCAGTGATCTCACATCGCTGAAATTGACAAGTTCGACACGTGGATCACTATAATAAGATTATCAACCTTACCGATAATCTTTTTATCTCGATTTGCGTGTCGTAAGTTTTGACGTACAAATAACGAAGTACACTTTATATTAGACTAGAATTGACCCAGTTTGACCAGAGTTGACCAGTTGACCCAAAGTCAACTGTAAGTCAACACTTGACCTAGTTTGACTAGATTATTGACCGAAGTTGACCTAGAGTTAATTTGACTAGAAGAACCTAGGATAGAATAGATTGTTTGTGGATTCATTTATTACAACTTGAACACCTTGTAACCTGTGTTGCTTTAAATAGGACTCTGTGGCTTCAGTGGGACCCTCTTTACTTATCAGCTGTTCAGGTTATCGAGGCGAGTACATTCTCTGATCATTTTATATCCTGTTTAGAATTATTTCCTGCAGTAGATTACTTTACTTGTACTGTCACGATGGTCACACGGATTGGTACTATATGGTTCCTTTCTTGAGATGTTATCCTTAGGGAGCATCGGGTACTACGTGTTCTGTGCGTTTCACTTACATAGCGTATCACTATGCTTCTTGGTTCATTTGATTACTTGTGACATATACCCTCATGATCACAGAGTCTCTTGAATCTTACACAGTTGGGTAACCCCCAGACTCTCCATTTATGGGACATCCATGTATCATCCTTCGGGGCCTTGCATGGAATCATAACATAACCTGGCTGGATCCTTGTGTATTGATTGGGGGTACGGGGGAGTAGAAGTGGACATGTGAATAATACACCAGTAGTATCTTCATTGAATCATTCCGTAGTATCTTCACAGAATCATTCCAGGCCATTTACATGTTCATGTTGTACTCTGACTCACTAGTCACTGCTAGTTCTCTATGTATAGTAGATATTTCTATTACAGTTCTCTCTCTGTTTTTATACTGCACTTCTTTCGGTACTTGTATCTTACTTTACTGCATGTTTATATTTTCTAACCTGCTATGAATTGTTGAAATGTACTGTGCTCGCTCCAGTCCTGACTGGACCTGTTGATAAATTTTACAGATAAGCCTGGAGGTGCCTGCTAGCCTAGAGGAGACACTTTAGAGGATGTTTAGATAGTTATTTCTTTTGTCTGGAGTTGTATTTGATTTGTGGATTACTGCATTTGGGTTTTGAGATGTATTTCTGGGTTTTTGTATCTTAGACACTTAAACTTCTATCTCCTATATCTCTTTTAGATTTTATGTTTTATCTATCCTTATCATGCTCTACCTTAGATGTGATTGAGACTGTATCTGCTATGTCACCCCCATTCGGGGAGTATAAACTGTTTAGCTTTATATTGTTAGATGTTGTGACCTAGGACAGCGTTCTACCGCCGACACTGCGGCGTAGGCTGGGCGTTGTTACGTTCTCGTGCCCTAACTCTAGGGTGCGGGTCGTGACATTGATGCACATTCAAATAGTGTTGAAGATATGTACACTCCAGAATTTTTGAACACTACTACTTCTTCTGGGTAATAGAAAGATCCATCTGCAAAGTTGGATGCACATTCAGATAGTGTTGAAGATATGTACACTCCAGAATTTTTGAACATTAATACTTCTTCTGGGTTGTCGAATCACATATTAACATTGAAGATTGGGGTACATGTGATGTTGCTTCGCAATATTGATCAGATTGCTGGAGTGTGTAATGGTACTCGATTGGTCGTAACTCATTTGGAAAAACATGTGATAGGATCTGAAGTAATTACTGGCTGCAACGTGGGACACAAGGTATTCATTCCTCGGCTTTCACTGACTCCTTCGGATATCATATTACCCTTCAAATTCCAACGAAGGCAGTACCCATTAGTTGTTTGTTTTGCCATGACTATTAATAAAAGCCAAGGCCAATCACTTTCACATGTCGAACTATATCTCCCACGTCCTGTTTTTTGTCATGGTCAAATGTATGTTGCTGTTTCAAGGATAACAAGAAAAGACGGATTGAAGGTTCTTATTTGCCACAACGAAGACAAACCGTGAAATACTACTCAGAATGTTGTGTACAAGGAAGTGTTTCAAAACTTATAATAAATAATTTAATTGAATGAAATGTGCTTCATTACTTTTTTTTAATAGTGTATAAACTTTTTATTTTTGAAATAAAAAATAAATTAAAAACAAACCCGCAAATCTTCCGTGTATGTAACTAGTTTTTTTAAATTTTTATTACCAAACAGAATCCTAATTTTTTTCTTCCAGAAAATTATTTTTCAGATGAAAATAACCAAACGCAAAGTCAAAAATTTTATACTCCCAAAACAACTTTATAATTTATTTTCAGAAAACTGTTTTAGAACAAAATTTCAGAAAACTTATCCAAACGGACGCTTAAACTTCTTCACAAATTGGGTTTCAACTATGCCAAAGTTTGTCTTCATAATAAAAGGTACTACACTAATTCTTCATCAGATAATATAACCATGTAGACTAATAATGTACATTTTGACTAATAGTCAATAAAAGATAATAAAATACGTATGTCCATCCAAATATACCAAGGTGAAAGTCCCTATACATATCAGAATGAATAGGATCACACTTTAGTAGGAGACTCTAAATAAGAACGAAACGGAATCTTTCCTCATCAATCTTTCTCGACAGTGAGAATCAAAGAAAGATGTTACGCAACACCTAAGAACTCCTATAAGAGACGATAACAACTTCTTATATATAATATATATTTATACATACACACACTTTGTTTGTGCAGAAGAAGAGAGTAGAGTAGAAGTTGATGCTCTCGGAATTAGTATATGTCTACACACCTGCACTTCAATGAAGATGTCACGCTGGAGATACTCAGCTGGCTCCCTGCGGAGGAGATTGTCCGCCTCCGCTGCGTGTCGAGGCGGTGGCTGTCCCAGCTGTCCGACCCCCGCTTCGTCGCGAAACACGCAGCGCGCAACCCCCGACCCCCGGCGTCCAGCTTCTTCCTGAGGGACAACTTCCACCACACCGAGCACTTCCCGCTCGCCGACCCGTCGGCGTCCGGAGCCCCCGCTCCCGCCCTCCCCTCCCTTCCCGCCTGCGCCGGCGTTCGGGACCGCTTGTCCGTGTCGGCCTCCTGTAACGGCCTGGTCGTCTGCTGCCGGGCCACGGCGCCGGGCTTCCACGACTTCCGCCGCTACTACGTCTGCAACCCCACCACCGGAGAGTTCGTCGAGCTGTCCTTGCCAGACGGCGCGGGCTGCTACCTCAGCCTCGCGTTCGACCCATCGCGGTCTAGCCACTACGAGGTGGTGGCCGCCGCGGACCACGGCGTCCACGTCTACTCCTCGCGCACGCGCTCGTGGAGGCCCTCCGTCGACAAGGCGTCCCTGAGCGAGCTCGGTGGGTTCCACCTCCACCGCGGCGTGTACTGGGACGGGCAGCTGGTGTGGGTCGGGAAGGAGTGCGTCATGTCGTTCCGCACGGAGGAGGACCGCCTGAGGAAGCTGCCGGCGCCCGCGGAGCCGAACTCCTACGACTGCTCGAGAGTACTCTACGTCGGCGAGTCCGGAGGGAAGCTCCAAATGATCACGAGCCCCGGAGATGATGAAGCACTACTAGTTTCGACCAAGATGGTGATTCTGGAGCTTGGGTCCGGCTCTTCGCGGTGGTCGGTCCTGCGACGCCTGGACCTGGTCTCGATACCGAGAGCAATCCGCTGCGCGAGCGGGAGCTACGCGCGGCTGGCGAGAGAGTGCAGGGAGTTCTCGCCTGTCCATTTCGTCGAGCCGGAGGGAGTGCTGCTGCTGAGCGTGCCCGGGAAGATCCTCTCCTACTGCCTCGGGGACGGGGCGTTCCGAGAGGTCTGCGACGTGCCGACGCCGCCGTCGGGGTCGTTCTACTGTCCCTACGATTGGTACAAGTTCTTCCCCTTGGGAAACACTCTCTTCTCCCCATGAACTAACCTGTCAAGCTTTGAAACCTTCTTCCCACGTATCAGTTCATGTTCATTCCGTTAGCGACACATTTTTGGCGACGACACGTCTATAAAATACGTAGGCGACGTCCTAGAAATTGTCGATGCCGCCTGAGAAATCATGCTCGGCTTGGATGATTGGATCGATAGATGGAATCGAATATAACGTGCATTGCTTGCTGTCAACGTTCAACAATCACGAAATTTAGAAATAATACTCTGTCAACAAAATAATAATTATTTGGGAAATAATGCGGGCCAAGTCTTTTGGGAGTTGGCAGTTGGACCATCTCATATATAATACATGACTGTCACCGTCTCTGGCGTCAACCAAGACCCTATCGGAACGTTTCACAAATGCAAGCCGAACGTTTCGCATGTGTAGCTTACATTTGGCAAGCTAATTATTATTATTATTACAATTCGACTACGGAAATTCAAATAAAGCTCAGAATAATAATTTGTAATATGGATGTGACACATAAATATTACTAACATTAAAAATATGCTGATTTTTTTTCTTTAGTCGGCTGAATTTTTTTTTTTAAAGAACAGATGAATATAATCCAAGATTTTTCGTGGTAGAATTTGAAAAATTAGGATCTCACTATAACTCCGCCGGTTAGTATTTGGCTAGTAGTAGTTGGATGAACATGCAGTGTCAAATTAGTTGTGAATCAATGATGAGAAATCCATTAGAATTGGTATTTCTACAGTAGCAGCTGGATTCAAGATGCAGAATTGACTACTTGACTACCCAATTTTGAGAAAATTATTGCTCCCCTTCCTTTCAACTAGGTTCTGTATGACCGATATATTAAGCAATATATACTCTAGAGGGGTGAATAGAGTGTGCAGCGAAATATTTGTAATTAAAACAAAATCACTAGTATATCACTATCATGTCATAGCGGATATGTCACAGTTATGTAAAAGCAGTAAATAAGAGAGACATAGAGCAAACACAAAACACAGCGATATATTTTGGTTTCCCTCTTATGAGGAATAATCCAGGTCGGAGGACTCTTGCTACGAGTTGAATCCACTATTGAAAACACAAGTTTTTATCCGAAGTGCTTGTCGACTTCTTACAATACCAAGCTTTAATCCGAAGTGCTCGATCAACTTCAATTGTGAAGTGTGAACTCCTTGATTAACCTTTGATTACAACTCTCTGAAACTTCTAAACCGTACCGTACTGGCAAGTAGACTAGAGGTTGTAAAACAGGCTTGGGACTTGAAAATGAAAGCTTTGAATAGCAGAAAAAGCCTATAGAAGAGAAGATAGAAGTGAATGAGTGAATTAAAAAAAAAAAAACTCTTCTTTATTTACATGATTTCTGAAAATCGAGTTCTGGCCGAATTCAGATACTAAACGTTCAAAATTTCGACCGCTGCAGCCGAGTTTGCAGGAATAACAGGTTTAAAAGGCTCACTACTTTAGGTACCCAAGTTCGGGCCGAACTATGTCCAAACTCTGGTTTTCCTATTTAGGTCAGAATCCAGGTTTAGAATTGGTTTTGGACTTTTTGGACTGTTTTTCAAATATAGGTTTTCGGCTGTTTTAAAACAAGTTCATTTGTAAATAAGACTGGATAGTTTGAAAAATATTTTGAACTAAGCCTATTTGCTAGTACAATACGATTTACATTTCTCCTAAACTCAGTAAAATTATGTAAAATACATTTGAGACTGGAAATAATATGGACGCGACGATTGAGCAAATTTTGAACGGTAGCAGTACTAGTTGTCGTAGTCCGTTGCGAGTAGCCCATATATCGAGTCCGTTGCTAGATATCATCAGTCCTCGCCTATGTCCTGATCAACAACATCGTCATCACCACCAGAAGTGTGAGCAGGCTCACCATAAGATTTGAACCAATCAAAAGTGCCAGTAGGATTGAAGTATTAGCGTACTTCCTGATCCTCAACACGGTAGCCAAAAAATATAGGATCTCTGGAAAAGAAGCCAGGGCCGCCAGGCTGATAAGACTGAGCAAAGTGGAGGTCAGCTAGTGTGTTAAAGATCGCCTAAGTGCGAATGATATCACGGTATTCATAATCCCTCAACCGTTCAGTCCAATGAGTCTTAAGGCACAAACTCGATCAAGAGTAGCCTGATGTTGAGCCTGGATCAGCTGCATGTGATCTCTCATCATATGGTAGAAACCATCAATAGTATGTAGATAATCAGTAGATGGGACGACTGTGGCTGTGTGGTAGGTGCTTGTCACGACCCGTACCCACTTTTTGTGATATGAGTACGTGTCCAAGCTAGCCTACATCACAGTATCGACGGTAGAATGATGTCTATAAACTCACAAGTCACATAAATCCAGAACTAACATGGCAATCTATATCTCATCCATAGAAGTAAAGGGTACAACTAATCAATGAGAACTGAGGTGACTAAGTAAAGAAGAATAATAAATAAAGTTTCGAGTGTCAAGAATTCAAGTCACGTCCGGTGGAGACAAATCAACTACCAGTAGACGAAAATAAAATAGAGACATGAAATAAAATAGCCGAGTCCAAACTATGCTAAACATCAAATGACATCATTAACTGCAGTAGTACCGTGATGTGTCTCATACACCTGCTCGTCTGCACCTGGATCAACCTCGACTAAACCTCGAGAGATTACCAGGTCCTCAAGGGACTAGCAATATATATAAAATATGCATATCTAACAGTAATAAATGCATAGAAAATAAACAGGAAAGAAACAGAAAATGACAAGTAACAAGGAAACATGCGTATAAGGACAACTATGCATAAATGAACTGCTGGAAAGAAAACAGGTGAACACATGGCAAGAAATCAATGGATGATCAAACCCTCATCCCTAACATGGACTCGCAGGTTTAAATAAATAACTAATCCTCGTCCCTATTGTGGACTCGCAGGTTAGTTCAAACAGTCAACCCTCGTCTCTAGTGTGGACTCGCAGGTTAACTCAAATAATCAACCCTCGTCCCTAGTGTGGACTTGCAGGTTAGAATAAACAAAATAGGAATAGCAGTTCACTCATGATGTACTTGTTCTACGATACGACTTAATCAAGGTACAGGAGAGAACAGATCCAATATGAACTATAATGCCAACCGTGAACAATATTATATATCAATGAGGCAACTAGACTAGTATATATAATATGAGAAAATACATGTCAACAATCAATAAAGGAAACTAGATAATGACATGTAACAAAAGAAAATGAAATAAGCATGTAATTAAACTGTAAAAAAAGGCAAGGTATACTTGCCTGTGGTCCTGAGCTGTGGATACGAGTCAAGTGCTTAGTCGAAGTACCAAGAATCTATTTATAAATTAATAGAATCAATACACAATTTAAGAGTACAATTAAGCCTATCTATTTATTTGTTAGGCTTTTAGGTCATTTCCACCCTATTTGGTTTGCTAAGTCATATAGGCTGCTAACCCCTTTAGGTAAAACCTATGTAACCTATCACTAATGCATGCTTGTACCCTTATTTTCCCATATTGATTATAATTCATGTATTAGTCATGTGCATTGCCCTTGCTTGTATACTTGCATTCCTTATAACTGATCTTGATTATGGAGGCATATGCCTATCTACTATGGTTAAGAGCTATATACAATATATTGTACCCATCTATCACTGTCTTACACCAGAGGTCTTACTTACCAAGGCACAGCCTCATTACTAATACTTCTAACACTTACATATGTATATATTTATATACTCTCAATCCTCTATACTAGGAAAACACTCTATTATATGGATATACCTTCTTACAGTCTATACATGCCCAATTGTCCTTACCTGAATATATGTATACAACTGGTTATGTAACCTTTCTACTGAACAGAGCTCTGCATTTTCCCTTTCACCTCACAATTGGGCAGGGACAACTGCAGCTAGCTAGGCTCGATAGATGCACAGTAGTTAAGAATGATGTTACTCCTATGTACTTGTACCTATATAGGAATTGGTACAAAGAGCTAACACCATCTCTTTATCAGTTCACCTCCTTATTACCTACTACTATAGTTGTATGTTAAGGGCTTCTCAATGGTTTATTTATGCAATAAGCAAGCATTTGTTGCTGAAATTTATATGTGATCCAACCCAACACTCTAATGTTAACCAATTGCTTTCTCTAGCAGCTGATAATTACTGCCACTCACAAGTAATCCACACTTTACCCCTGCATTAGCAGTACGACGTGTCGTTGCTGTTATCGAGTCTAAGGTTAATTCCAGTCCCTTTCTCAAGTTTGGGACTGACCACACATAGGGTACTGACTACTAACCTCTGATCTCTAGTCTAATGCATACACCATACTCTACTAATTTTTGATACTGAAGTTTTCTGATATCCTACCACTAACTGATAAATCTAAGAAATACTAACACCCATGTTTATATTTTTGCCACACCGGTACTTGGGTATCTCCTACTACTGCGTACAGAGACTGAATATCCTGCACATAGGTATTTGTTTGCCTGTTGCAACTATCGAACTCCATTTCCTGTAACCATAACAGATCTTGTTCCCTTCACGATACCCTCTGATACTCACCTTTATTAAGTAAGGGCTGATACTCTTCTGTGAAATTGTAGGATACGCAACCAATGTATCAGTGAATAACTGATACATCAGTGCAATCTAGTCTAGGCTATGCAATTTATATGTCAGGGTATAGCTCGAACAGTCTACTTGACGACCAACTCCCTATCTTTTAAACGAATAACCAAATGAGACTTGCAGTCCTACATACACGTGTAGACAAACCTGTTGTTAACCTATTCTAACTCACATTACATGTCCCTGGGTCATCTCACACCCAGGCATGGCTGTTGGGTCTGTATAACAACCTGTTTGCTATGCTCAAGAAGCACTCTATCCGATATCTAGGAGCACCCAGGTTGTATGAAGCACATATACATCTGAACTTATATTACTATTGTGTTCGTGTCTGCTATTTTAGTGAATCTCCTTATAAATGATACTTTAAGGTTTCAGTCCTATATGGGAAACTAGTTAGTGCATATCCCTATATGTGTCTGCTCATGGACGCCCCCATTGCGCCTACATTGGTCTTCGTACCTAGGTATCTAGTTATGGCAAGATATAGTTTTCATTTATTTATTATTGATTTTTGACACAAGTGATGAATCGACTTGCTGTTAATTCCATCTATTTGGCTAATTTGACTCCCCCTCCCTCATAATACCCCTCTCAAGCATTAAGACAAATACTGGTGTCGATAATCGAATTTGGGTTTTAGTGCAGTAGGAGAGTACCTTATTTGGAGTCGGATACGAGACATGACGTTTGCTTCGATCCCTCAAGCACCTCCTTAATTACTTCTCACGGTGGCAGGGAGCAGGGTATCTGGATTTGTAGGTGAAGGAAAAGTTGGTTGCCCCCATCATCTATATATATATATATATGTGTGTCACCACCACTTTCCAGGAATATAGGTTTAATCCCTAACTTGTCATGACTAAAGAGAGGGGTGTAGTGGACCTTTCCTCTTGACTAAAACCCTAATCCTAACATCATATGGCAGCCCATATTTTTATAAAATCCCACTTCATCTTCTTCCTCCTTCCATTTTTTATTTCAAGCCCCAATTTAGGAGCTTTTCCCCCAAATTGCTCATACACCCAAATTTTCTCCAAATTGACCCAAATTTTTTTCATTCTCTTCTCTTTGGAGAAGAGAAGTCTCTATTGGCTAGCTAAGAAAGGATTGGAAGGATTTGGAGCCTTGAAGCTTGGTGGCTCTAGGAATTTTATATTGGGAATCCATCCCCTTTTGGTATGAGCTCTCTAAACCCTTCCATTTTATTTCATTAGTGTAACTACATTCATTTAGGACCCCATTTACATTAGGATACTGTCACTCCTATTTTTCGTTATAGGTATTTTTAGTATACGTGTACGGACTCTCGATCCGTATTTTGATTTGTCTAGCATAGCTTGGCTTGGTTGGTCTTGGTTTAACTTGGTTTAGCTTGGCTTGGTTTATTTTAGCTTGGTTTGGGTGAGTGGTTCATCATGATAAACCCCCCCTTTATAACCCAACTCCACTCTCTCTCTCTCTCTCTCTCTCTCTCTCTCTCTCCTTATTACTCTTTCATTTATTTCTCTTTTCCATTAGTTCTCTCCAACCACCTTAGGCAAGTGCAACTTGATTCATGGAAGAACTCCATTTTTATTGTTTTATTGTCTTCCCTACAAGCTTCTAAGACTCTTTAGTACTTAGCATTTTGGTTTTGGTGGATTAAAACTTGTAGATCTAAGTTTTCACAAATTTTGGTTTTCTTGGGTTTTGATCTCTCAAACTTCTTTGTTTTCATGTTTTGATTGTTCTATATTGTAGAGAATTTGATTTCACCCAAAATGGACCTTTGAAAACCCAAATTTTGATTTATTTTGAGTGATTTATGAACCTTGGAAGTTCATGGGTTCCATGGTTCTTCTTCTCGGGTTGGAGAAGAAGAACAGTGTGGGCGCATGGCATTTTATGTGCCCACAGGGACTTTAGCCTTAGGCGCATAGCCCTATATATGTGCCCAAGCTCCCTACCTTCCACAGTGTGGGCGCATGGCTTTATATGTGCCCATGACTTTATACTTGCTTATGTACATAACTTCAAGTATGTGCTAAGGCATAGTGTCCCTTTACTGTGGGTGCATAGCCCTCATTATGCGCCCACAAAGCCAGTATAGATGGCTCCTGACTTAGCTTCCCATGCCCCCTGCCTCACTCATGTGGGCGCATAGACCATATACCCTGTCTCACTCATGTGGGCGCATGTATGTGGGCGCATAGACCATGCACCCTGCCTCACTCATGTGGGTACATACATGTGGGTGCATGCCCTTAGGCGCATAGCCTTGAGTGCGTGCCACTCTCAACACATCCATCTTGGGTACATGCTCTTCATGACACCCCATGGTCCTTAGTATGAATCGTGACTTTGTTTGTACTCTTTACTTGACTAAGTCCTATAAGGTTATTTTTCATGTCGCACATGTACTCTGAGCTTTAAACACAATCTTGGTATGACACGTACTCTCTCGAACAACTTCTTGATAGTGGCCCGCCGTGGTGCACTTACACGAGCACGACATGACAATATGACTTTACATGTTAACTCTTGAAAGTGACCCGTCGTGGTGCACTCTTAACAAGTAACTTGACATGATAATTCTTGATCCGATGCGACGCTCTTGACTTGATAAGTAACATAATATGACATGTAATCTTGACAAGTAACATGTAACTCTCGTCTTGACACCGTGGATGATTTTTCTTGATTGTATCGGTACAAGCTACATGTCTCGTCTTGCATCATGTTTAGGACATGAATTCCTGATTTCCACGATCAGGGATTCGTACTGAATCTGACTAGGATAATGACTAGATTGGTCAAGTAGTCCATGAAGAGATTTTCCAGCTACAGGCAGTCCCATTATCTGGGCGCTCTAATTGGACTTGTAGCCTGTCGTCGAGTATGGCATATTTCCAGCGCACTGTCATGTGTTGCACCCCCAAGTCACCTAATCCAACTCTCTCAACTTGCGACCGGATAACCTGGATTAAGACTGCAGGGCTTGTGGCTGTTGGAACATCTCGGTGCATCTTGTTAGTAACTAAGCTTGTGATAACCCTAGATAGTTAAAGTATGAAGCCGTACTCATTGCTTGGCCGTGATTGATGAATGGAGTCTAGTCTTGCCTAGGCAAGACCAGTACATGGTTATCTCAGCACATTACTATTATACTTTACTTTATCGATAATCGGTCAGAGACTAAGTTCTGTTCAGGTGAAGGGTTATAACCCCGATCCTTGTTTGGTTTACGGGTTGTAACTTGATTACTGGAATAGTCCTTTAGTTATCTTATCGTTTATCGCCTTGTTTCTCTAACTCATGTCTTTCGTTATCATTGATGTATTTATGTGTTAAAATACTGGTTTTAGTTCTTAAGTGAAGCCTCCCTTGTGGCACTTGCTCTTTCTGGGGTCTGACCCAGCTGGTTTTGTATGACCAGATTTCGGAGTAGCACCCGAGGATCTTCCAGCCTTTCAGCCAGAGGTGAACACTAGACGCAACCCTGGCAACGTGTGGCTTTTATTTTGCTCTTCCACTCCATTGTAAATTATTCTTTTGAGGCGTTTAGCCGTCGAGCAAGTGTTAGCTCATGTTAAATTTACATTCCTGTATGCCTAAGGGCTGTAACATGATTGACAAATCCTAGGGTTGATCATATATGACTTAAACTCTTGCTAGTCTTCGTTTTTTGTATGACTAGGTTCATGATCATCTGAATATGTAATGTATGAGATGCCTTACTTTGTATATTTGATGACCATCTTGTTACATTTACTTGCTTGCTTGAGATTGAGATACTAGGCTTGTTCTTGACCATAAGTGATTGTTGGCTTGTAGTTAAACCCTCATGCATCTAGACAGCCATAACCGTACATCGAGGTAGGTTGTACTTCAATGTACGTAGTTGGCTGTGTCTGTCCCCCGCTCTCCAGTATTCTGGTTCTGGGGCATGACAGATACCATTAGAGAGGAGTTGAGGCTCTCTTCTTCCTATTTGAAGGTTTTTTCCATTTTATTTTGATACAAATTGGGAAAATCGAATTTGTGACCATCAAGTGTTCGATACGTGTCCCTAAAGGAACTTCGTGTCATTTTTGAGTCGAGATGGGTGTATGTGTCCTAAATAGGATACATGGTATGTGTCATGGTATATCATAATACACATGGTTAGATTTGGGTATAGACATGTGTTTCTTTTGTCCAAACAACCCAAATTCGTCATAATATTCATCCATATTTTTAGTAGCCATAGCAACTTAGAAATGCCATAACTTTTAGCTCAGAACTCCGATTAATCTCCCTTTTTTTTTAAAGAACCATATCGAAGTTAGATTTCCAAATATATAGATTAATAGGCCAAAATTTCTCTACAACTTTCTGTAAAACTGTTTGAGTGTCAGTTATCCGAAAGACGAATGCGTTTCTGTATTTTTGCGATTTCGGAAGCTTCCGGACACGAAAATGTGATCCGTTTGATGTTTCGAAAAGCTAATATGAAGGGCTACGACATACTTTAATCCTAGAATTTAGTGAAGGTCTAATTGGTACAGTATTAATTTTAAGTAGAAAAGTGACTATACGACATAGGCATTTTGTATAACATATGAGCCTATGTAGTATAGATATTAAGTGAATGTAGGTACCATAGGTTGTCGAGTATATATATATATATATATATATATATATATATATATATATATATATATATATATATATATATATATCATACATATACTCGACAACCTATGGTACCTACATTCACTTAAAATATATATATATATATATATTTTTTTTTTTTTTTTTTTTTTTTTTTTTAAAATATATATATATATATATATATATATATATATATATATATATATATATATATATATATATAAAAAATATATATATATATATATATATATATATATATATATATATATATATATATATTATTGTTATATATATTATTGTTAGGTAATATGTGTTAGTTAGTGTGTGTTAATATTGATACAAATGGTTATCAAGTAAGCCAAATATAGATAAGTTATGTGTCAAGGTATTAATGTTTTGGACAAGGTACTAGTGTGATACTTGGGTACCATGAGGATATTGGTATCGTGATACTCAAGTATCATGAGTAAGGAATGGTGGCACATTTTATTTTGAGTAATTAACAGCATCTTCGTAGTTTAGTCTTCTGTTCTTCAGGTTCATATATTCTCAGAAGATCTACTACATGGAGTTCTTCCGTTCAAGAGCTTTCTACTTCTTCCTTGAAGACTGGAGCAGTTACCGGCGTTCCCTGCATAAGACGGCGTCTTCCTGCTTAGAGTCTTCGAGTCTGTACTGGTCTAGGTATATCTGTAAACACCTAAGGACGGATGACAGTAAAAAGAACAAGTCAAAAATCAAATAGCTACAGAGCGGCATACCGGCGGTATGCTCCGGCATACCGACGGTATACCGTTTTTGGAATACAGAAAGTTGCTGTGACAAATAGTCGGCATACCGGCGGCATGCTCCGGCATACCGACGGTATACCGCTTTTCTTGTACAGAAAGTTGCTGTGACAAATTGTCGGCATACCGACGGCATGCTCCGGCATACCGACGGTATACCGTTTTCAGCAACCCAAAAGTTACTGTGACTAATTGTCGGCATACCGACGGCATGCTTCGACATACCGGCGGTATACCATTTTTAGCAACTCAAAACTTGCTGTGACAAATTGTCGGCATACCGGCGGCATGCTCCGGCATACCGGCGGTATACCGAGTTTCAAATATTTGGTTTTCGAATTGCTCTGACTAGCATTAATGGCCGTATTTAATGCTCTCAAACGGTCATTAATATGACCGTTACTATTTAGCCGGTATACCAACGGTATGCCGCTGCATACCGACGGCATGCCGGTCTGTCTGCTTTCTGAGCATTAAATGCCACCAACTCTTGGTTCTCTTATAAAAGGAAGCTCTCTCTCTTGAGCTTTCTCACCAACTCTTCCATAAATTTTCCAACAACCAAGAGCTCCACCATTAATACTCTTCCAAGCTTTTCATTGTCATCTTCTTCCAAAGTGCTAGAGTATTAAAGAGTTGTACATTTCGATCTTCACGTGTTAGAAGATCAACAAGTTCTCATTCTCTTTTGTTTGAAGTTGGCGAGCCTTCGTAAGAAAACTCGTGTGTAGAAGTTGGCGAGTCTTCGGATCCAAACTCGTGTTAAAGTTGGCGAGTTCTTCGGATCCAAACTCGTGTGTACTATTTGGATAAATAGTGGATTAAAGTCGGAGAGAGTTCCGGGACTGGACTGCCTCAAAAGAGGATACCAGGATACATCCTTGCGTTTGCGTTTGATCTTTCTACTCATTACTTTCAATTGTCTTTATTGCATCAATTGTTGTAGTTAATTTTTAATTACCCTATTCACCCCCCCTCTAGGGTTCTACAAGGAAAAGAGAGTATTGGAACTTGACTAAGGTATCCTATTTGGTACCAAGTATTAGTATTAGACTTAGTTGGGATATGTTAGAGTCATCTTAGAAGTTAAGATAATTAGTGTATATAGATATCTTAGTATCTATGATATATTAGAGTTAGAAGATTAGATGGTTTGTTAGTTAGTGTCTAGTAGATGTTAGAGTTAAGAGAGATAGTATCTTAGGATACTAGATGTTAGTATCTTAGGAGTAGATAGTGTATCTTAGATTTACCTTTACCTTAAGGTAATGGTTTACCTACAAGATAAGGTATTGGGTTTAACTTCAAGGTAAAGGGTTTACCTAGATACTAAGGTTAGATGTTAAAATATTGGTTAGCTAGTAGCTTAGGGTAGATACTAGATATCTAAGATTGATATTGGTAGCTAAGGTATTTATACCTAGACTAAGGTATTGGACTTCCCACTAAGGTATTGGTATTGGGATACCAATAGGACCAAGGTATATTGGTATATGTTATGGGTAGGTAAAGGTAATTGTATATATAATAGGCATTGGGTACATCCATGTATATATAAAGGATAAATTGGCTAAAGTAATCCTATATAGTAGGTAACTAGTAGAGATGTAAGATATATGTATTGATACTTGGTAATATTAGCTATTATGGCTAATACCTTCAAGGTATAGACCTAGAAACGAGGTATTGACTAGCATGGACTAGAAAATCTAGTTTACGAGGTATTGACCTTAGAAGTAAGGTATTAACTAATAGTTAAGATATTTGAGATATGGACTATATAAGGGTAAGTGGATAGTATCTATAGATGATATATGTGATTTGGGATACCATAGTATATGTGGCTTGTTGAGAATTCATGCATGATATATATATATGATATAGTACTATAAGGTATCATAGAGTATGTGGGTCTATGGTTAGAATTATGACTAGCTTAAATAGAGTTGACCCCTTTGACTAGACAGTTGACCAAACCCTAGATGTTGACTTAGTTTGACTAAGAGTTGACCAAGGATTGACTTTTGACCTAAACAGGCATAGTATCATGTAGATTGCATTGTACACTTTAATTATTATACATTGAATAAATTATAACCTGTATTGCTCTAAATAAGACATTGTGACTCCAGTTCGGACATCTGTATACATCAGTCACTCAGGGTATCAGACGAGTACATTCTCTGATAGTTCTTTCATTTACTTGGTGATTACTGTATTTCAGTTCTAGTTAGTTCTATTTGATGTCTACTATGAGTCTTGGTACGATTGTACACGGATTGGTATTGTCATTGGATTTTCAGTCATGAGATGTTACCTTAACTCATCGCGATGGTATCGAATACTGTTCTTGTTGGTATTGGATAACATTGGATATATTGGTATCGAATACTGTTCTTGTTGGTATTGGATAATATTGGATAAATATTGGTTAACATTGGCTAGTAACGTGTCATGGTTGGATCCATCGTATCAGTCGGAATGAGGGTAATACTAGTTAGATATGTGATCAAGAACTATCGGTAAATAGTATAATCATCGGCTACTTGCTAAGCATACATTGTACGTATGGTTGAGCTAGCCTTAGTGTAAGCATCGAATATTCCAAGCCGATCACATATCCAACTGGTATTCCAAAATACATTGTCTATTATAGTTGTATACATTCAGTTCACCATTACATTGTTCTATCTCGATATAGTAGTTCTTTTCCAATATTTGTTCTCACAGATTTCTGTCTATCTTACCATGTTCATCAATATTACTGTCTGTAACTATTTTATTGTCCTTGTCATTTACTTAGGATTTCTAGATGAGATGTGCTTGTTCCATCCTAACTGGATATGTTGAAAAAATATTACAGATGATATAGATGACTGTCCTACATTCTACGAGGCACACGAGGGTGGCACATAAGAGCCTGAGGATAATCTAGCTCAGTAGATATTGTCCTAGTTATAGTTTAGAAGTATTAGTTTTCATGTTGTATCGGATTATTCCGATTGTTAGATGAGACTTATTATATTCAGGATATGAACTTATTTGTGTTGGACATCTAGACTTGTGTGTTGTGATAACTCTACTATTTATTCAGTTTCTTCGTTTTAACTGATTTTATATCATGCTCTATCTTCCTTAGACTTGTGGTTGAGATTATATAGTTGAGATGTCATATTATACCTCCGTGTGGAGATGACAGGTTATATGATTCATATTGTTAGTTGATAGATATTGTAAATGACCCATACAACGTTCTATCGCCGACACTGCGACGTAGACTGGACGTACCCACGTTCTCGTGCCCCTAAACAGGGTGTGGGTCATGACACGTTTTTGTGGTGGTCCATGTAGGTCAGAGTCACAACTAGTACGATTTCTTAGTGGTGCTCGACTTAGAGTGCTACTACGAGCCTGCTATTAGGATATAGGATTAGGCTGTATAGAGAGTTACTCAATCACAGTTAGGACTACTTGAGAAGATTTCTGGGATGACCCTTGAGAATCTCATTATAAACTATTTCGAAATTCGATTCCAACAGTTTTTGTATACTTTTCTTGTTCGTTATTGAATTTGATTCTTGGTGTTCATTGTTGACTTGATTTTCTACCAAGGTAAAACTTATGGGTTAAGTTGCCTCAGTTATGGAATCTAGACTCTTCTACAGCCATATTAGCTGGCGTGGCGATGAGATAGAGTCTGATTTTGGATATATTTCTTGGGTGTGGGAATTTAAAGTTTTCGCAGCCAAGCATGCGACAATGCAAAAATTTTAAATATCATGATTCTAGAGGTATGTACCTTAGTTACGGACTCTATGGATTATCGCAGCCGTACTTACTAGCGTAACAAGGATTCTGGTAACATGGTTCTGGATAGACGGGTAGGATTATCAGATTGCAGAATAGATATCATATAAATGATGCCCTAGTATAATGGAGTAGAATATCAGTGTGGATGTTACTTGAGTATCATGAAGTAGATAGGCAAGCTAGGCTACCTGTCGCACAGCACCAT
This sequence comes from Iris pallida, assembly GCA_029216955.1. Taxonomy (NCBI): domain Eukaryota; kingdom Viridiplantae; phylum Streptophyta; class Magnoliopsida; order Asparagales; family Iridaceae; genus Iris; species Iris pallida. The sequence goes on along the minus strand of JANAVB010024000.1, from coordinate 20,545,368 downwards.
GTCCCGCACCATCAGAGGGATATACCCCAGAGGGGCAGGGCTTTTGCGCTGACTGTCGAGGAGACCGACGCTGTGGGTGACGGGTTAGCAGGTCTATCTTTCCTGTTCTTCTTTTCCATCTTGTTGTGTGATTTTATTAGTACATGTCAGGATATTTTGTACTGTGCTAGATAGTGTAGTGACCATGTTTGAGACTATAAAATCATGACCAGTAGAACCATGATCTTGCATGTTATTAGATAGAATTTTTTGGACTTTGATTGTTGGTGGTTTGACCTAGAAGGAGTACGACCAACTTAAAATTTCGAGGATGAAATGTTTCTAAGGGGGGTAGATTTGTCACCACCACTTTCCTGGAACATGGATATTTTTGACTTTTTTCTAATTACTGTTATTAGTGTGGTTTCATATTATATCTTGAGTGCTAATTATTTTTGAAAAATAAACTTTATATTTTGGTTAATTATTTAAATAGTTAACATTGTGCATGTGTTATATTTTGAATATGACTAATGGTTAGCCTTTGACTAGAATAGTGGTAAGTGATCCTAGAAGACCCAAACCCACTTGTCATGACCACCCAATAAGATGATTAGGACTAGCCTAAATGAACTTTAGTTAGCCTCTAGCTAGATTAGAAGATCTAGTTAGAAAACTTGACTAAACACCTAATTAGGAAGAGAGGTTTAATCCCTAACTTATCATGACTAAAGAGAGGGGTGTAATGGACCTTTCCCCTTGACCAAAACCCTAATCCTAACATCATATGGCAGCTTATATTTTTATAAAATCCCACTTCATCTTCTTTCTCCTTCCATTTTTTATTTCAAGCCCCAATTTAGGAGCTTTTCCCCCAAATTGCTCATACACCCAAATTTTCTCCAAATTGACCCAAACTTGTTTCAGTCTCTTCCCCTTGGAGAGGAAAAGCCTCTATTGGCTAGCTAAGAAGGGATTGGAAGGATTTGGAGCCTTGAAGCTTGGTGGAGATCTAGATCTATGAATTTTATATTGGGAATACCTATCTCTTTTGGTATGAGCTCTCTAAACCCTTTCATTTCATTTCATTAGTGTAACTACATTCATTTAGAACTTATATTAGGATACCATTAGAGAGGAGTTGAGGCTCTCCTCTTCCTATTTGAAGGTTTTTCCCATTTTATTTTGATAGAAATTGGAGAAATCAAATTTATGACCACCAAGTGTTTGATACGTGTCCCCAAAGGAACTTCGTGTCCTTTTTGAGTCGAGATTGGGTGTATGTGTTCTAAATAGGATACGTGGTATTGTGTCATGGTATATCATGATACACATGGTTAGATTTGGGTATAGACATGTGTTTCTTTTGTCCAAACAACCCAAATTTGTCATAATATTCATCTAGTTTTTAGTAGCCATAGCAACTTAGAAATGTCATAACTTTTAGCTCAGAACTCCGATTAATCTCCTATTTTTTTAAAGAACCATATCGAAGTTAGATTTCCATATATATATATATATATATATATATATATATATATATATATATATATATTAAAACTGTTTGAGTGTCAGCTATCCGCAAGACGAACGCATTTCGGTATTTTTATGATTTCGGAAGCTTCCGGACACGAAAATGTGATCCGTTTAAAGTTTCAGAAATCTAATACGAAGGGCTACGACACACTTTAATCAAAGAATTTAGTGAAGGTCTAATTGGTACAGTATTGATTTTAAGTAGAAAAGTGACTATACGACATAGGCTTTTTCTGTAACCTATGAGCCTATGTAGTACAGATATTAAGTGAATGTAGGTACCATAGGTTGTCAAGTATATGCATGACATAGTACATATATATATATATATTATTGTTAGGTAATATGTGTTAGTTAGTGTGTGTTAATGTTGATACAAATAGTTATCAAGTAAGCCAAATATAGATAAGTTATGTGTCAAGGTATTAAAGTTTTGGGCAAGGTACTAGTGTGATACTTGGGTACCATGAGGATATTGGTATTGTGACACTCAAGTATCATGAGTAAGGATAAGAGAGTATTGGAACTTGAGTAAGGTATCCTATTTGGTATCAAGTATTAGTATTAGAGTTAGTTGGGATATGTTAGAGTTATCTTAGAAGTTAAGATAATTAGTGTATATAGATATCTTAGTATCCATGATATATTAGAGTTAGAAGATTAGATGGTTAGTTAGTTATTTAGTGTCTAGTAGATGTTAGAGTTAAGATAGATAGTATCTTAGGATACTAGATGTTAGTATCTTAGGAGTAGATAGTGTATCTTAGATTTACCTTTACCTTAAGGTAATGGTTTACCTACAAGGTAAGTTATTGGATTTACCTTCAAGGTAAAGGGGTTTACCTAGATACTAAGGTTATATGTTAAGATACTGGTTAGCTAGTAGCTTAGGATAGATACTAGATATCTAAGATTGATATTGGTAGCTAAGGTATTTATACCTAGACTAAGGTATTGGACTTCCCACTAAGGTATTGGCATTGGGATACCAATAGGACCAAGGTATATTGGTATATGTTATGGGTAGGTAAAGGTAATGGTATATATAATAGGCATTGGGTACCCCCATGTATATATAAAGGATAAATTGGCTAAAGTAATCATAGATAGTAGGTAACTAGTAGAGATGTAAGATATATGTATTGATACTTGGTAATATTAGCTATTATGGCTAATACCTTCAAGGTATAGACCAAGAAATGAGGTATTGACTAGTATAGACTAGAAAATCTAGTTTACGAGGTATTGACCTTAGAACTAAGGTATTAACTAATAGTTAAGGTATTTGAGATATGGACTAAGGGTAAGTGGATAGTATCTATAAATGATATATGTGATTTGGGATACCATAGTATATGTGGCTTGTTGAGAATTCATGCATAATATATTTATGTATATGATATAGTACTATAAGGTATCCTAGAGTATGTGGGTCTATGGTTAGAATTATGACTAGCTTTGATAGAGTTGACCCCTTTGACTAGACAGTTGACCAAATACTAGATGTTGACTTAGTTTAACTAAGAGTTGACCAAGGATTGACTTTTGACCTAGAGAGGTATGGTATTATGTAGATTACATTGTATACTTAAATTATTATACATTGAATATATTATAACCTGTATTGCTCTAAATAGGACATTGTGACTCCAGTTCGGACATCTGTATACATCAATCGTTCAGGGTATCAGGCGAGTACATTCTCTGATAGTTTTTTTATTTACTTGGTGATTACTATATTTCAGTTCTATTTAGTTCTATTTGATGTCTACTATGAGTCTTGGCACGATTGTACACAGATTGGTATTGTCATTGGATTTCCAGTCATGAGATGTTACCTTAGCTCATCGCGATGATATCGAATATTGTTCTTATTGGTATTGGATAATATTGGATATATTGGGATCGAATACTGTTCTTGTAGGTATTGGATAATATTGGATAAATATTGGTTAACATTGGCTAGTAACGTGTCATGGTTTGATCTATCGTATCAGTCGGGGCGGGGGTAATACTAGTTAGATATGTGATCAAGAACTATCGACAAATAGTGTAATCATCGGCTACTTGCTAAGCATACATTGCACGTATGGTTGAGCTAGCCTTAGTGTAAGCATTGAATATCCCAAGCCGATCACATATCCAACTGGTATTCCAAAACACATTGTCTATTGCAGTTGTATACATTCAGTTCACCATTACATTGTTCTATCTTGATATAGTAGTTCTTTTTCATTATTTGTTCTCACAGATTTCTATCTATCTTACCATGTTCATCAATATAACTGTCTATAACTATTTTATAGTCCTTGTCATTTACTTGGTATTTCTAGATGAGATGTGCTTATTCCATCCTGACTGGATATGTTGACAAAATATTACAGATGATATTGATGACTGTCATCCTTCTACGAGGCATACGAGGGTGGCACACAAGAGCCCGAGGAGGATCTAGCTCAGTAGATATTGTCCTAGTTATAGTTTAGAAGTATTAGTTTTCATGTTGTATCAGATTATTCCGATTATTAGATGAGACTTATTATATTCAAGATATGTACTTATTTGTGTTGGACATCTAGACCTGTGTGTTGTGATAACTCTACTATTTATTCAGTTTCATCCTTTTATCTTGTAGAAGCATGGAAAATATTACTTTTAGTCCCACAACGAAAAGGAGAAGAAGAAAGGGCTCATTCCATTATATATATAGAGCTCACTTGCCTCCTTTGAAAAAGGTACCAAAAATAAAAATAAAAAGAATCACTCAATTGAGTCACTCGCTGTCATGTCAATGATGAGTTGGGTTCTGAGTACTGGGCGTATTCACGGACTAGTATGAAGAAATCCAAGGCGGCACGGGCCATGCGCTTCAAACGTGCTATGCCAACAGTAAACCAGAGATGCGTACGCAAAAATCATGCACGCTACCGATGGTAAACTGTACAGAATCGTCTCGGGTGCGTTTGCACCAGATATGAGTCGACTCTTAAAGTCCCCCTCCCTCTTGGGTGCAGTTATTGCGCTTGAACCAAGTCGGGAGGGGGGGAATCTCTTGCGGGCCAGACCCCATGCGGCCCATTGAGAACGTCGAAGCTTCCAACTTGGACTCTTCCTATTACGCACCTTCGGGTGCTAATTAGAAGAAGTCTAGGGCCATATCGCATATTTGATGCGCGGGCCTGTCATAGCTCGTCCTTTCTCGCAGTGCTTTACTAGCCTCAGATCAGGGAGCCAATATGATGGTCCCAAAAGTCTCCCTACAATGATCGAGCGTTGTGCTTTACTAGCCGATGATCAGGGAGCAAATATGATGGTCCTAAAAGTCTTCCTACAACGATCGAGAGCAAGTGCTTTTTCTAGCCTCAGATCAGGGAGCAAATATTATACATACGCACCCGGGCGCTCAGGATACCCGGGCCGACAAAACGGATACTAAGGCAGATCAATCTGCTATCAACTTGCGAGAGGTAATTACTCACAAACGTAAGAAGAGAGAAGCAACCTTGGCGTGCAATGTTCCAGGACATCACTGAACCCAAGCCATCATCAACTGTCGCTGCCACAAGATAGTGGCTCCACTATCAAGACAGTCTGTGTTCCAGCGACTGCAACCTACTGAGCCTTTCCAACATCATATCAAAAACATGATGCCAATTGAAGACGTTGTAACAGCCTTCTCTCAACTAGATTCATTACTCATATGTCTCAGTTAGGCGCATCGTCTCAGTTAAGCGCATCACAATCTTTCGAAGGAGTCCACCGTCAAATCTTCTTCGAACAAGGAGATCCATAATCCGTAGTGCCAACACTCGCCAAGGAGGCACTACTAAAATATGCTATATTAGCGACGTTGTTTAGCGACGGAATAAAATACCGTCGCTAAATATGTAATATAGCGACTCCCTTCTATTGACATCGCAAAACGTCAAAACGTCGCTGAATAGCGACGTTTAGCGACATCAGTTAAATTACGTCGCGGAATAGCGACGTTCAGCGACATATTATTAAAATATGTCGCCATATATTAAAATGGTTGCGACGTTTAGCGACGACGACTGTTGACGTCGCTAACTTTTTTACTTAGGGCACAGTCCTGTTTCCTTTTTTTCTCTCACTCGAAAATTCAAAAATTTTATAAATTTCCCTCGAGCTCTCGGCGACTCCCTCCCCCCCCGGCGACTCCCTCCCCCCCTTCCGACGACCCCTACCCCCCCCCCCCCGTCGAGCCCCTCCTCCCCCAATCCATTTTCCCTCGAGCTTTCGGCGACTCCCTTCCCCCCCCCCCGACGACTCCCTCCCTCCCCCCCGGCGACTCCCTCCTCCCTCCGGCGACCCCTACCCCCCCCCCCGTCGAGCTCCTCCTCCCCCAATCTGAGCTACTCTTCCTCTCCGGTAAACCCTAACCTAACTCCTCCTCCTCCTTCTCTCCCCCCCCACACACACACGGACACACACACACATACGGACACACGGACACACACACACACACACGGACACACACACACACAAACACACACGGACACACACACAGCTATTGTGTGTGTTTGAGTAGGGATGGCACTTGATATCATTCTGGTATTAGATTGTCTTGCCTTGCCTTAGGAATAGGTATTAACCTATATATGTAATGGGTTTATCCATCTTGATTTAGCACTGCTTGGTATCAGTCCTCTTGGGGATTAGGTTTAGTGATGAGATTTGGGGGCTTGAGTTTATTTAAGTGTCTTAACTACCAAGAGCATGTATTGATTACTCCTTACAGTTCAGTATGAGATTTGGATGGTTTTGGTGAGGGATAATGTACCTGGGGGCCTGACCTTGTACTATCCAGACTTTGTGCAGACCATGGGTACTTGGTATGAAGCCACTTCTTGCATTAATCTCATTCCTGATCTACTTAATAACCATGTACTGTCTCTTTGACAGATCTTTCTCCTTTCATGCGTGTGTGAGTGTTGGAGAGATAAAGAGGAAATTTGGGAATAAGGTTAGAGGAAGTTGGTAATTCTGGGCTTGAGTGATAGAAAGGATGCTTGTGTGAGTGAGTGAACATATGAGAGTGTCAGTGAAGAACCTGTAGTAGTAGGAGCAGGGAATTAGTCATAAGGAAAAGGGTTGGCTACGGCCACTTGGCCATTTGGCTTGAGAGTGGATGAGAATAATTAGAGAGTGTAGTGTTAGTATCAGTTAGCTACAGTGATCGTATCAGTAAGGGTGTCATGGTGCAAGATGTGCATATAAAATTGGATAGATACATAAGTTCTAAGTGTATATATATATATATATATATATATATATATATATATATATATATATATATATATAGTGGAGTATAGTGAATGGGAATGGATGGTTCATGATAGGCAATGGATGAAGGGATTTGGTTAGTGCACTCTGTTTAGAATGTGAGAATGGTGCTAGTGTAATAAGAATATAGAAGAGATCGACTACACCAAAATAGCCATTTTGGAATGGAGGAATTTCGTTCCAAATAATTTTCGGAACGCCTATATGGCGTGCCTAATTGTGGCCTGCCAAATATCTTGGAACGGAATGCAAGCGTTCCAAAAGACATATATTGGAACGGTTAAAAGGCGTTCCAGATTTGGAACACCAATGTAGCGTGCCTAAAAAGCATTTCAAATTAAATTTTTTACACTTACTGGAACGGCTAGAAGGTGTTCCAGTTTTGGAACACCTTAAATGCATTACTAAGAAAGTGTTTCAGTTTTTTTTTTTTTTTTTGCATTTAAAGTTAAAAAGTGTTCCTTTTTTGGAACACCTGCCAAGTGTTCCTAAAAAAATTCATATTAATTTTGCAACTTACAGGAACCGATAAAAAGTATTCCAATTTTTTAATAACTGGAACGCATATTAATATATACACAATATATTGGAACACATAATAATATATAAACAATTTATTACACAATTGACAATATCTTCCATAGCAGAAGTACATACAACTACATTGTTATGAACTCTCTTTTTTCATCAAACTGATTAACCAAATGGCAATTGACAATATCTTCTATAGTACAAGTACATGCATTACATTGTTATGAACTCGGTTCTTTTTCTCAAAATGATTAACAAAATGACAATTGACAATATCCATTGTGGACATTGAGGGTAAAAGTGATGCCATAACAAAAGTTTGCACACAACTCAAAGGCTTAACCTCCACTAGGGGATATAGAAATATTGATCTCCTCATGAGCTTCATCAATAGAGTACAACTGTTACAGAAATGTTGATCTCCTCATGAGCTTCAGCAATTGACAATATCCATTGTGGTCACTAACTTTTGCCTCTTGGGCAGAAAGGGAAACTGCATGATAAATGAGGAAGGGGTTGAGGAAAACTAGATAAATTAGTGAAGACTTAGTTTAACATGAAACAATACCTTTAATCTCAAGACAAAATAAAACAAACACAGCATTGAAAATAATTTTACTAGAGTACAACTAAATCATGTTCCATAAAATCTACTACATGGTTAAACAATTTCAACAGTTGCATCTTAGAGACAGTTTTCATCTAAATATATAAACACACATAAAATAGATGGATCAGTATTCAATAAAATAAGAACTAACATGTTGAGAGAGCATAAACTGCAAAAGTAACAGGCACAGAAAATTATGTCAGATGGTATGAACATGATGAGTAATATAAAGGTATAAGGAGATCACTTAAAAAAATTTGTTCTTAAGAATAAAGGCATATAAGGGAAGAACCTAGGGTGATGCATATGGAAGACATTATATGGAATTGGATGAGCTGAAATGCATGTAAAGTTTACTGGAACAAATAGAGAATAATGATCTACAAAATTAACCAAGAAAATTTTGAATAGGCTTATGCTTATGTTTTTTTTAACATAAGTTATATATGAGCCGAACCAACTTAAGCTCGGCTTGTGGATAATTAGATGTCTTTTGGATAAAATTTCTGTATAACAAAAAACAGTGTCGAAAGTGAATAACTTAGTGTAAATATATCGAAGCAGAAAGAAACTGAATAATAATTTACAGAACTTTTTGTAATTAGAAGCATGCGTATGCATTTATGCACCGGAAAGAATAGACTTATACATGCAAAATTATTATTAATGTTTCATAGATAAGATCATGTGCCAAAACAATAAATTATATACCTTTCCTAAGACTGGTGCCATACCCATGATCACTGAGGCCTAAACTGAGCGAAAATGATGAGATGAGTCCAATGACAATTCCTAAAAGAAAAAATATGAAGGTATATAAACACGATTCAACGAACATGGATGAGTAAGCTACCATAAACAAAATTCAGCCAAAATGCATAGACACATAAATTCAAAACGTAATCCTTTGCTATGACAAATAAATCGCATATGGTGTGTATTGTGTGTCGTGTGTGTATGTAGATAGAAGGATAAATTGTCAAGAAAACGACATAAATGTCAAAACCAGTACTAGTTTTGACATTTAATTATAGTTAAACTTTACCAAATATATATTCAAAACTGTTGATAGAGTCCAATCCCCCTCAATTTTTAAGAACTTCACACAGCCTGACCCAGAACACATGTGAGCTCCTAACTCATACCTGCAACATAATTCGCTCCCTAAAACCAGTGGTCCAAAGTCAAAGAACTCATCTTCCACCTACCCATATAAACTACTGTCGAAATACTGAAAAAGTAGTCTTGTAACAATAGGAGTGTCCTTGACACTCTCTAAACCCTTTATGTGTCTACTTTGTATCGTAAGCCAAAACCTACCTTTACCGAGGGGAGAATGTATTGGATTTCAAGCTGTGTATCCAAGATTTGGCAGAACTTCGTCACCTTACCAGCAGCTGCAATGCGCACTTCAGTTTCATTATCACGAAGAAGCCAAATATAAGCTGGCACCAAATCCATCCTACATGCAAGAAGCCAGGCGTCAGGCAGAACTTCGTCACCTTACAAGCAAGAAGCCTTACAGCCGTGCCAAGCGACGCCCTCACAAAGTAGACATAAGTAGTAAAATTTCCATAGCAATTTTAAAACTTAAAAGAGTACTACCTAGTAGGTTCGGGTCCAATAGCTTCGTAAAGTTCATACAATTGATTGGCCACCATATGGCGGACTCGCCAGGATTTATACTATTCAAAGTATCAACAGAGGGATATCAAAACATTGAGTAAACTCTTATTCAGCAATTTGTTTATGGTTCAACGAATACCAAAGTGTGTAAACTATATAGTATTCATATGACATAAAAAATAGTATAATAAGAATTAACTATACATGCTTATTGCAGCAAAAATAGCATAACATATGTGACCGGTAAGTATAAAATGTAGTTTTATCAACAGTTTTGATTCTTTTGAATATATATAATATTGTTTACCAAACAAAATTTTAAATGGTTAAATTTTAGAGACATGATTTTGCAGGACAACAGAGTTTATTGGAGGAATGTAATGAACAAGGTGATACCTGTGTGTAAATCATTCATCCGATTTATGAAGACCTTGCTACATGTATGGATAACCTCCATCTCCGTGTTTAACGTAACCCATATTCCTCAACTTCTCTAGAAGTTTCCTCTCCGCTGCTGCCTGCAACAAGAGATTCAAATGAATACATCATCGTTAAAACTATGCATGCTTACAAACGTTCCCAAACAAAAGCATTTATGGAATACGTAGTGGCTCCGGATTTGAAAGTCCAAAGAACTATACCAAACCGCAAACTTGGATATAGATAAAGATTTTGTCAGCGAACCAACAAGTTAGCTAAAGGAAGAAAGAGACACGATATATGTTGTTTTGAAATTGCAGACTTTGTAGACCTCGCCAGTCACTTGAACAAGCAGAAAATATGCAAGGAAGTTCCTCTAATAAATACATTTGAAGCACAAGCTTATATAACATAAGGATCAACTAAGAATTATAAAAACTAGGAAGCACAGCTGCTCCAAAATGGTTGTTGTGTTTGAGGCGGACACGCCAAAAACAGGTGATGCATCCGTCACCAATCCTATTTTGTGTTCTATCATACATGTTTGTGTCCGTGCAGTATATATTAACATGTGAAGGTAGAAATATCACAAATTAAACATGGCGACATGAACATAACACCTAATTTGATGTGTCCCGGTATTTTGGAGTGTCGTTCTTTAGAAACATTTTATATAATGCAAGGAACAAAAAAATAGTGAATGTTGGCATAGTATGTCAAGAAACCTGGCAAGCACATAGATTATACAAGAGACATCTCAACCATTCTAAAAAATGCTTCGCACCAATTAGACTAGAGATAATTTAGAAACAAGTAAGACTAGACAGTGTTAATACCCTCCATGAGACTAGTCAAAAACTTACCAAATCTGGTCAATTGACCACCGATATTTTCTGTAGTATTCTCGGCATCATTAGAAATCCTTTGCTTGGGAGGACGGTCGCTATCATCCTATTTCCGATCAACATCTATGGCATCCATCAAATATAATATTAGTAGTTGTACTATGTGCAAAGACATGAAACCAAGCATCAAGTATTATCTGGGGAGTCATAACCGTTATCTGCGTCATAATTTTATTAATACCTGAACTCAGTTGGTAGATTCCCAATCAAGCCACACCATTATTTCAATCACAGGACCTGAACTCAGTCATAAATTTTTCTTCATAATGAATATTTCTACATATTGAGACACTTAACACAGTTGGAAGATTTCCAATCAAGCCACACCATTATGTGCGCAATGTAATACATATTGGAGAATGATTTAACTCATATTAAGTACTGACAAATTATTTGGTGATGCATCCCAATACCTAAGGGTTTTCAGAAACCATATCCTACTTGCGAGTGTCATTTTTTAGTCTCGTGATAGTGACAGTGTCAGTACCACCTATCCAAGACCAAGGGCAGGATATAAACCCAAGACAAATGCATGATGACCAAGTGATATTGTTATTGTGATGCAATAGCACAAAGATGAATATCGCATGTCCGAAGCATTATTGTATGTGCATCAAAAATATACAAAGAATTAGTCAGGAGGGGTATATGGTGGAATAGATTACCTCAAGCATGGGGCCATCTTTAGGAATATTGCATGCAAGAATTACATTGAGATCCATTTTCAGTACTATAAGGAAGCTACAATTAGTCAGGAGGTAAAAGAAGGAAATTGTTAAGGGGCGTTAAGACTACCGTAGGTTACCTAATCGACGAGTTATGCTAGATCCGGTGTTATCAGAAGTGCCTCTAGTAAAGCAGTAACACCAACCATATTGTTCATGCATGAAAAGGGAAATCAAGTAAACAATTAAGTAGTGTTTGAAATGGGTTTTCCTTTCCGGTCGAGTAGATGCGCCTACATACAAGTGCCCAAACTTTACAGAGTTTCACCTTATCAATACATAGATCTGCAGCAAATTAGTAGCAAAAGGATCATCATCAATTAGCTAAATATAAATTTAGCATTCTATATCAAGACAGTTGATTAGTAAAGTAGTAAAATGCGAATGTTGGCTACATGAATGAATTAAACAGCTACAAGATGCATAATAGACCTGTATAATTTGCTCTTAAGTTATATCACATTGAATACTTAAGAAAATAAGAATTCAACTGTGAAATTATGTTTACCAGCGACAACAACACATATCTTTAGTATCACATTGAATAGAGAAAATAGGAATTCAACTGTGAAATTATGTTTACCTCCACATAAGATGTCTGTATTTCATATAGAAACATTATGAGAAAATAACACAGAATTAGACCAGTAGCATGTGTGTCAAACTTATAGCATCTCTTTAGATAGTGTTGTTTATCTCTACACTGAAAAATAATATAGACATAAAGTACACAACATAGAGGCATTGACATGAATTGGAAAAATTGAACACTCCTCCAATATGATGCTTGTATGCCCACAATATTACTCTCAATCCTTAAGTTTTATAGAGTAAACTTACGGTAAAATCAGTCTTTGCAAGGATACTTTTTCATACTACCGGAACTATCATATGTTAGACATCAGATGGCAACAAAGGTGGGGCCATGACAACAAAATGCAGTGGAAAGGGAAGGTGGTAGATGTCAAGAGAGAGTATATCAAATATAAAAGAACTTACAAATAATACAATTGCCAATGTTGTCATGGAACAAGACACAATGTGAGGTGCTAACTACTCGAACTCTCTGTGGAGATCTCAGAATAGTTTTGCACAGCCCGTACACACGAAAGTCAGATAGGATCTCAAATTGAGATGCTCTTACAAAAAGCCATCAATCCCTTATTTTCTCACCCAAGTACAATATAACTTTTGTCCCTTTAAATACGCACATACAACTTAATATATCACATGAAAATGGATAGTTTATAAGTAAAGCCCCTGAACTCCAGGAAAAGTGAGCATAATGCACTCAATAAACTTTTCTTCCAGATTCCCTCTTTTTGTTCCTTCTTGCTAATACATGAACATAGATTCAATCATATATATAAATAAATACATGTAACTGATAGATCATTTGGTGATGCATCCCAATACAGAAGGGTTTTCAGAAATCGTATCCTGAACTCGAGTGTCATGTTTTCAGTCTCATAACAGTGACAGTGCCAATGTCACCTATCCAAGACCAAGGGCAGAAGTAATATGGACCTGAACTAGTCTATTTTCATGTGAATTCTGTCTTACTTTCGTGATATAGGTGGACAAATAATAATACATTGTTATTGAAATTTTAGGGCTTTGTGAGGGATAAAAGGGCTCTATAATATTTTCAGAAGCAAGAACATCTCTGAAGATTCAAGGAAGTGGTGACTCATCTTCGGCTATGACATGGATATATCTGGCCTAACTATCTCAGAATGATAACATGAAACTATTGACATCTTCGACTTTCTAGGTTACAAGTGCTGCACACTTTGGTGGCAGCTGACTCATAACAATGTTCTTGTACATGTATGTACTAATTTATATCAATGTTGACTTCCAAATCTGTTGGGTTGGAATCCTTATCTTCTGTATTCATTGAAATGTTGAACAAACTTTAATCTTAATCCCCAAAAATATGTAGAAAGAACATACATCATAATCTTAACACCAAGAATGATGTAGCGGACGAATAAGCTATATATTGGTAATTTAAACAAACACCTAATTCCAACGATTACGATGAAAAACAATTGGAATGAATGTAATTAGTATTTAGAAAATTGGAAATATAAAAGTTTTGGTAATTTAACATGAAAAAAATGTACATTGTGAATTTAGTCAAAATTTGCTAGGATTCTGGAAATTTTGGAAATTAAAGAGCATTAGCAGTCTAAAATTCCTGTGAGTAATACAAAAAAAAATTAAATTTGAGACATTTAATTTGCAGAGTAAATTTGATATAAAAAATTAATTTTCTTAGACCAAAAAACCTAGGGTTTTTTCTTACCTCAAAGAGGAGGTTGTCACTACCGAGCGTCGTTGGGAACCATCCCCAGTTGTTCTATAGCCGACGACTCGTACTCGTCGGAAACCTTCAAAGGTCTTTTCGTACTAGTCGGACTCGTCGCGGCAGACTACTTGGTTAGGGAAGAATGTTAGCGTGGAACCGTTGCCTACTCGCCGTACTCCCCAAACTCGCATACCAGTTTGCATAATTTGTGAATGACACAGTGAAAGAAACAATGGGTAGGTGTACGTTTACAGTAAAATTGGAAGGGATTTGGGGGGTGGAATTAGAGCACCAATTTTTTTTTATGTTTCCCTCTTTCCGCCATAACTTTTCAGGAATAATGAATAATAGGGAAAAATACATTATTTGTAATAGACTATAGTATACACTAACGTTTTGACCTAGTTGGTAACTTGTAACATGCTTGGCAGTTAGGAATTGAAAAAGGGGCCATTAGAAATTGACCAATATGGTGTCGTGATCTAATGAGAAAGTTGATTCAATAGGTGCCATAGCCTCCTCAGCAGTCTGCATGGTAGCAAGGAACTCATAATTCATATACAACATTAAAAATGGAAAAAGTATTTTAGGACAAGCAACAAGTAGTTACAATCGCGGTGCCAGGAGCAAAAGAAATTTCCAGAATATAGTCTAATATATATGTAGAAAAAGCAAAAAATACATGCAGATCTGTATAGCTGAAAAGAAAGAAAGAAATCCTAGATCCGCCCGTGACTGATATTGACTGGATGCAGTGTGTTATATCCAACTAAAGAAGCTACTGATATTGACTAGGCATGATTGATATGTATGCTCCACCTTGCGCACACACGGTGGGGGTGGTGGGGGTATCAGTTAGCTATTCTCTTGTATCTCACTTTAGAAAATGTATTTGCGAAGCTAATTGTCACACATGGCCAGCTACCTGTAATGCCAGATAATGCCATGTTGTATTTGTGTTATGCAACATAATGATTATCTGTGGAATTGGTGTATATGTAACATGGCACTATAGTAATTAAAAAACTGCAGTAATATTCTTTAACTGGTAGAGTTCCTTAATACAATTACCTGAATACAAACATGATTATACACTGGTTAAAAATAAGCTATTGTCTATTCAATTCTTGACACTATCATCAACATTCATATTTACCATGAATAATCAAGATGATAAAAATCCGTGAAAAAAGAATATATATTCAAATCCAAAAGAAGGGTGATTGTCAGAAGAAATGGTGCAAACTACCCTATATCTGTTACATCTATCTTAAATGTAGCAATAACTAGGCGCATTACCTGCTCCCATAAATACTAGTTATGCTCTGATCACCATTCCAAGGATTCAAGGCCACAAGAAAGAACACAAACAGTATAATTAGCTAATAGTAGAGGGCAAACATGGTCTCCACTCATTAGTTTCCATCATTAAGATTATAGCATTTGGGACTCGTAAACCATGACAACCACCATACCCCGTCTCAACAGGGATTTATGAATCATTATCAATAAATCATTGATCTAACATACCTGCATCGCAATTGCCCATTACGAACAGTTCACTCTATAGATACCCACACACGAACCCTGTTGAATATTATGTAGGCTGCCCAACTTGCATAAATAAAATAATAACAATTAAGTGCAAGATTAATATTGATGTGCTTACAGGCTTAGTGCCCAGGTGCCTCAAAGCAGAACCAACACACAATACTTTCTCATGTTTCTTTGTAACTTCTCCAAAGGTAAGGCCCTGCCTATATTTACTAATTGACAACCTTTTTCTCTCTGCAAAGGTGGCAAAAAATAGGGAAGAACAAGAAGGTTATGAAGTAACTTTGTACCTTTCCATTTGTAAATTCACGCCATCCGAGCATTTTATTTCTTGCATACTTCTCTGCGGCATACTGCAGGATTAGCAGAAGCTAATATCATACTCAAATTTTATCGACTTTTAGATTCCACAGAGCAACCAACTTAATGTAGTTATGACTTAAACTTACCAATTGAAACAAAAGTAACAAGTCCTCGAAATTTTGGTACAACAAAATATGCTAGCATTGAAGACCTTATCAAAGTAACTGAATATGTCCAACTTTTTTAATGTACATGGCAAAACTTATGAAGCATCATACTTTCAATTGAGAATTTTCTGATAATCATAGTGAATGATAATATACATACAAACTTGGTGTCGGAAACATATTCAAAACTTCACAAATACAAGCATACATTCCATCATGGGTTTTCCGAAAATATAGAACAAACAAAAGGGTATCGGAAAGATTCTTAAGTAACCTGAATACGTCCCATGAAGTGCTTATGCCGGGATATGTTGGTGGAAAGTCACCCTTTACCAATGCGTTTTGATACACAGGACCAACTGAAGGTTGCCTATCCTTCGCAGCTCTTCCACTCTCCACTTGTGTGGTGTACTTGGCCATATAATTTCCCTTGGCTTTGTTGCCCACTTGCCATGTATGTCGGTGTAAACACAGAGACTATAGTTAACTTAGCTTCTAATAGTTCTGAGACAAAAAATGCATTCTAATTCTGTCAGTACTTCTTGAGAGTGAAGCTCTAGTAGATATAATAACTGCCATCAGTTATTGCTCATGACACACAGACTTCTCTTCAAGTACAACCAAAGGAAAGATGGTGACTAGTGATCCATATAAACACCTTCCAATATAATTCCAAGAAAACAAAATAAACCAAAAGTGGCAGGTGAGTCTATCTTGGGTGCCAAATAAAACACAATAGATCCTGGCAACTATGTCTAGTAACAAACTTTTGTGATGCACAACCATCAAACCAGAATAGGTGAGTAGGATTTTGGTGGATTCCAATAAATTTGTGTTACTTTTTTTCTTTATTTATATTTCAGTTTAGATATGATTAGGACTATACTGAGATGCAATTTAGCTTCATCATGTATTTGGTCACATGTGAAAACTACAATTACTCAAGATTGAGTTTGGGGAATAAAATAGGTGTTGAAAGAAACCCTAGTTTTTTCTTAAAATCTCCTTCCTAACTATGTATATTTTTTACAAAGTATTCTGCTGCTGCAATTGCTGGATTCGACAACCAAATGTGCTAGCAAGGACAACATTTTACATATCATATATTTCAATCATACATATAAATTAACCCTTCAATTCTTTTTAGGATTTTAAAATAGTAAGGGCATACAAATACCTTAGGGTTTGTCGTCCTTATATCATCGGAGAGTACGAGAAGGGCGAGACGAGGACGGCAAGATGAGGACGGAGAGACGAGAACCATCGTGATCCAGACGGTGACCACAACGACGACGATGGAGAGGTAGTGATCCCGTCGTCGTAATCCCGACGCCGTGAACTCAGACGAGATCTGTTGTGATCCCTCGTGGTGAGAAGAGGGGTTTTTGTTCTCACGTGGTGAGGAAGAGGGTTTTCAGTTCCCGCGCTTGGTTTGGGAATTATTGTGGCTCAAGGTTGCAAAAAGAAGGCATTCAAAACCTGGTCACGGTTTGTTGGGTACACGTGATCTGAATCATGTGATTTCAATTCTTCATTAAACTTTCATTTGGAACAGTTTGTGTATGTTCCAGAATAAATATTTTTTATTGAAAATAAAAAAATTAAAAATTTGGAATGCTTTTTTATTTTGGCACAGTTTTTTTCCGTTCCAAAAGCTAGGCACAGTAAATAAGCGTTCCAGATTAAAAAATGCTTAGTGTTCCTAATTAGCTATTTTGGTGTAGTGAGAGCAGCAGTAGTAGGGTCTGCCATGCCTTTTATGCAATGCAACAGGTTGGGAGATACCAGGGAAGCCCTGCAGGCAAGAGAAGGCCAATGCTCACTGCTCGTAGGCAAGGACTAGTGGTAAGGTTAGGGGGAGTAAGGTATATGTGTGTGTGTATATTAATTATCTGTGTGTATGAAGAAAGAGCTTAAATTGGTGTGGGTGTATAGTAGTGTACAGGAAATAGTGTTTGTCCCTATTTTCTAAAGGAAGCAGCTATGAAGAGTGAGATAAGTGTGTACAAAGGCCAGTAGGCAGGCAGGGGTCATCCTAAATCAGTGTGTACTAGTAAGATATGTATAAGATTTGTAGTTGATAGGGGATTTTTGATAGTTTTAGCTTGGTTAATGTTCTGGTTGTGAGGTTTGGCATGGTTTAGCTATAGTTGACCTAGATATTGAGTAATGAAATCAAGTTGACTAGTGTGTAGTGCCCCGCTCCTTGCGGTCCACTATGTAATACCTACGGCTTGCTGACTCAGTCATGAACTGAGTATTTGGTGAAACCTTTGCCGGTATCGATTGATCACGGATGAAATGCAATGAACCTTTCCAATTGATGGATTGGCTTCTATTGAAATGAATCCAAGAGTTTTGCTGAATGTTTTCTCTTTGCTGCTTGGTTTTGATGAATGCGTTTTCGTGTTGGTTTTCGATGATTGGTTTTCATTATTCGCTTTCATCGCATTTCGCATTCATTCCGAATCTTGAGAGAAAGAGACGAAGTATGCTAATCAACTGTTGGTGCCATTGTAGGCCGCGTGAATCGTTCGTGAACGGCGCGTGAAGTCCCTCCTTCTCTCAACTAAGATTCATCTCGGTGAGTTGCTTCAACCGAACAGACATTGATCTGTATGCCTAAGAAAAATGATCTCTAGTCTACTCTGTTGCCTTGTCCCAATGATCAACGATACCACATCCACAAAAGATAAGAGAAGATAATTGAATTGAATCAAATGCAAGAATATGTGTTGCTACTCTATCTGCTCGATAAGAATGATCATCTGCTTGTCATCAGTATGCTTGAAATATAGACATGTACAGACGAACTTGTACGTGTTGAGAAGAACCTGAAGGCACGAATCAAACGTGTCGTATACCTGTGCATAAGTCCAAGCCACAAGATTCTCTTTGAAATCAGACATGCTTTGCAACTCAGATTTGCCTTATAATTTGGCTACAAGATTCTCTTTGAAATACTCTTTTGAAATTAGCCACAATGCCCATACATGATATCCTTTATTACAAGCTGGAATTGAAAGACACCTTCAAAGGAAATAAAAACTGGAAACTTGTAATTGACTGAAAGTAAACTTCGAGGCGATCGACGAGCTCTACTGGGCTAGACGAGCTTTGGTGCCTCACTTGAAATCCCCCTGTCTCCTTTTGCTTTCTGAAAAGGATGCCCACAACGTGGGTCAGTACACATCATGTACTGGCGAGCGGCTTTTTGGCCGAACTCGCAAATCTCTGCACTAAATCAATATGTTGAGCTAACATTTACTAGTGATCTTTCTACTTGTCTAGGTTCTTTTTAACAATTCATAAGAACATGACAGATAGAATAAATCATAGTAACTTACCCTCGCCGGCAGTCATCCCTGCACAAAACCACGTTAGCATAATTTGCATAATGAGTAATTCATGATTCATTCTTGCAGATATTGAAGTTGTCATTCGGGTCATGCAGGTGGACTATTCTACATGTTGGTCCATAGGTTTTCCCCATGATTAGCCGCTGTGACTCTTTGGTTCAGCTCGTCGCTAAGGACTCAGATCGACTCCTATTTTCACATGGAGGCCCTAATCTCTCCTAGGCCGAGCGGTTCCAGGTGCCCCCAGATACCACCCGAGAGACAAATATTTCCTTGTATACAAGTTGTCCGAGACCAAATGCATGCTCTAGCCGTTCTATCAGATGAGACACACTTGGACTTATGCACAGGTATACGACACGTTTGATTCGTGCCTTCAGGTTCTTCTCAACACGTACAAGTTCGTCTGTACATGTCTATATTTCAAGCATACTGATGACAAGCAGATGATCATTCTTATCGAGCAGATAGAGTAGCAACACATATTCTTGCATTTGATTCAATTCAATTATCTTCTCTTATCTTTTGTGGATGTGGTATCGTTGATCATTGGGACAAGGCAACAGAGTAGACTAGAGATCATTTTTCTTAGGCGTACAGATCAATGTCTGTTCGGTTGAAGCAACTCACCGAGATGAATCTTAGTTGAGAGAAGGAGGGACTTCACGCGCCGTTCACGAACGATTCACGCGGCCTACAATGGCACCAACAGTTGATTAGCATACTTCGTCTCTTTCTCTCAAGATTCGGAATGAATGCGAAATGCGATGAAAGCGAACAATGAAAACCAATCATCGAAAACCAACACGAAAACGCATTCATCAAAACCAAGCAGCAAAGAGAAAACATTCAGCAAAACTCTTGGATTCATTTCAATAGAAGCCAATCCATCAATTGGAAAGGTTTATTGCATTTCATCCGTGATCAATCGATACCGGCAAAGGTTTCACCAAATACTCAGTTCATGACTGAGTCAGCAAGCCGTAGATATTACATAGTGGACCGCAAGGAGCGGGGCACTACATAATAACCCACTGAGAAAAAGTTTTGTCCTCAAAACTTAAGATACAAACTCACCTCCACTAGTGTTGCATTCTGGGTCAAGCAACGTGGAGAGATTGAAGACGCGTCCATTAATCCGCTGCGGCTGGTTCTGCGGATTGTCTCGAAGGGGCGGTGGTCCTGGCAGGTGCCCACGCTCTTCAGTGTCGTCTTTATTCTGATCCGTTCTATTCTTTTTCGGGCAATATTTGACTGAATGGCCCTGTTGGCCACAACGAAAACAAGCGTTGTTAGCAGCACGACAGTCCTCTTTGACGTGCCCACTCTTGCCACAGTGACTGCAACTCTGGCCATTCACATAGCGGCAGTCTTCTTTGACATGCCCTCGCCGACCGCAGAAACCGCATACAGGCTTGTTGTTTTGTTCCCCGTCAGTCTTTTTCTCTCCGTCATGATATCTCTTGACGGGCTGATTCCGACTGTTCTGCGCTTTGTTGGACGCTTTCTTCTGCTCGAACTGTTCCACCTGGAGCGCCGCCTCAAAGGCTTGAGAATAGGACTTGCATTCTCGATTCAGCACACTTAACTGGATGTCGTAATTCAGACCTTCCACGAATCGATTTATGCGAGTCTGTTCCGTGGGGAGCCAAGCAGCGGCAAAATTTGCCAACTTAGCAAATTCAGATTCATAGTCCTCCACGGACATATCCCCCTGTTTCAGTGTGATGAAGTCATCCTCCATCTTCTTGCTCATGGCTCGAGGCAGATATTGATCGAGAAACGCCTTCTTGAACAAGGCCCACGAGATCTTTCCATTCCTAGCCGTTGCGAGCAGCGCCGGCTTCTTCGCCTTCCACCAGTCCTTCGCCCGCAGCCGTAGGAGCATAACGGCACAGACTACCTTTTTGCTACTTGGAACTCCTATGAACGCGAACAGAGTCTCTATTTTATCAATCCAGTCCATCACCTTGTCGGGTGACGTCCTGCCTTAAAATTCTGGAGGTTTCGCGTCCAAGAAGTCCTTTGGCCTAAAGACAGTGTGCCTTTGCGCTGGCTGGGGCTCTTCACCCTCTACAGGCTCGATCTCGGGCGTTCCCGTCTGTTCCGTCGCTGCGGTGGCATTTTGATTTGCCGCAAGCGCCGTGACAAGCTGGGTCAAGGCATCCAACTGCTTTTGTTGGGCAGCCGCTCGGGCCTGATGAATTTGGTTGTTTTCTTCACTATCCTGCCTCTGTAACTCCAACATTGTCATGATGCGTTCTACTGCATCGGTCGAGCCAGATGGACGAGGAGGAGCCATTTCTCTACAAAATAGTGTAACTTCTGTCAGTCTCATAAAATATTATGGACTTATTGTATGGGGCATTGGTTTTCATAACCCAAAATACGGATACTTTTGAAAGCCGTCAAAGTACTTTATATACTTTTTTTTGAAAATGATATTTGCAAGAGGCGAAGGACGTAAAACTGTGCTCTGATACCACTTTGTCACGCCCCGATCCCGCTAGGGTCGTCCGTCTTGCTTGGATCCCTGCGGGATCGATCGTCCTCGCTAAGGCGTGATGCCGTGCAAGCCTAAGTTGCGCTTGCACAAGGCCATGTACCTGCACAAAAACAACTAGTCAAGCAAAAACACACGCACGCACCCATTAGTCAAGCAAAACACACGCACGTACCCATTGCAGAAAATCAAATGTTGGACACAGAGATTTGAAATGGAAATACTCATTTTATTCATAGCTTGATAGAAAAACAAGTACAAAGCTTTGCAACTCAGATTTGCCTTATAATTTGGCTACAAGATTCTCTTTGAAATACTCTTTTGAAATTAGCCACAATGCCCATACATGATATCCTTTATTACAAGCTGGAATTGAAAGACACCTTCAAAGGAAATGAAAACTGGAAACTTGCAATTGACTGAAAGTAAACTTCGAGGCGATCCACGAGCTCTACTGGGCTAGACGAGCTTCGGTGCCTCACTTGAAATCCCCCTGTCTCCTTTTGCTTTCTGAAAAGGATGCCCACAACGTGGGTCAGTACACATCATGTACTGGCGAGCGGCTTTTTGGCCGAACTCGCAAATCTCTGCACTAAATCAATATGTTGAGCTAACATTTACTAGTGATCTTTCTACTTGTCTAGGTTCTTTTTAACAATTCATAAGAACATGACAGATAGAATAAATCATAGTAACTTACCCTCGCCGGCAGTCATCCCTGCACAAAACCACGTTAGCACAATTTGCATAATGAGTAATTCATGATTCATTCTTGCAGATATTGAAGTTGTCATTCGGGTCATGCAGGTGGACTATTCTACATGTTGGTCCATAGGTTTTCCCCATGATTAGCCGCTGTGACTCTTTGGTTCAGCTCGTCGCTAAGGACTCAGATCGACTCCCATTTTCACATGGAGGCCCTAATCTCTCCTAGGCCGAGCGGTTCCAGGTGCCCCCAGATACCACCCGAGAGACAAATATTTCCTTGTATACAAGTTGTCCGAGACCAAATGCATGCTCTAGCCGTTCTATCAGATGAGACACACTTGGACTTATGCACAGGTATACGACACGTTTGATTCGTGCCTTCAGGTTCTTCTCAACACGTACAAGTTCGTCTGTACATGTCTATATTTCAAGCATACTGATGACAAGCAGATGATCATTCTTATCGAGCAGATAGAGTAGCAACACATATTCTTGCATTTGATTCAATTCAATTATCTTCTCTTATCTTTTGTGGATGTGGTATCGTTGATCATTGGGACAAGGCAACAGAGTAGACTAGAGATTATTTTTTTTAGGCGTACAGATCAATGTCTGTTCGGTTGAAGCAACTCACCGAGATGAATCTTAGTTGAGAGAAGGAGGGACTTCACGCGCCGTTCACGAACGATTCACGCGGCCTACAATGGCACCAACAGTTGATTAGCATACTTCGTCTCTTTCTCTCAAGATTCGGAATGAATGCGAAATGCGATGAAAGCGAACAATAAAAACCAATCATCGAAAACCAACACGAAAACGCATTCATCAAAACCAAGCAGCAAAGAGAAAACATTCAGCAAAACTCTTGGATTCATTTCAATAGAAGCCAATCCATCAATTGGAAAGGTTCATTGCATTTCATCCGTGATCAATCGATACCGGCAAAGGTTTCACCAAATACTCAGTTCATGACTGAGTCAGCAAGCCGTAGGTATTACATAGTGGACCGCAAGGAGCGGGGCACTACATAGTGGACCCATTTGACTAGTTTACCAAGGTTTGACTATCTAGCTAAGCCTCAGGATACTAGGCACTGGAGTAGGCTTATGCATAATGTTTTAAAGTACATGATAGCTACACATATCTAGCTAAGTGTAGGTAAGGATTGGGTATCTCAAGATACTAAGTTATAAGGTAAATATAGCTACACATATGTGTGTGTGTGTGTGTGTGTGTGTGTGTGTGTGTGTGTGTGTGTGTAGAGTTGAGAGTAATTGATTAGTGTGTGATACTAAATGTATATGGGGATATTATTGTTTGCCATTGATTGTAAAAGAACAGAACAATTATCGGAGGACTGAACTTAGACTCACAATACAAACTCGCTCGTACAAAGAAAGCCTAGGGACGAAAACCTAGGTACAGCAGACTAAGTACGATTGTTTATTTTTGATTCTGGGGGGTGACGATAGAGGCTCGGGAAAGCGACGGTCGCTCTGCCTTACTCCTTGGACGATCAGTATGCAGCCTTGGCTCGGGGAAGATCTGCTCGACGTTGATGAAGAAATGCTCTTCTTGCTCTCCTCGGATTGCTCTCCTGGCTTCTCTCTCTCTGTGATTATCAAGAAGAAAGGGGGAGCTCTCTCTGTGTAGATCTCTCTCTTCTTATTTTTTTATTCTTTTGTTGCCGACCTCTCTTCTTCTTTTTTTTCAAGGGAATGATGCTGGCTATTTATAAGAGTGGGGGGTGATCATTAGGGTTTGCTAATGATTATCTGTTTGGAATGTCGGTGCTCCTTCATTCTATCTGAACCCTTGATCCTGATTATAGTGAATTTCGGCCATTAACGCGGATAGCATCGTATCTCATGAGCAATTAATGCTAGCTGCTTTAAATCCTCGTGATTGATTATGCCAATGTCTGATTGCTCGCCACGTTTCCCATTAGCTTGATGATAAATGATATGCCCTGATCTCAGTAATTATGACGATGATGTCAAATATATTTGTTGAGATTCGGTTAAATCTCTTATTGATCCCATGCCACGTGTCTTAATTGTGAGTCCTGTCAGAGCCGCATAGGATTAACGATCCTTGAACCGCAGAAAGATACTCTTTGTAAGCTGCATAGGATGATGCTTCATCGAGCCGCATATGCGTAATCTTTGTGAGCCGCATGAGCTGGCGTTGTATTGGGCCGCAGGGAATGTGTTCCCAGGGAGCCGCATGAGCTAGCGTTGTATCGAACCGCATGGAACGGGTTCTCAGGGAGCCGCATATGACTGATTGCCATGTGGCAATCTGGGACTTCTGACAGATTTGGTCAGAGATTTTCTTCTTTTCCCGAGGAGTCAGTCATTATGGCAAGGCCATTATGAAGCTTTATGTCAGGGCCGCCACAGTGAATCGTGCTGGAGCAATAAATGAGGCCACTCCTCAAACGACCAGCTGTAGGGAAGGATCACATATGGCGTCCATCGAGCCGCATATGCCTTGCTGAACCGCATACGCTCCCGAGCCGCATGCGATTGAGAGTCTTCTTTGAACCGCATAGGGCCGCTCCTGTGTGGGCCGCATAAGCTTCTTACTCAGAGCCGCATGGATTATTATTCTAATATTTTCCATGCTTCTACAGGACCCCCTTCAAAGTTTTCAATTTGTAAAAATTGGAATACTTTGAACAAGAAGCATGGCCCCGTTCATGCCGCATAGGATTTTTCTGTCTGCCTGAGCTTCCTAGCCGCATAAGTGCCTTAGCCGCATAAATTCATCTGGCCGCATAAACTTATTTCTACGTGTCCTGATCACGTGTGAAAATCTTCATTAAGTGCCTTTGATTTGATTTAACGCCGTCTTTTGGGGGAGGATCCCAAGAGTCGGTTCTGCCTTGACCGAAGCGTTTTGCCTTTATTCTTTGGAGGCGGCGCGCAATCCGAGGCATACTCCGAGACGTCTGTTCGTTTCATGGGTCTCTTTTGCCTATAAATAGAAGTCTTTTAGCCTCTTGGGGCTTTTCTTTACCTTCTCTCTTTGCTCTGATTCTCTATTTGCCGTCTTTGCTCTTCGTCTTCTTCCTTTAGCGACCGACAATGGCTCCCAAGAAAGCTGCAGCATCGAAGGCCACTAAGGGTAAGGCAGTTGCTTCTACGGTGACTGCGGCGACGAACGTGGTCACCCCTCTGCCGGTCATTGCGCACTCCATCCATCCCGATGTCCACCCGTCTATCGCTGGTAAGAGATCGTCTGAAAACCCTAACTGTCGCCATGGCTCTGCTGCATACTTTCTGCATAAGCCACGTATACGGGGCTTTATCGATGGGACTGCATGAGCCCTTCGTCTTATGGGGCCGCATGAACTTGTTATACTCGATCTGAGTTTGCATACGTGTTTTTGATTTGGGCCGCATAAGTGTTGCTCACTTTTTTTGAACCGCAGAAATTCGTCTGCTCACGTCATCTCGCATGAATCTGACTCTGTAGGCGTGCTTAACTTGAACCGCATGGATCTATAAGTTCGTCTGGACTTGAGTTGTATGAGCTCAGCTAACTCGGAGCCGCATGAGGCTATGATGCACTGAATCGCATATACGTATCTAATGTTGAGCCGCATGAAGCTGTAACGAGCCGAGCCGCATGGGCTCAGATGACCTTTCCAATGCTTCTGTTTTTTGACTACCTTCTAACCTCGTTTCCTTCGTATTTTTCCAGTGAACTTGCCCGTAAATCTTGCTGGGGAGCTTATAGTGGGTTCGAATCAATTCACCCTGGGCGTGAGTCTTGACGACTTAATTAGGCATGTATCGAATCAGTTCCCTACTGATGAGCCTTCGGAGAGGTTGAAGGCTATTGAGAATCAAACCCTTCATTACCTCCATTCCATGATGAATACTGGGAAGCTGGATGGAAAATACCTGAAGCCTTTGTTCCTTTTTGGGGATGCTTTAACCATCAAGAATCCTCGGTCTTAGAGATTTCTGAGAACTGGGATTTTTCTTTGGAAGGGGTGGCAATCCATATTCCTCTCATGGAACGTCATTATCCTTTGTCATGGTTCAATATGGTGTTGCTGGACCGGAAGATGGTGTGTAACCTAACTCCCACTCAATCAGGGATGTTGATGGGCAACATCCATTATAATCCGAATATGAAGTCAGCGTATGCAGGTAAGGATTCCGTCCTCCGGTTTATGATGGGTCTGTCCCCGGGCTCTTTTATGAATGTATACGGTCCCAATTCACACTTACTCAAGCTGATACTTTCCTGAATCGGCTTGTTCGCAAGAAGTCTTATTCTGTTGGTAGGCTGGCACTGTCGAACTGGATAAACCCCACCTCTACGTGGGCCCAGTTGAATGCTTGGGTTCTACAGACTTATGGAGCATTCTTGCGGGAGGTGGGGCTTTACCATGCCATTCGGGGCACTTGTCACGGGCTTCCTATTAATAAACCACTGTTCGTAGCGCTCTTGGAGATGTACAGCCAGCGAACGGGGATATTCTTTACACCAGTAGGGGAACTGGGGCTTGCTCTTCACGAGATGTATACTATCTCTAAACTTCCATGGGGGAATGAGCCTTTCGAGGTGTATACCCCGTCGAATGAGGAGTTCGAGGCCTTGGACAGGCAACTCCCGGGTTTTGTTGCGGTGTATCGGGAGTTGTTGTGCCACCATAGTGCTTGTCATCAAATGGCTATAAAAACGACGGATAGCTCTGAGGGGACCGCTCCCCATACCACATCCTGGATTAATTATCTCTTTAGGGTTGATCCTTCTGGTGAAGTTACTCCCCGAGCCCCTCGAACGCATGCAGAGGTAAGGGATCTGATGTCCAATGTCAAAAAGTCGCGATCCAAGAGCGATATATTCGGGAGTCAAGCTGACTCTCTTAGTTATTTTCACTACGGGACCATACAACTGTCGGAGAAGGCGCTTCTGGCTGGATTTTTGATGATATGGCTACGGAACTGCGTAGTCTCAGACGGAGCGGGCTCTATCGAGAGGATTGGTCGACATTTCATCCTCCCTGCCGTTAAGCTAGTATTCGGAGTTAGGCTGGCCCTCCTTCCTGCTATGATATGCAGCATACATCATGGTCTGCGGACATTCTCGTCCAAGGTCATTGCTCGCAAGAAGACTTTGGATTTTGAGCGTGTAGAACTGCCCTTTCACTACCTGATGGGGTGGTTGGCGATGCACTATAAGTCTTTACTGGGACTTGGGATAGCGGAAGATGCTACGGCCGAGGATGCTTTCCTCTTCAAATGCCATCACCGGTCTTGGGAATGCAATACTATGCCAGCTTGTCGGAGAGCGTTGACGAGAGTGGACGGGTGTGATCTCTTTGTGTCTGTTCCTCCTTTTTCTGATGAGGAAGTGAGGAAGGTACACCTTGATGGTACTGGACCTTCTTATTTTCTGTCTCCGGATATGCTTGCTTGGTTGCGCAATATCCGCCCCGCGCATCTGGTTTATCGCAACCGGGATAATGTGTACTTGGAGCCTTACCTACCCAGTAGGTTTTCCCGTCAATTTGGTTATAGCCAGTTGTTCCTTGATTGTCCCAACCCTTGTTTGGGTTTTGAAGGTAGCGTTCTTGACGGCGTCCGAGCGTGGAATTATTATGACGCTTATCATACTCGAGCCAGCTTCTCGGTTCCCGATGCCAAGGCGCCGAGGGAAATTTTGTACGTGGCCGCTTTGTATCACGTTATGGCGAACAAGCCTCCTGTTAACTTTGATCCGAGTACCAGCTTCATCGTAGGTACTGGTTTAGAGGAGAAGCCTAAGGGGGCTAAGGCTAGAAAGCAACTGGCGCTCCAGATTCCTCTCCCTGAATCAGAACCTTCCGAGTCGGCTGAGGAGGAGGATGATAGCGAAGACTTCCTTTCTGGTGGGGATGAAGAAGTGGCGGATCAACCGCTTCCCCTACTTGATGAACCGGCGGAAGATCCGCCGCTTACTACACAAGTGGGAGGAGTGAGAGAAGAACACCCTTCAGCTGTATCTGGTCCCTCGCGTAAATGGGTCAGATACGAATCTCCTGACAGTAGAGCGACCTTTTCCGTGAAGAGAGCTGCTGTTAGGTCTCGTGGGACACCTATTACCGAGAAGGGTGAAGGTGCAGACGATATTCCGGAGGTAAGTCCAAGTCGGAGTTCTATCTTTGTTGTAGCTTTCTTTCCTCTCGGGGATATGACTTGATCATTTTTCTTTGTAGGTGTCTGACGAACCAGGCTCTCCTGAACCATCTGCTGCCTCAGTAGTTGATCCGGCCCTTGCCGCTTTGATCAGCGACATGTGTGCCGCGGTCCTCTCTGCGGGGGCTCTCTCAGCGGCGGCTAAGGACTCCCAAGCTGCTGAGGCCCCAGCCCGGGATGACGAAAGTTTCCTTGGGCCCGTCTTCGAGATTTCTGAACTTCAGCGAGATGACGCCATCCTCGGTGCATCCCCTCCCGAGGATGCAAGGGCGGATGAGTCTTTTATTCCTGACTCGAAGGCTGTTGGTGAAGAGGTTGTGATGGCTGTAGGTGAACCTCAGCCTCCACATTCCTCCACTGGTAAGCTGAGCCACATATTGACCACCGAGGGGGCTTATTTGCTCTATCAGCATATCCTTTGGGTCAAGTCGATTCATGGTTGTCTTGGCCGTGCAGGTCCTGACCCTTTATCTCCTGCCGCTGATGTTCTTGGGGAAGGCCCGGTCTACCGTGATCAGGGGGAAAGGAGCGTTTCCTCTCCTTCGTCGTCGCATGTTGAGGGACATCCTGCCAGCTCTGGACAGATGGGGATGGAGTTGGTGCTGGCCCCGGCCTCGTCTTCGGCTGCTTATACGGCTCCGGAGATTGACTTCTCGACCCTGCCGAGCATCCAAATTCTGCGGGCCGCTGAAGAGGAATTGACCGATGTTCAAGCGTCCTTCCGTGCGGAGTTGGTTTCTCTTGTGGCAGGAGCGGCAGATTCCGTCGCGTCTTCTTCCGTACTACCAGCCACACTCCCGTTGACACCGGTTTCCTCGGAGGCTCTGGACGAGGTGACGCAGGATGTGGTTGACAGCTTCTATCGCCACTTAGGGAGGGGTGTAAACGCTGCCGTGGAACGGGGGGTCCCTTTTTCTCTGTCTCTACGGGGAGCTCGGGGCCAAATTGACACTCTGAAGGGTCTTCCTGGCGGGCTGGGGTTAGCAGTGCTCCTGGAGCCTAAGTTGACAGAGGCTGATCAGCTTGTGACCCAACTGCTGGCAGTGCGACAGGCTGGCTTGCCCGCTGCGACTGAACGGGAGCGGAGCTTCCTGGTCGCTGCTAGGGACAGGATTAAGCTCGCTCGAGAAACTGCCGGACCGGCTGTGCAGGAGGACCTTGACAAGTTCTCCGTCTCTTATGACCGACTAGGTCGTCGGAGTCAGGCTTGTAGAGCCCGGGAAGAATCTGCCTCTCGTGGAGTAGCTGATACGAAGGAGCGGATTCTCGCACTCCAGAAGGAGTTGGCCTTCTTAGAGTAAGAGCGGGAGGCTGCTCGTGCAGAACAAGAGTTGATTGCTCGAGAGGCCGAGAGGATTTCCCGATCCTCTGTCAACCTGGAGCGGGCCTTCAAGAAGTTTGAGGACAACTGGCGAGCCCATGCTCATCTGGAGGATGCGGCGGTGTTGAATCAGGAAGCGGAGCGCCGAGCCAGACAGAAGCTTGAGCGGTCGGTTGCCTTAATAAAGGACCATCTTACGCCGTTATGTGTTCCAGAGCAGTGATCGGCTTTCTGTCTTCTTCTTCTTCTCTCTTTCTCTCTTTTTTTTCTTTTTAATTTTTGCGAGGGGGTATGATCCCTGCTGATGTAGCCCTTTGATTTTTGAATAAATGAGCACGTTTCAACTCATCTTTTCTTTCTTGCACTTGGGTGTTTATGGAATTTGGACTTGCTGGGGGATTTATTTGTGGACCTGTTATCCTAGGCGTACCTTGGTTTTAGGTACGGATAACAGTTTAGATAGGATGTCCGGGACAGCCACGGCAAAATGGTCATGGATGTTCTCGGTACTGGGGGAAGGAATGCCGTAGAGCAGCTGGGCTCCCGGGGCATGGTAAGATGGTGGATTTATGCTAAGAAGCTTAGCGAATGAATATTTGTGGACCTATTACCCTTGGCGTACCCTAGTTCAGGATGCAGATAATGGGGTGAAAGGGAACCGATCACATTTGCTCAGAGGTTATGATGACATGGCAAACATGAAGGTTTTATCGTGAAATCTTCCTGCTCAGCGGTAATGAGAACATGGCAGGAGAGACTTTACGGAAGCTATTTGTGGTCAACAGAGGACATTTGTGGTCAACAGAGGACATTTGTGGTCAACAGGGGACATTTGTGGACCTATTATCCTTGTCGTACTCCGGTTGTGGGTACAGATAATAGGTTAAAAGAGGACCGACATACTTGCTCAGAGGTAATATGGACATGGCAAATATGACGATTTCTTCGACGGAGCCTTCCCACTCAGAGGTAGTGAGGACATGGTAGGAGTGGGCTCAATGAAGATTGGGTACATAGAACGACTCAGAGGTAGGAGAACGTGGAAGTTCTATGCGAGGGGGCAGTTTGTTTTTGGTGGAAGTGAAGACGACTCAGAGGTAATGAGGACATGGTCGTTTCGGAAATTGGTGGATCGACTACCCTTTTTGTGCACTGGGAGTGCGGGTAGTAAATCCTGAGGGAGGATCTCTGCCAGGAAGAAAGTTCAGAGGTATAATCATACTTGACTTACTATCTGAAAGAGTGACCGGAATGTAAGTTCAGAGGCACCAGCTGGTACATAACTTGGTAATTTGGACTATTGAGGGAGTGAGAGTTCAGCGGCACCAGCGGGTGCATGGCTCGATAATCTGAAATAGGGTGGATGAGAGTTCAGTGGTACTAAAGGGGTACATGACTCGATAATCTGGAGAATGATGGATGAGGGTTCAGTGGTACTAAAGGAGTACATGACTCGATAATCTGGAGAATGATGTTTAAACATAGTATTTCTTCAGGAACTTACCGTTGACGGGCAACATGAGCAAATCTCCGTTCTGCTTAGCGAGGCGATAGGCGCCGTTGGAGAACACGGTCTCGATGACAAATGGACCTTCCCATTTTGGCTGGAACTTACCGGTGGTCTTGTGAGTCATGACCATCGGCCTCCGGACTGCCAGAACAAGATCGCCCACTTGGAATGTTCTGATTTTAACTTTCTTGTTGAAGGCTCCTGAGATGCGTGCTTGGTATAGCTCGATCCTTTGCTGAGCTAGGAGGCGCTTTTCATCTAAAGCCTCCAACTCTTGTAGTCGTCGTCGGTAGTTATCATCCGTCGTCAATTGATAAGTGAGGGCGACGCAGAGTGAGGGGATCTGAGTCTCCAAAGGGAGGACTGCCTTGCTCCCGTACACCAGAGAGAATGGTGTATTCCCGGTGGCTGTTCGAACCGTGGTACGATAAGCCCATAAGCACTCGCCGAGCTTCTCGTTCCAGTCGCGTTTGTTGGAGGAGACGAACTTCTTGAGGAGCTTGATGATTGTTTTGTTGAATGCCTCTGCCAACCCGTTTGCTGCCGGGTTGTATGGTGTCGAAGCGACATTCTGAATGCGGTGCTTATCGCAGAATCGGTAGAATGCATGGCTTATAAACTGTGGACCATTATCATGGATGATCCTTCGGGACAGTCCAAAGCGGTAAATGACGTGGTGCTTCAGGAAGCTGATTACGTTCGAAGTCTTGACTTCGGCGAGTGGGACAGCTTCTGCCTACTTTGAGAAGTAATCCGTGATCGCCAGTATGAAGCGATGTCCTCAGGAGAAAGGTGGGGTGATTGGACCAATGATATCCATTCCCCATGCTTCGAATGGTCAGGACGCCACTGTCGGATGTAGGAATTCGGATGGTTGGTGAATAAAGTCTGCGTGGACTTGGCAGGCCTTGCATTTTCGGGTATAATCTATTGCATCAGCCACCATCGTGGGCCAGTAGTAGCCCATCCGGCGAAGGCGGTCTTGCAGCTTAGGGCCAGGCTGATGGGCCCCGCAGACACCGTCATGAGCCTCTCGTACGGCTTCTTTAGCTTCTGCGTTCGACAAGCATCGAAGTAGTAATCCGTCGTAGGAGCGGCGATACAGCATTTTCGTCTCTGTATCGTAGAAGAATCTGAGAGAACGCCGTCTGATAGAAGTAGCCTCCTTCGGGTTCTTGGGCAGGATGTCGTAGACCACGAAGTCTATGAATGGTTGTCTCCAGTCTGGCGCTTCGTCGATCATCTGAGCAGAATAACTTGTCATGGCTTGAACGTTGTTCTTGGGACAGACCAGTTCGTGGCCTATTACGTCAACCGAATGATAAGCTTGGTTCGGCACTGCTAAGGAAGCGGCAAGGCCTGCTAGGGCATCGGCTTCGATATTTTGGAGTCTGGGGACGTGCTCGATGAAGAATCCCTCGAATGATGAGATAATGTTGATCGTAATTTGATGGTAGGGGATCATGTCTTCATGGCGAACCTCGTATGAGCCCCTGATCTGATTGACGATTAGTTGGGAGTCGCCGTATGCTTCAAGCTATTCTACCCCCAACTCTTTTGCAAGTTGGAGGCCAATGACCAGAGCGTTATATTCGGCCACATTGTTGGAGCAGGGTTCCGTGAGGGAGTAGGCGCGATTGATCACCAGCCCAGTAGAAGAAATTAATACCACTCCGACCCCGACGACGATGTTTCCCTTGGGTCCGGTCCTTGAGGCGCCATCGAAGAACATTCGCCATATGTTGTCGTGGGTGGCTGTATTCGAATCGGCGACCTCGTCTGGGATCTCTTCATAGATTCTGGATGACTCAGATCCTGGGTGGGCTGCCAAAAAGTCTGCTAGGGCTTGACCTTTAACAGCCTTTTACGGGACGAAGATCATATGATAGGGGGACAGCAATATTGCCCATGTGGCGAGGCGAGAGCTGAGGGCCCCTGGTTTAGTCATGAGGACTCTGAGGGGGTTGACTCGCGAGATCACATGTATGGTTTGTCCTGTGACATAGTGCCGCGTCTTTTGAATATCGAATACCAGAGCGAGACACTCCTTCTCTACGGCGGTGTATCGATGTTCTGGCCCGATCATCATTCGGCTGAGATAATATATGGCCTACTCGTGGCCTGCATCGTTATTTTGTGCTAGCAGGGCACCAAAGGAGTGTTCCATTGCTCGTACGTAGAGCAGGAATGGTTTTCCGGGGATCGGGGTCACCAGGACTGGGGGATTCGACAAATATTCTTTGATGTCGTCGAAAGCACGCTGGTATTCCTCGTCCCATACGAATGAGACTCCCTTCTTCATGAGGTGTGTGAACGGTCGGCATCGCCCGGAGAGGTTGGAAATGAACCTCCTGATGTAAGCTAGCCTCCCATGGAGGCCTCTGAGTTCGCGGAGATTTTTCGGGGGACCCATCTCCATGATTGCCTTCGTCTTCTCAGGGTCTACATGGATGCCCCGTGCCGTGATAATGAAGCCTAAGAATTTCTCGCTGGATACGCCCAAGAATGATTTCGTAGGGTTCATCTTCAGGTTATGGGCTCTCATCAGGTCGAATACCGTTCTCAGGTCTTGCAGATGATCTTCCTTATGGCGACTCTTGACGACGATGTCGTCGACATAGCATTCTACTGTTTTACGTAAATGTTCTCGGAAAATGATACTCATGGCCCGCTGATATGTAGCGCCAGCATTCTTCAGACCGAATGGCATGACTGTGTAGCAGTATGTACCAATCGGCGTTCGGAATGATATGTGCTTTTCGTCGTCGGGAGACATCTTGATTTGATTATACCCCGAGAATCCATCCATGAATGACATACGTTCAAAGCCGCATGTGTTGTCGATCATGATGTCTGTGATGGGGAGGGGAAACTCGTCCTTCGGACATGCCTCATTCAGATTACGAAAGTCGATGCAGATTCGAATCTTCCCATTTTTCTTAAGGACCGGTACTATGTTGGCGACCCAGTCAGGATGTTGCTCTTCACGAATGAAGCCGCTGGCTATTAGCTTGTTGACTTCGACTTCAATTGCGTCCATGACGCCTGGACGGAAGCGTCGTTGTTGCTGCTTGACTGGCTTTGCGTCTGGCCGTATGTTGAGTTTGTGAAGAGCGATATCGAGGTCTAGCCCCGACATGTCCTCGTAACTCCACGCGAACATGTCGATATATTCTCTGGCAAGTTTCAGCAGCGATTCTTGTTCTTCGTTTGTCAGGCTTTTACTGATAAAGATCGGTTTTGGAGAAGATTCGCTGCCGAGATCCACTTGTATGACCTCATCTTCAGTAGGAGGTTCTCTCAGTTCGAACCGCTTTTCCCATTGTGCGTCTAATTGCTGGGCCCACGGCTCTAGCTCAAGGATTTCGAGGATGTCTTCGTCTTCCTCGTAAGCGTCAGCGAACGCCATGTTGACTGACATGACTTGTCTGAACACATCTCCGATGCTGGTATCTGAGTCGGAAGTCGGTGATCCGGTTGAATGTGACTGCCAGTCGCATTCTTCATCTGAGCTTTCAGGGGTCGTAGTAGGCGTTACATACCCTAAACCGCATCGGGTTTTGTTATAGTAGTTTCGTGGTTTGCCTGCCGGAGCTGGCGACTTCAACGGTAATCGTCGTCCAGTTCCGTAGTTCAGTCCTGGTGTTGTCTCTAGATCATACCCCTGTTTCTGCATGAGATATTTGGATTGAGGGCTATAGAGATACAGAGGCAGTCTTCCAGCATCTGACCCGAAGTCGACTTCTTCCATAGCGAGGGGATGTGGGTTGTTCGTCCGGCCGAAGATGATCGGGTGGTCCCCTCCCTCGACTATTCGGTAAGTGTCTTCTACTGGAGTAAGTCGGATGGCGGTGTACACGTTTGTCACCTGTGTATGTAGGTGAGTGCCTATACCGTGTTCCATAGCATATATTGTACATAGCTTATTGAGCTCGGTGTAGTTCAAAGTTAACCCTTTATTGATGAAGTAAGGTATCTTTTCTAGAGGGATTACATCATCTGTGGAAGGGGTATCGGAGTGGGCAGCCACATACTTGGCCAATTCTGGTTCTTCTTCGGCCACCCCCTGTATAAATGAAGACTGAGAGGACGACCTAGTCAGCTTGATCTTCAGAGGCTCAACTGGCGGAGCAGATCGTGGAGTTGTTGGTAAACTAGCAACCCCCAGTTTGGTACTTGATGTGAGGCGAGGGGTGGCTGGTTCGCTAGAAGTGTCAGACCTCGCATCGGGGTGAAGAATCTTCTTGGGAAGGCGTATTGTGAGCGGTCTGTCGGAGGGATTGGGCTTCTCCGTTTGGAGCTGACCGACTCTCGGTAGTCTGATGGTAAGTGGCCCTGTTATGGGTCTCGACGCTTGGCCCGACCTTGGCAGCCGGATTCTCATTTGTTCTTCTTGTGCGGAGAGACTGATTGCGTCCTTACGCAGAGTGGCTGTAAGGGGTGCGGAATTGTCCGGTTTGCGAGCCTGAAGGTGGATCGTTAGAGGTTCTTCTGATCCTGTAGCCGTCTTGTTGTGAGCTTGCACATCTTCTTCGACCAGATGCTTCTTTGATTTTTCGTACAGACAGGAGTCTGAGTAATAAGATTCGACCCCTTGAAGGGATCGATATCGACAAACTCTGTCCTCACGAAGCCGTGCTTATCGACATATTTGAAGCACTGGTGTAGCGTGGAAGGCACGATCATGTAATCGTGTATCCAAGGCCGCCCCAGAAGGATATTGTAAGAAGTGTCGGCATCTATGACATAACAGGTGACTTCTGATTGGAGATCGCCGATCTGACACTTCAAACGGATCTTCCCTATTGGGTAGCTCCTGCCCGAATTGAAACCGCTAATGGCGGTGCTTGTAGGTGTCAGGCGATGCATCGGAATGCGAAGATGATGTAGCAGACCCTTCGAAATGATGTTTATAGAGGACCCAGGATCAATGTGCATTTGGTCCACCTTTACGTCGTCGATGTATCCAGTGTAGTATAGCGGGCGATCATGCAGGTTAGTTTTGATGAGCATATCTTGCGGAGAGAAGACGATATTGGGCATTGCTCCCGTACACGCACTATCTTGGAGCTCTGCAGGTTGGTTATCTCCCGTGAGGTTGACCTGAGCCAAGTATGCGTCGGCATTTTGGAGCGCCTCACTTAAAGCCGTACGGACATCCTTTGAGAGCCTGAGGAGTTCATATAAAGACAATTTGGCCGGGGTATTAGCTAATTGCGCTAAGATGTCGAAGTTGTAGGGCCTCTCCAGCCCCTGAGGTGTCTCCTTCCGGAGGGACTTGTCGAAGCGAGTCTCCTTCGGCCTAGGCTTGTCGGTCATCGAAGGCTGAGCCGGTCCCGGAGCATCATTGGTAGTGGGCGGATGATCATCAGTCGCGCTTTCGGTCACCGGTTGGGCTTGTGTTCCAGATCGAGTAGTGACGGCCGAGACATCCTCTTCTTCTGCCGAGGCAGTGCGGCAGGATCTGACTTTTTCACTTTTCCTTTTAGAAGGTAGAGAGGGCTGAGTTACCTCGTAGACTAGGTCCGGATGGACCCACATGATTTCCCCTCGTGATGTGGTGAGGGGTACTAGACCAGCGGCTTGATCGCGAGCAGGCGGCAGATTAGCAATCTCCATTGTTGCCAGAAGGATAGGTATAACCCCGTCATGAGTCTCTGTTGGAGGAAAGCTGCCGAATTGTACGGACACCATGTTGGCTGCCACGGTTACCTCTTCGAAATCGATGGCCAGGGCGTTCGAATCGATGAGGTTTTGGATATACCGTTTCAGTTGGTAGCAGTCGTGTGTAGCATGGTGGACGTAGCGATGGTAATGGCAAAACTTTGGGTTCTCCAGATCAGCCGGCCGAGGCTCCCGTCTTGGTGGAGGAAGCTGAATCCTATCGCCTTGTATAAGCATGTCCAAGATAGGCTTGACGTGACCGTCTTCAAAGGAATAAGTGATTTGAGGCCATTGTTTGTCTGCTGGCTGTGGCTCGGGCTTCTGGGCTGTATCGGTCACCATAGCCTGCTTGCCTTTGTTGTCCCGGTTGTTGGAGGGGCTACCCCCATTGTCGTTGCTGGTGTTGGGACGCTTGCTCTTGTTCTCTCCCTCCGAGATATGCAACCCCAGTTGGCGAGCCTTCTTCAATCGTTCTTCAGCACTTGTAGCACTGATGATAAAAGCCTTCCAGTCCTTGAACTGACTTTCGCCCATCCAGAGACTAATTGTTGGAAGTAGTCTCTTTTGGCAAATTTCAATTAAAAAAGAGTCCGGGTTGCCAGATGGTAACTTCATTGCGGTTTGATGAAACCGCTCAATGTAATTTCTCGTCAGTTCTTTCTCTCCTTGAACGACGTCCATGAGGGTAGACATCGTCACGTCCTGCCCTACCTCATAGAACCTCTCTAAGAACAAGCGTTTGAAGCCAGCGAAGGAGTGGATGCAATTGTCTGGCAGGTTGCGGTACCAATCGAAGGCGACTCCTTCCAATGCCCCAATGAATAACCGCGTGAGGATAGCGTCATCATGGGGCAGATGGTCGGTAGTGACCTCAAAGTAAGTGATGTATCGACTTGCTGAAGTCTTGCCATCATATGGGTTGATATTGAACGGCTTATATCTTGGCGGAAAGGGAACATCCCTCCATTCAGCAGGATATGGTTGCCGTATTCTGAGGTCTTGAGAGTTTTCTCGGGCGTAGAATATTGCTCGGAGCTCCTGAACCTCTCTTCTTACTTCTCGGGCCTCATCTGTCGCGGTAGGGGCCGTTATCTCGGGAGGATTATTGCCCTGGTTTAGCGCCACTGAATTTGAATCTACGTTGATTGCGGGACCCGTGCTTATCTGGCCAGGTGTCACTCCCTGCAGAGTAGGAAGTGCCGCTTTGATCTCGTCTACAGACTTGACCAAGGTATGCAATATGGCCTCCAAAGTGTCGATGCGCTGGCGATCGCTGGAACCGCCTTGATTGCTGTCTGTCATGAATACCGTCTTCACATGAGGAGTGACGGAGGGAGTGGTGGAGGATATACCCTCCGAGTCGTACCCATGTGTCGAGAAATCATCTGGATATGTGGGGATGTTCTCTTCAGGTTCGGACTCGGAAGGAACACTACCCCCAGCTTCGGAGCTTGCTTCGTCTAGAGAATCATGGATGTCCTCGGGGACATCAGCATCTGTTGTACCCGATGGAAGGGTTGTTTCTCGGGGTTCGTCTCCTTGAAATATTGGATTATTGTGGACGTTCGGAGGAGTACTACCCCCAGCTCCTACGACCCCCAGGGTCGGGGACGATGAGCCTCCTGTTGCAGCAGATTTTGTCTTCGAATGGGTGTGTTGGTATACTCCGGTGGAGGGTAACCGTTTAGCCGACAACTTCTTAGCTGTAGTGGCTGATATCTTTGGACTGGAGATGCTTGTCTTCTTCCCTCTCCCTTCGGTGGGGAACTTCTGAGCAGAATTGCAGGAGACAACAGGAGGTGCCTCATCTTCTGAGTTCGGGTGCTGTAGTCTGTGGAAGACGGACGGACGATCTTCCGTCACTGTCGCGTTGTTGCAGCAGCAGTTGACGATGATCTGGGTGCAGTGACGTCCATGTGAGGATTCTTTGCACGCCGAGGCCCCTTCTCTTTCCTTGCGCTTATGGAGGATCGCCTCACGCAGGTCAGAGGGACTACTCTGTCCGTTCGCCGCCGGGGATTGGACTTGAGCGGTTCTGTACAACTTCCCATCAGAGGCCCGTGTGATAATCAGCGGGACGCCCTGATAGTCAGAGGTTGGGGCAGCTGTCTGGGCTTGATGAGCCCGCGCTGCCCTAGACTTCTTCTTTCTAGCACTTGTGGGTGCATAATAGGAAGAGTCCAAGTTGAACATCACAGAGTCTGGCTTATCATCCAGAGAGTCATCAGGGTTCGGACCGTACGAGAGACGGTCGAAAACTGATCGAGAGGAGCATGGAGCAGATGCTATGCGGCTGGGAGCGAAAACCGTACAGGCTGTCTGCATGCGGTTGTCTCCTGTCGTCGGACGAGTTCTTATGCGGCTAGGGGTCACGACCGTGCAGGCTGGCCGCATGCGGTTGGCATCTGTGGCCGCATGGGTTTTCTACAAACGATTGACTTTACTGGCCGCATGAGTCTCATCCATGCTGTCGGAAACTGTAGTCGCATAAGTTATGCGGCTGACAGAAGTAGCCGCATAAGTTTTCTTCATGCGGTTGGCAGATATAGCCGCATGGGCTTTCTCCTTGCGGCTAATACTCTTCTGCGGTTCGGTCCGCGTAGAGTCCCTCTTTGTCCCTGCAAGTCCAGCATCATAATGTTTTCTTCTGCCGAATTTGGGGACAGCAGAGTTGTCTACGATCTGAAGTGGGACCGCAGGAAAATCCTTTTCGCCGTCTTGAGCAGCAGAGGGCATCCCATCGAGGGCTTGAGGAGGAGCAAATGACTTCGATCTCCATTCTTTGCGAGCCTTCGTGGTGCGGGTACGCTTCTGGGCTGGGCCAGTGCTGCCTTCAGAGAGCATCTCTTCGAACGCCTGTTGGTCGAAGCGGACGACCATCTTCTTTTGTGTGGAGCCAAGTTTGGCTGCATCTGATTGCGTCACCAACTCCTCAGCCGTGGAGAAGTTATTCTCCAGCGGAGTCGCCATCGTGTTTGCCATTGATTGTAAAAGAACAGAACAATTATCGGAGGACTGAACTTAGACTCACAATACAAACTCGCTCGTACAAAGAAAGCCTAGGGACGAAAACCTAGGTACAGCAGACTAAGTACGATTGTTTATTTTTGATTCTGGGGGGTGACGATAGAGGCTCGGGAAAGCGACGGCCGCTCTGCCTTACTCCTTGGACGATCAGTATGCAGCCTTGGCTCGGGGAAGATCTGCTCGACGTTGATGAAGAAATGCTCTTCTTGCTCTCCTCGGATTGCTCTTCTGGCTTCTCTCTCTCTGTGATTATCAAGAAGAAAGGGGGAGCTCTCTCTGTGTAGATCTCTCTCTTCTTATTTTTTTTATTCTTTTGTTGCCGACCTCTCTTCTTCTTTTTTTCAAGGGAATGATGCTGGCTATTTATAAGAGTGGAGGGTGATCATTAGGGTTTGCTAATGATTATCTGTTTGGAATGTCGGCGCTCCTTCATTCTATCTGAACCCTTGATCCTGATTATAGTGAATCTTGGCCATTAACGCGGATAGCATCGTATCTCATGAGCAATTAATGCTAGCTGCTTTAAATCCTCGTGATTGATTATGCCAATGTCTGATTGCTCGCCACGTATCCCATTAGCTTGATGATAAATGATATGCCCTGATCTCAGTAATTATGACGATGATGTCAAATATATTTGTTGAGATTCGGTTAAATCTCTTATTGATCCCATGCCACGTGTCTTAATTGTGAGTCCTGTCAGAGCCGCATAGGATTGACTATCCTCGAACCGCAGAGAGATACTCTTTGTAAGCCGCATAGGACGATGCTTCATCGAGCCGCATATACGTAATCTTTGTGAGCCGCATGAGCTGGCGTTGTATTGGGCCGCAGGGAATGTGTTTCCAGGGAGCCGCATGAGCTAGCGTTGTATCGAACCGTATAGAACGGGTTCTCAGGGAGCCGCATATGACTGATTGCCACATGGCAATCTGGGACTTCTGACGGATTTGGTCAGAGATTTTCTTCTTTTCTCGAGGAGTCAGTCATTATGGCAAGGCCATTATGAAGCTTTATGTCAGGGCCGCCACAGTGAATCGTGCTGGAGCAATAAATGAGGCCACTCCTCAAACGACCAGCTGTAGGGAAGGATCACACATGGCGTCCATCGAGCCGCATATGCCTTGCTGAACCGCATACGCTCCCGAGCCGCATGCGATTGAGAGTCTTCTTTGAACCGCATAGGGCCGCTCCTGTGTGGGCCGCATAAGCTTCTTACTCAGAGCCGCATGGATCATTATTCTAATATTTTCCATGCTTCTACAATTATATTCATGGGGTCTTAGATATCGGTTGTAGGTGACATTATATATATATAGTCTGGCGATATCGAAACGAATCTAGTGTGTCTGAATGAGATATCGGTTGTAGGTGACATTATATTCATGGGGTCTACTTGACTTTGTCATGGGGTCTTAGATATCGGTTGTAGGTGACATTATATTCAAGTCTTGAAAATTGATGTTAAGACAATTTTCAACTTGACCCTGGCGATATCGAAACGAATCTAGTGTGTCTGAATGAGATTGATATCAGTAAGAATCGATAGCGTATGTGTACACATTGGATGCACAAGAACTTATGTGCGATATAGCATGGTTATTAGTAACTGTCCGCTACTAATGTGTGTCCCATAATAAGACATAATATACGAATTTGTGCCTATTGGATAATGTGTGTCCATCTTTGCAGAATTATTTTTAAATGGATATGAATTACTACTTGCGAAATCATTCATGGATGTATAATCATCGTCCTGATGATATGTGTGGTGTGCGGGATGAATACATAGCGGAAGTAGAGCAGTTCCTGCAGTTTGCTAAGGCGTTCTCTCAGTACATGGACGGCACCAAAATTAAGTGTCCGTGTGTGAAATGTCATAACGTGAAATATTATCCAGAAGTGGAAGTGACATATCATTTGTACTCGAGGGGTTTCACGCATAATTACTATCAGTGGACCGCACACGGAGAACTTGTGACTTTAGCATCAGAGCCGGAGCCTTAGGTTGAGCCGTATATGCATGCGGGACCTAATTTTGTTTCAGATAATCATGCATACGACGACGGGTGTGTGAACATTGTTTTCGATACTGCGGGGCCTAGTTTTGTTCATGATGCAGCTGAGGAGGCACCGAATGTCGATGCTGCAAAGTTCATGGAGTTGCTGGAGAATGCAAGGACTCTATTGTATCCTGGTTGTGAGGATCATTCATCGTTGGAGGTGGTTACAAGACTGTTGAGCATTAAGTCAGATTTTAATATGTCACAAGAATGCTACAACCGAGTGTTGGAGTTGATTATAGAGATCTTTCCGGCAGGTGCTAAGTTACCTAAAGACTTCTATCGGTCTAAGAGGATGGTGAGATCGCTCGGGATGGGATACGAGAAAATCGATTCTTGTCGCAATGGGTGCATGCTGCACTACAAAGACGACAAGGACGCAGATGTGTGCAGATTTTGTGGTGTTGATCGCTATAAGACAACTACTACAGGAAGGTCTATTGGTACAAGAAGACCGACCGATTCAATGCACTACTTGCCTTTAACGCCGCGGTTGCAAAGATTATTTATGGTGAAAGAGACGGCCGAAAATATGAGTTGGTACATGCGAGAACAGATTGAAGGAGTGTTGGATCACCCATCCGATGGAGAAGCGTGGAAGCACTTTGATCGAGTGTATCCTAATTTTGCTTCAGATCCGCGTAATGTCAGGTTGGGGCTATCTTCTGACAGTTTTACTCCTTTTGGTCTTTCGGGATCCCAGTATTTGTGCTGGCCTGTGATTGTCACTCCGTATAACCTACCGCCTTGGATGTGAGACTGTTAATTATGATAATATCTGCGACGGGGATGACAAATATACCTACGCTGGGTTATAAGCGATGATCTGATATACAAAGGAGGTGCTGCCCAAATTTTTAAAAAAATAATATGTATTTTTGTGATGATGTGTGTCTGTTTACAGTGTATGTGAAATACAGTGTTCGAAACCATCGATAGTTTCGATTACTGTTGTATGTTTTATCTTAGACAGAAAGAGCAACTGTTCAGGGTGTAATTCTGAAAGGAAGCTCTGAGAAGTGCACCCTGAACTGTTGCTCTTTCTATCCAAGATAAAACATATAACAGTAAGCGAAACTGTCGATGGTTCGAACACTGCACTTCACACACACTGTAAACACAGACACACAGCATAACAAAAATACACATTATATTTTTTTAAATTTTTTTTAGTATTCTGCGACGGATAGCGACGGATCTGCGACGTCTAGCGATGTACGGGGATGTCGCTAATACGTCGCTAATTAGCGACGTTATGTCGCTGTACGTCGCTACTTTGCTGACATGGCAGGCATGCCATGTCATCACATAAGTAGTCGCTAAGTAGTCGCACTACGTCGCTAATTTTGTGATGTGCAATTTTCGTCGCTCTCCGTCGCTAACTTTGCGACGACCCAGCGACACGACAGTGACGTCGTAAACAGT
Organism: Iris pallida; assembly: GCA_029216955.1. Taxonomy (NCBI): domain Eukaryota; kingdom Viridiplantae; phylum Streptophyta; class Magnoliopsida; order Asparagales; family Iridaceae; genus Iris; species Iris pallida. The sequence continues at coordinate 20,501,614 of JANAVB010024000.1, read as the reverse complement.
AACGTAGGACGACGAATTTGTCATCTGCGACTAGCTTTTTTGCGACCTTCATTTTTCGTCGCTAAAGTCGTCGCTAATTACCTTTAGCGACGTATTTTCCTTAATTAGCGACGTATCTGGACGTCGCAAATCTGGCTTATTTTAGTAGTGAGGAGGGTCGGTCAAATTCATTTTTTCCGAGAAGTCAGGAGGAAGACAAACGAAACTCTCTCAAATCCTGACATTCGGCACAACACCTTCTCCTAGGGCCCCCATACCCATCCAACCAGAAGATATCCTTCATGCGGCTTAGTCATGAAACATTACTCATGCGGCTCAGTCATGAGATGGCCTCATGCGGCTCGGTCAGAAGGCATTCCTCATGCAGCTCGGTCATGAGATATTCCTCATGCGGCTCGATCATGAGACGTCCTTCATGCGGCTCGGTCATGAGACATTCCTCATACGGCTCGATCATGAGACGTCTTTCATGCGGCTCGGTCATGAGACATTCCTTCATGCGGCTCGGTCATGAGACGTCCTTCATGCGGCTCGATCATGAGAAATTCTTTCATGCGGCTCAGCCATGAGACATTCCTCATACGGCTCGGCCAGGAGACATCCTTCATGCGGCTCGCCACAGAAGATTAGTCGATGCATGTGACAAGTTGACCAGGTCTCAACTGCTTAGATTTGCTACAACGATAAATCACAACAAATCCTAACAAATCCCCAACTATCAGTCACAGACCGAGTCTCGAGGCATGATTACAGCCATGTGGCCCGGGGATTTGCCACGTGGCCATCTATGCGGCTCAAAATATCTTTCATCTCGAAATTACTATAAATAGCAGGGCACCACACCCATGCAAATGGTTGGCAATCCAAGGCTGGCAACCTTCGAAAGGCAATTTCTTCAAGAGCTATGGACTACGTAAGATAGTCCAAGGACTAATGCAGAGTATACACTTTCCCGAGCCTCCACCGTCATCCCCCAGAATCAAAAACTAAACAATTGTACTTAGATTATTTCCTAGGATTTCTTTCTAGGCTTTTCTTTGTACAAGCGAGTTTGCAATCAATTTCAGTGTTTCTGTAATACCTGTCTTTAATTTTTAATGGCAAACAAGATGAAAGCTCTGCTGGGGACGTCCTTCTCCTCTGATGAGAAGCTGGTGACGCAATCTGACGCATCCAAGCTCGGCTCTACGCAACAAATGCTTGTGGTTCGTTTTGACCAACAAGCCTTCGAAGAAATGCTCTCTAAAGGGAGCGCCAGCCCGTCACAGAAGCAAGCCAACCCAAAGAGAACTCGCAGGACGTCGGTGCGCAAAACTGTTGCCCCCGACCAAGTTCTCGAATGAGCTTCTTCTGCAGCCCAAGACGGTGACCAAAGCTCTCTTGCGGCTTTGCTTTCAACCGCAGAGGACCCCACTATCCCCAAATCTAGCAGAGAAAAATACTACGATTCTGAGTTTTTGGGGGCACAAGGGTAATCCATGCGGACAAAGAAGAAGCCGTATAAGAGAGATGGGCAGTCTGTCCATGCGGCAGCCAACTCTGGCCGCAGGCAGACAACTCATGCGGCAGCCAACTCTGGCCGCAGGAAGATGGCCCATGTAGCAGCCAACTCGGGCCGCAGAAAGATGGCCTATGTGGCAGCCAGCTCTGGCGCAGAAAGATAGCCCATACGGTAGCCAATCTTGGCCTCAGACAGGATGTCTCATGCGGCCCTGTCAGAAGCTCTGTGTTCAACCGTCTCTCATGCGGGCCTGACTCCATGCGGCCCATTGAGAATGTAGGATGTATCAATCTGGACTCTTTTTACTTGATCTGTTGCAATTAATAAAAAAATTGTTATGAGTAATTGAAATTGTGACGTTTCGCTCATGTAGCCAAATTGGCCATACTTCAGAAGATTAGGGTTTTTGTTCATGCACTCAAGTTCAACATCACCATCAGATATCCACAAAACTCAATAGTCAAGACCTACTAGTTTTGCAATGTAGGATGAAGGTCAAAATACAATTATTGGGTTGCAAATAACATACTTTTCTTTTTGATAATCTATCATACTATATGTAATATTTAGTAAAAAAATATTGAGACTTCACTGTAAAATTTTATGTTCCAAAAAAGTCATTACTGTTGGTGTTTTGCCTTTAGAGACTAGATATATAGTCCCACATTGCTCACACCAAATGATGAGTATCTCTATAAAAAGCTTCGCTTGTGTTGGGATGTTCCATGAGGTGTGGAGAGGCACATGGGTGCCATGTGGGGATATTTTCTAGTAGAAAGAAGGCTTACTCCACAAAGGAAGCATTTATGCTTTTTGTCATGCTCATGGGATTATTTCCTTTGGAGCTAAGCCCCGACTCGGACTCAGGCTCAAGGGCACAAAGTGGTGCTTTGTTGGCGCACTTTGCACTTAGCACGTCATCATCGTCGTATGACACTTTGTGCACTGTTGTTTCACTCGTGCGTTCGTCTAATGCGCGAGTTGCATGCGCTAGGCACATGGGCTCGGCGTATGGGCATGCGCAGGTGCAGGCGTGTGCAAGTGCGAATGTAGGCGTAGGAGCAGGCGTGTACAGGCACGGGCAGGCACGGCTCTGCGTAGCTGTTACGACCTGCTCCCAAATAATCTGGTACGACTTAGATCACGCCTGGCCTACACTATCGTGGACAGCAGTAGTGAGTCATCTAAACCTCAGGAATCAGCAAGTAAATGGACATAATGTCTAGCACAATGATATACTAGCAGTCATGTATAGTATAAGATATATCATGTGCTCTATACTAACAATCGAGTATATGTCCTGGCTTAGGTGGCTACATGCTTCATGATCGTTCTCCCTCCTCGACACGATACGATGAACATGAAGGTGTCAAGCCCCAGTCCCAAAATATACGGGACCGAGCCACGTGACAACGGCCAGCAACATCTAACGTGGACTCTTGCACAACGGTATACGTATAAGCTGTCTGTAGTTGGGCATTTTAGCATGCGCAACCAATGGTTGGCCTATTATTGTATCTCAATCCACAGGAATCATGAAAGCAAGAAAAAATATAAAAAACTAAAGTTGGCCCCTCGATAGCATCTATGTTCAAATACGTCCAAAATATAAAGGACATGAACACACAAAACTAAACTCATAAGAGTAGATTTAGCAAGGGTAGCACATGTCGCTCCTCATGAAGAAGGTTCTAAAGAATATACGAAGGATAAAGATAAGCGACAGATGGTGAGGGTGCCCACGGATATGTCACGACCCGCACCCACTGTGAGGGTACGAGAACGTAACAACGCCCAGCCTACGCCGCAGTGTCGGCGGTAGAACGCTGTCCTAGGTCAATCATCTAACAAATATAAAGGTACCTGTACAGTGTATACACTCCGAATAGAGGTGACATAGCAATATACAGTCTCAATCACATCTAAAGCAGAATGACAGATAGGAAGATAGATAGATAAATACTGGAATGAAGGAAAAACTACATAAATACAACCAGAGAGTCTAAGTGTCTACTGACATAACAAATCAGAACTTCCAGCTCAATACAAGACTCTAACACTGAAATAAAAGAATATATACAATCTAGATCTCAAATGACAGAAATAGAAAACCTAGACTAGGGAGCCTCAGTCTCTAAGCTAGTGGAGCAGGCTGGAAATCTGGGTCACACATGGCATCTACAGCTGCCCCATAGTAGGTGTCTATGTAGGCCTCCTCCTCATCCTCTGTAATATTTTTAACAGGTCCAGTCAGGACGGGAGCGAGCACAAAACATCTCACGCAGTTCATATCGAGTTAGGAAATATAAAACATGCAATAGAGTAAAGTACATGAAACGCTGAAAGAAGAAGATATATAAAAAATAGTAGAGATTTGATAACAGGAAATATCTAAATATGATAAGTAAGACTGTAAGGAATATATGATTTTAGAGCATAATATGGTTATGTAAACGGGTTAGGTTATACAATAAAATGGGACTCCTTTGTACGTGGGTGTACAATGGACATATACAATTTCTTATACAATATGATTGATCACATAACCATTTCTACTCCCCATCCCCAATCAATACACAAGGATCCAATTCAGTTACGTTACCTTATACAATGACTTGTACAATGGCTTGTACAATGGCTCAATATGATACTGAGAGTACAATATGCACAATGAGTGTACAATGATAAGGGTATTCAATAAATACAACATGTAAGTGAAACGCACATCACAATATGTACTTAGTGAATACAAGGAGATAACATCTCAGAAGCAGATCCATATAGTACCAATCCGTGATAAAGATCGTGTCAGCATCAAGTACAGTAATCTAGAGCAAGAATGTAAATCCATACAAGTATGAAACAGTCAGAAAATGTACTCGCCTGATATCCTGAGTGTCTGAAGAGAATATACTGTCCGAGGAGTGGTGTCTGTCTCCTATAGAACAGTACAAGTCACTATGAGTCCAAAATGATAATAAGATGCATTATAATGCATTCTAAATGAATCTAGGTCAAATCTAAGTCAAACCTAAGTCACACCAAGCTAAACTAGGTCGTACTAGGTCATACTGAGCCAAATTGGGTCATACTAGGACAACCAAGGTCAAACAAGGTCACAGGAAATCAATCCAAGTCAAACTAGGTCAACCGGGTCAAAGGTTGACTTTTGGTCAAAAAGTCAACTCTGGTCAACACGGAGTCAACCCTAGGTCAAACAAGTCACATGTTGACCAACTGTTGACTTTCAGTCAACTGGTCAACTCTGGTTTGGTTTTGGTCAAATCTGGTCGCTTAAAGGCTAAATTTGACTCTCGGTTGACTTTTGTTGACTTTTGGTCAAAATGGTCAACCGACGTCAAAACTAGTCTATGAGCACTATATTTGATCATTACCAACCAAGGGAACCAAGTTCTAACTCTATCTTAGACTCTAAACTCAAATATCCTATTTCTAGACATTATCTATATTACCTTACCAAGGTAAATACCAATACCTTGTCCAATACCACTCTAACCTAGGAATACTGGCCTAGGCTTCCTAGGATAGCTAGATACTATCCTATACTAATATTACCTACCAAGAATCCTAGTATCTAGGTCATCTAAGTTATCTTAGACCACATGTTGCCCATTTACCCTTTTTCCTTACCTTTACCCTTGCACCATCTCACATGACACTCATGGTACCTCACTAACTCACTTACACTCTAACTAGCTCACTCACACAACACTCTCACAATATCACACTCTAATAGGCTTCCTATAGGTTCACACAAATACATATATATACCTACACCTATAGGCTCCTAACTAACTCCTATAGACTCACACCCATAACTCACATACACACACAACACATAGCTGATTTGGAGGGCTGCCATGGCTGTCATTTGGACAGGTTTGGAAGGGTTGTCAATGGGGTCTATAGGACAGCATATAGGCTGTGAAACATGGGCAGTAGATGGGTGTTTAGGACTGCGATTCAAGGGCTAACAAGGCTGGGTTGTAGGCTAGATATTGGACAGTTTATAGGGGCTGAACATTGGCAAATATATGGTTGTTTGTCTCAGGTTTTAGGGGCTGTTTTGATGTGGATTTGGGGACAGGTAAGTAGGCCAAGTATGGGACAGCTCCTAGGTGGCTTAGGACTGCTGCTATGGTCCAATTTATGGACTGGTTTAGGATGGCTATGGGGACTAGTAGTATGGACTGCTACACAGGGTTTAGGGACTGGATGTATGGACTGCACATTTGGGGATTTGGGAATGGTTAAGGAGAGCTATGGGACAGGTATTTGTAGGCTGAACAAGGGGCCTCTATGAACTGTTATTAGGACAGTGATATAGGCTAAAGGGGGCTGGTATTTGTGAGTGTTACTAAGGATGGGATGTAGGGACAGGTATTTGTCTTCCATAGGGGCTGTCCAATTGCTGTGGTAGGACTGTTTTGGGGTCTGTCAATAGGATGTTAGGGACAGGTTTAATATGGGAATGAGGACAGCCAACTAGGTTATACATGGGCAATTACATAGGGTATTAGGGGATATATCAAGGACTGTTTGGGACAGCCATGTAGTGGACTGTTTGGGGTTGGCAAGGACAGCAAAATAGGCTCATGTATAGTTAGTTTTTGGGGTGAAATAGGACTGGAATGGGACAGCAAAAGGTTGGTGTTTTAGGGACTGACATTAGACTGCTATATAGCTGAAGTATTGGGCTATTCCAGGGTTGGTTTGCTGGAATGAAGGACAGGATTTAGCTGGAACATGGGGCCAATTACCTCCCCAATCCAACCTGCTGTGAAGAACAGCAGTGACAGTCCCCTTTTGGGGACTGTCCAGGTCAGGATTAGCTCCCCTCTTCAAACTCTCACTCTCTCTCTCGAACACTCTCTCTATACATAAACACACACTCACATATAAACAAACACCATTCTCTCTCAAACTCTAAACCAACTCTACTCCCCATTCTCTCAAACACTTGTTATACACATCCACACACAACCAATCTCTCCCCCTTGGCCGAACCACATATCCACCACCAAACACAAATATACACACCAACCTATCACATATGTATCCACATAAATATATAACCCATACTATATATATATACATAGAGAATAATATATATCACCATATATATACATATATTGATATAGATAATATGACACATTATGATACATAGGAAAACTCAATCTAAACACAAAGTAAAATCTGGAATAAACATTAGAACAATACAAAATCAATATATAATTAATTTCCCATGTGTCCAAATAGGGGTTTTCCCACATAGACACAAACCTACACATAGGACACCTCTACAAGTGCCCAAATGGATACGAAATGGACTCAAATGGACACACAACCATGGGAGTCATTCCTATGGGTTCAAAATAGACCTATATGCATGAGGAAATCAAAAGGAGAAGGGATTTATACCTCCCGGTAGATCGAATCGAAGAAAAGCCTTCCCGGAGCGACACCGACACGTAGAGATTCCAAATGGACACAAACGAGCTCCGAATCTCTTCAAACTTGGCTAGCACCTTCCTCTCATGGAGTAGAGGAGGAGAGAAGAAGATTTGGTGGAAGGAGGAGTTGATTTGGAGATGAAATCACTAGGGTTTGCTCTCTAGAAATTTGGGGAAGTACAAGAGAGAGAAAATGAGATGGAAAGAATGGGAAATATCAAAGGGGGCTCATGCCTATCCTTCCTATGGTGGCCGGCCATTAGAGGGCTGCTATGACCTATTTTGAAATGACAAAAACACCCCCCTCTAGCCTATTAACAATGCATTAAAAAAGGGATTTTAAGTCGGGGCTAGTTTGGTCATTCTAACACACTAATCAAATAAATCCTAATCCAAATAATTTAGCCTAGTCACTAACTAAAATAAATGACATGTGGGCCATGGCTAACTAGTGTGTGGGTCCACTAGAGTCAAAACTACCCTGGGTCCCCGTTTCAAGTCGGATTGAGATGAAATTCGAACCCGACTCAAATAACCCCAAAATATTACAATAAATAAATAAATAATTTTAAAATAATAAAAATGACAAAAATGACAAAAATACCCCTGTTTCTGGAAACTGGGGGTGACAGGATACTCGAGTACTGGTACCTCAACCTGACTCCTCCGTGTCTTCGAAGCTGAAAATTCTCAATCCTATGTCACTCGCCTTCCCAAAACCTGGATACACAAATCCAGCCCATCAATTCCGGAAGAGCGAGGGTCCAAAGGAAGCCCCATCCACAACAGCATATCAAACACAAATATGTAAATAAATATAATTGTCCTTATTAACAACATAACATAAGAAGAGCATGCTACAATAAGGTACAGTTATGAAAAAGATTTAATGTAACCAGAAATAAGAGTTAATAAATTTGGTTTAAGGATCATACCTGCATACAAGTGTACCTGCATATGAGCCACATAAATATAATACTTATACATGAAAAATCTGTAAATAGTGAAACTCTCAAGTATCACCAGGAACCAATATGAAAAACAATCAAGAAAATCAAGTTGTCACAACCCAAGAAAATCATAAAAGACCATCAAGAAATATTAGTTCAGGCAAGCTGTTCGAAATACAAATCAAACAAGTTGTTCTAGAAATGCAAGTCAGGTAAGCTGTTCCAAAACCATGAAATCATGCAAGTTGTTCCAAGACAAAAATCTCTCAAGTTCTAACTATCAATAAATCATGAAATTCTGATTACAAGTTAAGAAAACCTGACAAAGTTATTATGAGTATGATTCAAGACAAAAGTTAAACCATGGAGGAACAAATCTATATTTATTCTAAAATTTTCCAAATTTTTTGTCAGAGTCTCCTTTATATTTTCTATGTTCACACACTTGCAAACATACAAATAATCCATATCCCATCTATAACCCATCCATGTCAACGGTACAACCCGTCGGACTTACATCCACAAGATAACTGTCCACGATGGAACCCACCGGATACGCAATCCACTATATCAAGAAAGATATTGAAGGCAATATAAAATGTAAGGGCACGAGACCGTGGGTACGTCCAGCCTACGCCGTAGTGTCGGTGGTAGAATGTTATCCTAGGTCTTAAACATCTAACACAGTATAAATATACATGTACAAAATATACTCTCCAATCGGAGGACATCTCAGAAGATACAACTCAATCACAATTCTAAAAATAGATAATCAGCACGATAAGATAGATATAAAATCAACAAAGTGAGATACAATCAGAAATAAAATAAGTTTAAGTGTTATCAACACTACAACAAAATATCTGAATAAATACAACTCAAGACAACTGAAATAAGATAGATAAAATCCTAGCAGTCTAGCCTAGGAACTATGGTAGTCTTCTCAGTGCAAACTAGATCCACTGAGGGTCCAAATCGTAAGTGTCATCTACGTCAGCTCCATAATAGGTAGTACAAAAGTCCTCCATGTTTTCTGTAAAATTTTATCAACGGATCCAGTCAGGATGGGAGCGAATACGTAACTCTGAAAGCAGTTCCATCACATGGTAGAAAATATAGAGCAAGCAATAGAATAAAAATATATGAAGTGCTGTAAAGAGATATACAAGAACAGTAAATGCAGACAAAATTAGAGTACATGAATGATATATAGAAAATAAGAAATATAAGTAAATATAAGTGTTTTAGAGCACAAGATGATCATGTGATTGGTTTAGATTTGTACACGAGTATACTAAGGGGTCTCTATTATATGTGAGGGTATAATAGACATGTACACGAGTATGCTATAGGGGTTTAATCACATGACCACTTCTACTCCCCTGTCCCGATCAATACACAAGGATCCGACTATGATATGTTACATACACGATTATCATTTCATACGAAGCACATGAATAGACCCGAATACAAGGAGTGCACGATGCACATGATGAAATACATGAACATGGAATACCCGATGTACCCGGTAAGGGGAAAACATTGCACAACAAGATCCATATAGTACCAATCTGTGTTAACAATGTGTCAGCATCAAGTAAAGTAGTCTAGAGCAGGCAATATAAGTACTATCATGAATGAAAAGTAACAGAGAATGTACTCACCTGATATCCTGAGCAACCGATGTGTACAGATGTCCAAACTAGAGTAACTGAGTCCTATTTAGAACAATACAGGTTACAATGTGTTCAATATATAATAATTAATGTTTACAACATAATCTATATGATTCTAGGTCAAAGTCAACTCTAAGTCAACTCTGGTCAACCTTTAGTCAAACTAGGAGTCAAAGTCAACTATCTAGGGTTAACTTAGTCAACTGTCTAGGGTTTTGTCAAACTCTAGTCAACAAAGTCACTTAGGCCTAGTGGGTCAATTTCTAGGTCATTCCATAGGCTATCTCATAATCCATAGGCTAAAACCCTAGGATACCTTAGTATTATATTACATATACATATCCTCCTATAAAACATATATATACCATACCTCTTATATATCCTTATCTATAAGTATACATATATATACACTCACACATATAACTTACCTATACTTCCCATAGCCTCACATATAGGTATAAACTCACAAACCACAATACATACATAATACAAACATGAGGACACATGAATGTGTGACCAAACAAACACCTCACAGATCAACCTGGGGGCTGAACCCCACACATATACTCTGTCCAGAGACTGGACAAACCATACTAGCAGTGGCAAAGATGCCCAGGTCAGAGCAGTACATTAGATAGGCAGTGAACCATATTGGGGCTATACAGACAAGTGTGTGTGTATGTCATGTGAGTAGTTGTGAAGAGTGTCATTTGTATCAGAAATGTGTTCGAGTGTCAGTGGCAGAACATTGTGCAGTGAGTGTTAGCAAGTGTAAGTGTTAGATACATATCAGAGTGTCGTGTGAAATCAGAGTGTGTCAAAAGAGTGTCAAGTGGCATGGTGTATCAAGTGTCAAAGTGTACAGAGTGTATCATGTGCAATGTATCAGTATATGTGTGAGCAAGAGTATGTGTCAACATATCAGAGTTGTGTCAAAGTGAAGCATGTGTAAAATGAACTAGAGTATCAGAATATGTCAGCAAAGTATCAGAGTGTGCAGCTAGTATTCGAGTGTCAATTGAAAAGTGAATACAATTGTGTGTCAAAATAAGTGTGTAGTTGTCAACATGTGTCAATGGAGTGCCAGGTGAAGAGTGTCCATGCAGTGTCAAGCAATGTGTCCAGTGAGTGTCGAAGTGTGTCACAGAGTGTCAATACAATGTATCCAATGCAGACAAAGAAGTGTTCGAGCCTGTGTGTGACATGGGAACAAAGTGACATGTGCAACAAGTATCGAGTGCCAAAAGTGAACCAAAGTGTCATGCAGCAAGGTACACAGATATGTGAATGTGGAAATGTGTCTACATGTATTAGATAAAAATTTCCATGGTGTCACAGAGTGTCAGAGTGTCCAGGACATAGAGTGCAGTGTGCTCGACTGTTCTGGTCGACATCTGTAGGCAATGCCATAGTTCGAAACTAACACCAAGTGAAGCCAAATTACCTAGGCTAAGTGTCAGTCATGTCCCCTAAATGAATCAATCACTAGAAGGTAAAATAGTATCGTGTCGAAGGGACACGAGACTCACAGCAGCAGGGGACTGCTACAGTACCAGTGTAGGCAAACAACGTGTCCCTGTGTCCAATTTGACACAACAAAAGACACCAAAACCAACTCAGTCACACACCATTGTAATCTTCATATAATAGGCTACCGAAATATATAATTTATTTAGAAATTGGTGACAAAAACTTTCTATGTGGTATTTCGTCGAACACTTGATATATGTATATTCGATACGGAGCGATATGCCCATGATACGTATCTCAAATGGATACGAATTAAATCCAAATCATTTCTAGGGCTAGGGGGACACTAAATAAATGCATCTACAACAATACAACTGAAATCTAAATATATTTAGAGGCTCTTACCAATTGGGAGTTGGAATCCTAATAAAAATCCTCTTGAAAAGTTCTTCCACCAAATCCAATGGTCAAATTGCTTCAAATCCTTCCTAGCTAGCCAATAGAGACCTCCTCTCCTCAAGATGAAGAGAATGCAATTGGTTTGGATGAATTTGGAGTTGATTTGAGGAAAAGGGGTTAAATTTGGGGAAGAACAAAAATTAGGGTTAGGATTTCTTGCAAGAGGGAAGAAAGGGGGCTAATGTTGATCTATATAGGGGTGAGGGGCTATTGATGGCTGCTATGGCCGGCCACATATAATGGGCTAGGGTTTTGTCAAGTTGCAATGGCCCAAAAGCCTTTCTATGTTGTAAAATCTAGCTTCTTTGCTAAAGGCCCAAAATAGCACATTGATTCTATTCTTTAATTACATTCTAAGTGATTCCTAGCTAGATTAGAGTCTAATTATTAATCTAAATCCATTAGATAGGTCTTCATGGTCATGGTTAGTCTCTAGGCTAAGTTGTTCTACGGTTTCACTAGCAAATAACAAAATCATAATACATTAAATTAAATAATATTAAAATAATCAAAATTCATAATTAGCAAAATATTCTTATTCTAGAAAGTGGTACTGACACATGTAATGTAAGAATCAGTTAAGTAACCTTCTAACAATTTAGGGTTAAAACTATCAAGTAGGACAGCTAGCAACTATATATATATATATATATATATATATATAAAAAAAAAAAAAAAATATATATATATATATATATATATATATATATATATATATATATATATATATTATATATATATATATATATATATATATATATATATATATATATATATATATATAAGTGAAGGTCGAACTGCAGAATTAAGAACCAAAGTATCTAGTTTGATTTCTCTCTTTCCTGAGCTAGGGCTAAGGGCCATTTGCAAGTATAATCCTATCATGTCTAGAGTATATAGCATATGTCTAGAAAAGAGTAGGACTTCAGGTATATTACTGTCACATCCATTTTCTAGTTTGAGGACATTTTGGTGATTGTAAAATTTTTGATTATTTTAATATATTATTATATTGGTATTGTGACTTTTGGCCTTTTGATAGTATAGCCCTAGTGAAGCACTAGCCTAGTATCTCACCATGACTTAGAGACTTAGTTAGCATGGTTGGTTAGTTTTTGTAATCTCATTCTAATTAGTTTCAACTTAGAAGCTAATTAGCAAAATGGTTAAGGAGCTAGTTAGATCTATTGATTTAAAGAATTCATTTTAACTTGTAAAAAGAAGCCCAAGCCTATTGATTATGAAACCCTAGCCCACCCTTGATGTGGTCGGCCATAGTAGAGTCCCAAACCCCCTATTTAATCTCTCTTAATGAGACTTGCCTCTCTTTTTTTATTCCTTCTTATTCTGGCAAAAACCTAGGTATGTGTTCCTTCCTATTTTCTTCATTTCTTCTCCTTTTTGATTCAAGTCTTTTGCATTGGGTTCTAATTTAGTTTTGTGGACTGTTGGTGGCTAGCTATCAAAGTTTTGGAGAGCTTGGGATCATTCAAGTTGAAGGAAGGATCTTTATTTTAGGGTTTTTATTGGGATTCACCCTCAATAGGTAAATCTCTTCAAATCTCTTCAAATCTATGATTTCTTTCCATAGATGCATCCATCTAGGTGTCCCCTAGCTGTAGGGTGAGTTTGGCCAGAATTGGTATTGGTTTAGTGTCTGTATCGGACACGTATCAGTGTCCAATACACTGTGTTTGCTGAAATGTCTCAAAGGGGTTTTTGTTCATATTTTTGAAATCTATTTGAATAGGATTGTAGCTCTACATGTATGTTTTCATTTCCCCATGCACTGAGCATCATGTCGTATCATTTTCGTGTCCCAATTTGGATAGGACACGCCGTACGAGCCCTCGTACGCGTGTCCTGCTACTCGATTGCAATTTCGGACACGATATACGATGTGGACATGTGTCTCTTGGCACAGAGGTACGAGCAACCTCTGACTATACCCCCCTTGAGTTTCGTGTTGCCTCGTGTCGTATCGAGGGAGTTCTCGTGCGTGCACTGGTTTCGCACCACACAGTTGAGCGTTAAAAATCCCTACTGATATGCGTCTCGTGTCGAGACACGACACGACGTGGACACAAAACTAAGGGTCGATCATGTAGCCCTATGCCTGGGCTACACGTGGGTATGAGCACGCGAGGTGGCGTAGCCTGTGTCGTGTCTACGAGACACGAACACGCCTGCACGATGCGGTCTATGCAGACTGTGTTTGTGCGTGGTTTCAGTCGTTTGGACACCTCGTGTCTAGTTGTATGGACACGAGAACCCCCCCCCCCATAACACATATTGTTTGTATTAATGCCTGTATACTTTTAATTTGGTATTTAATTAGGTTTTCGAAGATGATTTTGGGTTTTTTGTGCTATCGAGTCCCTGTGTCTGATACACTGTTCGAATGGGGATTTATAGGAGTTAAATGGATTTTTGATTGTTAAAAATGCAATTACATGTTAGATTATATGTTGTAGAATGTGTAGAAGTATCTGGGATTCATATGAGTTTAGTTGTTTTTTATTTTGGTTCATTATCGAGTTTATGAAACTGTGATACAATAACAATTTAATACTGTTTTGAATCCTGGAATATATTCACTGATGCATACCTGAGATTTACATAGTGTATCCGAGATCTCATGTGGCATTACCTGAGATGTTTATGTATAAACTTGAGAACCATAATGTGAAATCTGAATTGTATGTAAATATATGTTTTAACATAAATGTATCTCTATATTTATCCACATTATCTCTATCTCCATATTTATATATGTCATATATAAATGTATCCATACATATATGTTTTAACTGAAATGAGGTTAAGCCTAAAACTGAGAATTCAAATGCACTGTTAAACCTGTGAATGAAACCTACTCTATGCTATCACTGCCATCATTTAACCATGTGACACTTCAAAATATTTTGACACAACTATGTAAACACTATTTACATGTACACTCTCCATTTTCACATTATACTAACTGCCATGTTATACATTGTTGTACTATACCATGTTCACTTACCTGCCTATGTACACTATACACTATGATTCACTCACCCTCTATATATCTCTATAGATATATATGTATGAATGATAGTGGTAATGCGCCCCTATATATATATATATATATATTTATATATATATATATATATATATATATATATATATATATATATATATATATATATATATATATATATAATATATATATATATATATATATATATTTTTTATATAAAATATATATATATATATATATATATATATATATATATATATATATATATATTGATTCACTCACCCTCTATATATCTCTATAGATATATATGTATGAATGATAGTGGTAATGCGCCCCTATATATATATATATATATATATATATATATATATATATATATATATATATATATATATATATATATATATATATGGAAAACTCCCCCCTTTTTATTCATTGAAGGCACAAAATACCGAAGCCTTTACAAGTAAGCGCAAAAAGCGGAATACCACAAGAAAGGGGAAAGCTTAAGAACCCAAAAATTGTAGGCCCAAAATGCCCACGCCTAGACCTAGGCCCACGCAGGAGCTAGGAGAGAAGAGAGTTCCAAAAGTGTGATTGGCCGTGAGAGCAGTGGGATTTGATCTTCAGGCACTATCGGATCACCTCCCTAATAACCTTGTCGGCAGAGTACTGGTGCCCTTCATATCTCGCCTTATTGTGATTCTTCCAGAGGACCCACGTAACAGCCGTCGCGAAGATCTGGTGACCGTGTGAGGTAGAGGCCAAATCTGCCAAGAGATCGATGAAGCGCCCGCCCCCCTGAAGCTGCCTGCAACGCTGGAAGATGACTCTCCATACATGTGCTGGTAAATCCTCGTGATAGAAGATATGGTCGGTAGTTTCGTTCTGATGCTCCGAACAGCAATTACACGCAGACGCAAGGCTGAACCCAATGGTGTTGAGCTTGTCATCAGTAGGCAACTTTTTGCGAAATGCTCTCCAAGTAAGGAAGGCCCACTTATTGGGGATGCAGGTCTGCCAGAAGACCGCGGTGGTTGGGGATGGCGCCTCAATACCCCGAACTACTCTTCTCGCTGAGCAGATCGAGAAGGAGCCCCTATATATATATATATATATATATATATATATATATATATATATATATATATATATATAATTTTAGATAAGGTAAATATATGTTAGTGTGGTGATAACATGGACAATGCATATATCTATATCTACCCTGCTACGTGTGTTAGGTAATAGCCTATAGATGTGATGCATATATTAGTATCTATACATATATACTTGGTGTGGCTTGCATTGTCTTGTGGTTGTGCTTGATTGTTAGACTAGGCTTGGTTAGGCCTAGAATGACTTGTTAAACTAGGTTTAGACCTAGAATAGCTTGGTTAACCTAGTTTGACTTTATAAGTTGACCAGAGTTGACCAAGAGTTGACTTTAGTCTAGAATGACTTAGAAATCATATAGAATGCATTGTAATGTTCAATATTATCTTTCTGGGCATGTTGTGACATGTGTTGCTCTAAATAGGACTTATCTACTATGTCTGGACATCTATACTCGTCAGATACTCAGGATATCAGGCGAGTACATTCTCTGACCCTTTCATACTTGCTAGGAATTATATTCTTGTCATAGTTTAATTTACTTGATGTTGACACGACATTATCACGGATTAGTACTATATAGATCTTTACGTGAGATGTTATCCCCCTCGGGTGCATCGAATACATCATGTTATGTACTTTTCACGAACATCATCTATTTTATGGACTCTTATTATTCATGTACACTCATGTGCTCTCGTTGTAGTGCCCCGACCCGCAAAGTCAATCGGAGGAATCGAAACGCCGACGGCGTTCGGACATAGCCTTGCAACGACTGCTCGAAGGTCCGCTCGGTCGAAGCGACTACTCACTCAGGTGGGGTAGTTTCGGTGAACTCACCTCATCTTAGCCTTCACTTAATAACTCATATGTTTTCAACTTGCACAAGTTAGGCTTGTTAATAAAAGAGACGCATCCACATAGCTAAGGAAATAATCCTGACTCGTCGGAATGTCTTAGAACATGGAAAATGGTCCCACGATCTGCTTAGAAGTCGGCTCAGCGTGCTTTCATATGACACTCGATCCTTCGTCCCGTGGCTTGGGAGAAGGAAGTTGGCCTAAGTTGCTAAGTTACCCCGACACTCGAATAAGCCTAAGTCATAGGCGTCGCCCGTACGAATGCTTGATAAAGCATGCACTGTCTCGTCGTTTTGCCCCAACGCTTGTATTGGCCTAAGTCATAGGCGTCACCTGCATGAATGCTTAAAAATACATGCACGGTCCCGTCGTCCAAGGCTTGACATAGCCTTCGCACGTCCAGCGAGTTAAGTCATCTTGCACGGCTGTTGGCTTAAGTCTTAGCACCCGAGAACTTGTTGTTGAAGTCGAACGTATGCACGGCCCGTCCTCTCGATGCGTAGCTCGGTGTAGCCTTTGCTCATTGAGTCATTGCCCGAATAAGTTAGACAAGTGTTGTGCTGGGCTATCGAAGCCATTTCTAGCACTGTTTTGCTCTATCCGCGGTTGTCAAGTCACGTGGTCCCTCGGGAACAAGGCTCGTCGTATAAAGTATATGACTTGAGCGATAGCATTGCCTAGAGAACCAGGCCTGTCTAAGACACGAGCCACGGTAAATTTAGTAAAGTGTATGCTACGGACAAAGGAAGTCCACGCGACTGGTTATCGCTGAGATCGGTCCCGCTACTTGGGAGTCTCGCTAAGCCTTGATAAGTGTCATACACGAGATCGGTCCTGCTACTTGGGAGTCTCGCTAAGTCTTGATAAGTCTCGCACACGAGATCGGTCCTGCTACTTGGGAGTCTCGCTAAGTCTTGATAAGTCTCGTACACGAGATCGGTCCCGCTACTTGGGAGTCTCGATAGAAAGATGGAAAGCATGGTCATGAATAAGGAAGGACTGGATAGATCAAGTTGATTCTTGCATGGTCATTGGACAACTTGCGCGCAAAGGGAATCCCTCGACCGATCATCGGGGCGCCGGGATCGAGTCGGCCTAGGAGGGAAAAGCAGATACCGTACGGCCTTCGACGATGGTGCGACTCGTTAGAAGTGAACCGTTACGGTATATGCCACGGGACCATTCGATGGGGCTCGCACCTCCATGCGAAGGGGTCACCGTGAGCCAAAGATCCAGTATAGCTTGACATTGCTAGTGACCACTCATATAGATGGGTCGGCAGAATAGCGACAAAATCGCGTGTATGCCTTTGGATTGAGTCTAGAGCTTGAATTGCAGGTCTAGTCGGTAACACAATGTCTGGGCCTAAGATTGGGCTGCAGCATAGGCACCGTGCTTGGCACGATGCTTGGCGTCAGGATGTTCATGAAATCGACACTAGGTTTGATAAGTCTTATCTAAGTTGGTTTATGAGTCGAGCAGGAAGACCGCAAGGCGGCAGCATGGATAAGTCTTGATAGCGAGGCACGGCCTCAATCTTGAAGCACAAACAAGTCTAAGTAAGGTCTTAAGGCACACACAAGTCTATGGACACGACCAGCACGAGTCGTCCCCTTGACGTCATTGGCTCGAGAATTGATCTAGTGGCACTTGAGTTTAAAATGGAAGTCTTAGCACGGCCGAGTTCACATAAGTTGCTCCTCGGTGAAGCATTGTCTCGAATATGTTAAGTCGCGAATAGAGTATGGCACGACCCTGTCATCCCGAGTTGAAGTTCGGTCATGTTCATAAGCGATGAGGCACTGCCTCGATCGAAATACACGTTGGCATTATAGCACGACAATGTCGTCGCGTTATCGAGTATGGGCCAAGACGTCTGTCTTAAAACCGATCCTAAGGCAAGACTAGAAAGACAATCGTAAAAGGACTTGTAATACACAAAGTAAATGAACGTGTCAGTTTTGTATGGGTGGGCAAGGAGCTCACTCTACCAGTACAGTTGAGTATTGACACCCACACAGTCTTCATGTGCAGGCACAGGTAGAAGCTCGTGGCACGGAGCTCGCTTGGATGCATCGAGGCACGAAATTCCTTGGCGAGTCGAAGCGTGCGGCCGCATGAACTCAAGACTTAATCGGGACATAATGTATGGACATTGCCTTCCGAAGCTTCCGTCGGCTCAAGCATTGTATCGAGAGATGAGAGAGAGCAGAGTGACTTGTAAATGAAAGAAAAGTGAGCCTGAGAGACTTGTAACCATGGCCTTGTGCCTATTGTAATCTAATTGGTCAATATCAATAAAGAGTACGTTTTGAATAACTTGTGTTTTGTCTTTAATTTCTGCTGCATATTTCAATATTTCTGCTTGGGACCTCTGCGACGACCTCGTCGTCGTCGCTGTAATCGGCCGTTATGGAACCCGCCTTACACAAGCGCAATCTAGGCTCGTGCGACATCACGCCTTAGCGAGGATGATCGCTCCTTCGGAAGCGGGACGTGACATAATGGTATCAGAGCACGGCTTTACGTCCTTGGACTTCAAGTCGATTCTCTCAGATTTGAGAGCTCGTCGTTGTTAAAGAAGGTGTGTGCTCTCTCTCAATTATCCCTCGGCATGTCCATACAATAGGTCTAAATATTTTCAAAAGCTCGTGCAAGCGTTCACTCGAACGCATCGGTAGGCTATCACCAAATGCATCAGTAGGCCTTTGTGCCGAACGGTGTCAATTTGACTTGATAGAAAACTCGGCAAAAGTTAGCAAGTCGCGTGCATGTCCAACTAGTCCTACGTCGACACTAGCAAATGAGTGTGCAAAATCGGATATAGTCCGCACAGGATGGATATGCACACAGCCTTTTGGCTAAGTTGTGCTGCGTATCGCGCACCTCGACTTTTTGGTGCAATCGAGTTGCGAGCGATATCAAGTATCGTTCGGTCGAGACCGAGGATACACTTAGAGTATTTATCGATAGGAACTCTATCGGACTAACGCTTAGGCGTACGTGAAAGACTGGATTTAGATTTTGAGGAAATAGTACGAACGACTTAGTGCGTCGATACGACGTCAGCGATTACACTAGAGATTCGTCGAACGAATCTGAAGGATGTCTTAGCGAACGACGCGAACGTGATTGAGGACTAGATCGGAAGGCTCGAATCCTGAGTGGTATATGGATTTTCTTGGAAATCATTCCAGCAAAATTGAGAATTATGAGTAACGGCGAGTATGTCGGCGAGGCGATGCGATCGTGCTAAGCCTTAGAACGCGTCACGCTTAGTTGGTCGTGACTTCGAATGCCCCGAACGAAATGTCGCTGGACAACTTATGAATGGGCAACACGAGTTAGAAAATGATTCGGATCGATTAAAAAATGAATGTCTCAATTGAGGAAATCTAGTAAATCACACGTACGATTTCGGATTTAGTCAAATGAAATGCGACTTGAGTTTTGGACAACGATCTTGAAACTAGCTTAAGTAATAGCGATCGAACTTGATCTTGAATATCGAAAAGATTGTGGTATATCCAGTTATGATAATAGCATCAGTCGTACGACTCGAAATTGGTTGCAAAGGAAGATCGTCAGGTTACACATATCATCAATGGTATTGAGACGTATCAAGGATCGATATACGATAACTCGGGGGTACTCTGACTCGGCGAATGACGATCATGCAAATGTCATTATTCCGATGGAAGCTATACTCGAAAAGTTGAAATATATCGAGGAAAAGATAGACTTGGCTCCAGGATTTTTTAGTTGAACGAATGACGAACAGACTATCGAATTGAGATATTGGCTTGGACGAAAACAAAAAGTTTGGATTTGCTTCGTCGATAACTACAACGTTGACATTCTTGTCTTATGCGAGCGTAACTCCAGCCTCGTACATGCGTCACACCGATTAGGGCAATCACTCCGCGTGAGCACTGGTATGGTGATTCATACAGCGGGGGTGATCGAACTTGCATGGCGTGGCAAATTGTATGTTTCGACTTGTACTTTGACGTGAATGTGGACTCGAAAATGACTTAGCGTGCATGACGGTCGAATTTGAGGATTATATAGGTCCAATCCGCGTATCGAGAATGAATTAGTCTAGACACAAGCAAGAGTTACGCGCCGATGAGAATGATTATTCCGCAGAAGCGTTGCATGTTGATACATGAACCACCATAGATAATCGGACTCGCATGAGATTGGGGCACAACATATTGTCGAGCTAGACGACCTCATGATCGAATGCATGAATTGGTTAGAATTGGTGATTTGGACAGAATCGAATATGTGCTACGGGTGCCTTGATGCGAATTAGGTGATCGTGCTTGATGTTTAGAAATCTGAGTGACGCGAGCTTCGGTAGAAAACCCCGTGCTACTGACTATGGTTTGACCCTAGGATTGGGGTCAGTATTGGCATTATTATTGGGGAACTATGATTCCAATCCTGACATTGACTTAGCCTTGAGAAATGGCCTAGCGGTTAGGCGAGACGCCCCTGTTTAAAGAAATGGCATGGGAAAGATTGATCTTGATGAATGGTATGGATAGATGGAGTGAAACAGGAATATAGGAATGCCTCTCACGAGATTCGGCTGACATGCATATATTTCAGGGATGCCTGAGTATGCGTACGATGTGACTCGAGTGAGAACGACAAATTCTTTATCATGCGGCTTGGTTGAACGCATGTATTTTGGGGACGCCTGGAATGCATGCACGATCCAGTCAAGTGATATATTGAGTTCAAGCATGACTTGAGGAATGGAAGAGTATCGAGAATTTGAGATCGTGTTAAAGAAAGGATTAATACTAGTGCGAGCGTGGCTCGAAATCGAAGAAACGCGTAGGGGAAGTGTGTACGATAAATTATGGCTTACCCCGTACGACTGTTATAGTCCCACGTCTAGGCACGAGTAAGCCTTGGCCATAGAAATGGTAGAATAGCTTGCCTTCAGGAAAGTCTCGAGGACAAGACTTGTTCTGAGTGGTGTATGTTGTAGTGCCCCGACCCGCAAAGTCAATCGGAGGAATCGAAACGCCAACGGCGTTCGGACATAGCCTTGCAACGGCTGCTCGAAGGCCCACTCGATCGAGGCGACTACTCACTCAGGTAGGGTATTTTTGGTGAACTCGCCTCATCTTAGCCTTCACTTAATAACTCACATATTTTTAACTTGCACAAGTTAGGTTTGTTAATAAAAGAGACGCATCCACATAGCTAAGGAAAAATCCCGACTCGTCAGAATGCCTTAGAACATGGAAATGGTCCCACGATCTGCTAAGAAGTCGGCTCAGCGTGCTTTCATATAAAACTCGATCCTTCGTCCCGTGGCTTGGGAGAAGAAAGTTGACCTAAGTTGCTAAGTTACCCCGACACTCGAATAAGCCTAAGTCATAGGCGTCGTCCGTACGAATGCTTGATAAAGCATGCACTGTCCCATCGTTTTGCCCCAACGCTTGTATTGGCCTAAGTCATAGGCATCACCCGTGTGAATGCTTGAAAATTCATGCACGGTCCCGTCATCCAAGGCTTGGCATAGCCTTCGCACGTCCCGCGAGTTAAGTCATCTTGCATGGCTGTTGGCTTAAGTCTAGGCACCCGAAAACTTGGTTGTTCAAGTCGAACGCATGTACGGCCCGTTCTCTCGATGCGTAGCTCGGCATAGCCTTTGCTCGTCGAGTTATTGCCCGAATAAGTTAGACAAGTGTTGTGCTGGGCTGTCGAAGCTATTTCTAGCACTGTCCCGCTCTATCTGCGGTTGTCAAGTCGCGCGGTCCCTTGGGAACAAGGCTCGCCGTATAAAGTATATGACTTGAGCGATAGCATTGCTTAGATAACCAGGCCTGTCTAAGGCACGAGCTACGGTAAATTTAGTAAAGAGTATGCCACGGACAAAGGAAGTCCACTCGACTGGTTGTCGTCGAGATCGGTCCCGCTACTTGGGAGTCTCGCTAAGTCTTGATAAGTGTCGTACACGAGATCGGACCCTCTACTTGGGAGTCTCGCTAAGTCTTGATAAGTACTGCACACGAGATTGGTCCCGCTACTTGGGAGTCTCGCTAAGTCTTGATAAGTCTCGTACACGAGATCGGTCCCGCTACTTGGGAGTCTCGATAGAAAGATGGAAAGCATGGTCATGAATAAGGAAGGACTGGATAGATCGAGTTGAGTCTTGCATGGTCATTGGACAACTTGCGCGCAAAAGGAATCCCTCGACCGATCATCGGGGCGTCGGGATCGAGTCGGCCTAGGAGAGAAAATCAGATACCGTACGGCCTTCGACGACGGTACGACTCGTTAGAAGTGAACCGTTACGGTATATGCCACGGGACCATTCGATAGGGCTCGTACCTCCATGTGAAGGGGTCACCATGAGCCAAAGATCCAGTATAACTTGACATTGCTAGTGACCACTCATATAGATGGGTCGGCAGAATAGCGACAAAATCGCGTGTATGCCTTTGGATTGAGTATAGAGCTTGAATTGCAGGTCTAGTCGGTAACACAATGTCTGGGCCTAAGATTGGGCTGCAGCATAGGCACCGTGCTTGGCACGATACTTGGTGTCAGGATGTTCATGAAATCGATACTAGGTTTGACAAGTCTTATCTAAGTTGGTTTATGAGTCGAGCAGGAAGACCGCAAGGCGGCAGCATGGATAAGTCTTGATAGCGAGGTACGGCCTCAATCTTGAAGCACGAACAAGTCTAAGTAAGGTCTTAAGGCACACACAAGTCTATCGGCACGACCAGCACGAGTCGTCCCCTTGACGTCATTGGCTCGAAAATTGTTCTAGAGGTACTTGAGTTTAAAATAGAAGTCTTAGCACGGCCGAGTTCGCATAAGTTGCTCCTCGGCGAAGCATTGTCTCGAATATGTTAAGTTGCGAATAGAGTATGGCACGACCCTGCCATTCCGAGTTGAAGTTTGGTCATGTTCATAAGCGATGAGGCACTGCCTCGATCGAAATATACGTTGGCATTATAGCACTACCATGTCGTCGCATTATCGAGTATGGGCCAAGACGTCTGTCTTAAAACTGATCCTAAGGCAAGACTAGAAAGATAATCGTAAAGGGACTTGTAATGCACAAAGTAAATGAATGTGTCAATTTTGTATGGGTGGACGAAGAGCTCACTCCACCGGTACAGTTGAATACTGATACCCACACAGTCTTCATGTGTAGGCGCAGATAGAAGCTCGTGGCGCGGAGCTTGCTTGGATGCGTCGAGACACAGAATTCCTTGGCGAGTCGAAGCATGTGGACGCGTGAACTCAAGACTTATACAGGACATAATGTATGGACATTGCCTTCCGAAGCTTCCGCCGGCTCAAGCATTGTATCGAGAGATGAGAGAGAGCAGAGTGACTTGTAAATGAGAGAAAAGTGAGCCTGAGAGACTTGTAATCATGGCGTTGCGCCTATTGTAATCTGATTGTTCAATATCAATAAAGAGCACGTTTTGAATAACTTGTGTTTTGTCTTTAATTTCTGCTGCATGTTTTAATGTTTTTGCTTGGGACCTCTGTGCGACGATCTCGTCGCCGTCGCTGTAATCGGCCGTTATGGAACCCGCCTTGCACGAGCACAATCTAGGCTCGTGCAACATCACGCCTTAGCGAGGACGATCGCTCCTACGGGAGCAGGGCGTGACACTCGTGTACTTTTATAAGCTTCATGTATAAACTATCATGTACAATAACATAACCTGTCTAGATCCTTGTGTATTGATTGGGGCATGGAGGAGTGGAAATAGTCATTTAAACAATTCCAAAGTAGTGTAATCGTGTATAAACTCTTTAGTGTAATCATGTGCAAATCAAGCCGTTCACATGTCTATCTTGTACTCTAAATCACATAGTCACTTACAGTTCTCTATTATCATATATAGATAGCTTCGTTCATCAGTTTCTTTCTTTCTTTTCATGCTTATTTCTTACAGCGTTTAATGTATCTTAATCTATCACATGCTTTATATTTTCGGTTAAGATATGAACTGCGTGAGATATATTGTGCTCGTTATCGTCCTCATTGGACTATTAAAAATATTACAGGTGATAATGAGGAGTTCTGCACTACATATTATGTCATCGGCTTAGATGACACCGGCGACTTGGACCCTCAGGAGGATCCAGCAGTCGCTGAGGACTTGCCCATTGTCTAGTTGGACTTCTAGACTAGTTTCTTACTTAGATTGTTTTGTCTTGAGATGTACTTTTAGTTATTTGGATTTTGATGTTGTTTTGAACATCCAAACTTATTTCTTTTAGTTGTAGTTCTCAGTTGAGACTATTATCCATCTTTTATCTCTTTATTCCATCTTAGATTCTGTGATTGAGATGTACCTTTATAGTGTCCTCCTTTGGAGCGTATATCATTGTACAGGTATGGTTATATTGTTAGATGTTGTGACCAAGGACAGCGTTCTACCGCCGACACTGTGACATAGGCTGGACGTATCCACTTTTCGTGCCCTTGCATTGGGTGCAGGTCGTGATACATTTTTAGTGGTGGCCCATGCAGGTCCAGTCGCAACTAGTAGGATTTCGTAGTGGTACTCGAACTAAAGTATCACTACAGCCTGTAGTAGGATATAGGAGATAAGTTAAGGTACTCAATCACATTAGAAATTTTTTTATCTAATTCTTACTGCTAGTAGCCTTCTTTTGAAATAACTGTCCTCCTTTGATTATACCGTTTCCCGTATTTGCTTTGTTTGATTCGGGTGCTTCCTATAGTTTTATGTCTGTATCATTTACTGTTAGACACCAGCTTTCTTCTGAATCATTGCCTAGAACTTGCAAGATCACGACTGGGGGTGGTATCATCCTCGTTCGTGATATTTGCAAGGATCGAAGAGTAGTTTTGGGAGGCCGAGAACTGGATGTGAGTCTGCTCGTAATGCCATTACCGAATTACAACATTGTACTCGGTATGGATTGGTTGAGCAGGCACCATGCCAGTATAGATTGTCACGGTGGTAGAGTTTTTTTCAGAGTGCCAGGAGAGCCGGAGTTCAAGTTCACCAGATGGGAGGCGGAGCAGAGCAGTGAAGTTTTCTGCAGAGTTTCAGTAGAGAAGCAGAACGTGCCACATCCATTGATAGCTGAGTTCATGGATGTATTTTCGGAGGAGTTGCCAGGGTTATCTCCGGACAGAGATGTAGAGTTCTCTATAGATTTGGTGCCCGACGCAGAGCCGATATCTCAGCACGTCTATAGAGTGAACAACAGCGAGCTAGTAGAGTTGAAGAAGCAGGTGGATGAGTTACAGGACAAAGGCTTCATCCGATCGAGTTTTTCACCATGGGGTGCACCAGTACTCTTTGTGCCGAAGAAGGATGGGTCGGTACGAATGTGTATCGACTACAGGGCTCTCAACAGCCTCACGATCAAGAACAAGTACCCGCTGTTGAGGATCGATGATCTTTTCGATCAGTTGAGCGGAGCGAAGGTATTCTCCAAAATTAATCTGAGGTCAGGTTACTATCAAGTGAAGGTGAAGAAGGAGGACATTTCGAAGACAGAATTCAGAACACGGTATGGCCAGTTTGAGTTCATGGTGATGTCGTTTGGGTTAGCTAATGCCCCGGCGGTGTTCATGAACCTGATGAACAAGGTGTTCCAATAGTACTTAGACAAGTTCGTGGTGGTGTTCATCGACGATATCTTGGTGTATTCGGAGACCCCAGAGGAGCATGAAGAGCACTTGCGAGTAGTTCTGGAGACTCTCAGGAAGGAGCAGCTTTATGGCAAGCTCTCAAAGTGTGAATTCTTTCTGGATCATGTTGATTTCCTAGGTTATGTTGTGACCGGAGATGGGATCTCAGTGGACCGAAAGAAGATCAGAGCAGTTGAGGCGTGGACAGCACCGAGTTTAGTTGTGGAGATCAGGAGCTTTCTGCGATTGGAAGGCTACTACAGGAGGTTCGTTCAGAATTTCTTCCAGGTTACAGAGCCATTGACTAGGCTGACCCGAAAGGACGTAGAGTTTATCTTGTCAGAGGAATGTCAGGTAGCTTTTGATGAGTTGAAGAAGCGACCGACGATAGCCCAATTCTGACATTGCCATCAGGATCAAGCGGGTTCACTATCTACAGTGACGTCTCAGGGAAGGGTCTAGGTTGTGTCTTACAGCAGCATGGGAAGGTGATTGCCTATGCATCAAAGCAATTACATCCGCATGCGAACTATCCTACGCATGACTTGGAGTTGGCGGCAGTTATCTTTGCTCTTAAGTTATGGAAGCACTATCTATACGGAGAGCGTGTGGAGATCTTCACAGACCACAAGAGCTTGAAGTATGTGTTTACACAGAAGGAGCTCAACATGAGACAGAGGAGATGGTTGGAGTTGATGAAGGACTTCGATATTTTTTTACAGTATCACCCAGGGAAGGCCAACGTGGTTTTCGATGCCTTGAATAGGTATCCGACAGCCATGTGTTTGACGATGGATCATCACTTGCTAGCAGATTTGGAGAGCCTGGGGATCGAGGTAGTTGTGCCAGGAGTTCAGATGCAGATGTGGGGCCTTCAGATTCAGTCAGACTTAATGGAGAGGATCAAGTCGACTCAGTTCGAGGATGTTGCTCTGCGGTATATCCGAGAGCAGGTTCGAACAGGATTGGTGGATGAGGAGTTTATTCTTACAGAGGATGGCGTATTAAGGCACAGTTCCAGGCTGTGTGTGCCCAGTAAAGAGCTTCGGGAGCAGGTTATGCCCATCGTTCTTAGTACTCTATGCATCCAGGTGCCAACAAGATGTATAGGGATCTGAAGGAGCATATATGGTGGTATGAAATGAAGCGGGAGGTAGCATGCTTCGTAGCCAAATGTTTAGTATATCAGCAGGTCAAAGAAGAGAGGAAGAGGCAAGGAGGACTATTATAGCCATTGCCCATTCTAGAGTGAAAGTGGATGCACATTACGATTGACTTTGTTTCAGGATTGCCACGTACACCAGGAGGAAAAGACGCAATTTGGGTCATCGTAGATAGGTTGACCAAATCAGCCCACTTTTTGCCATTTAAAGTGGGTACGTCTACTGAGAGGCTAGCAGAGATGTATATGCGGTAGATTGTCAGGATACACAGAGTTCCGGTGAGCATTATCTCGGATCGGAATAGTCGCTTTACTTTCTATTTCTGGCGGAGTCTGCAGACTATTTTGGGCAGTCAGCTCAAGTTCAGTACTGCATACCACCCTCAGACGGACGGACAGTCAGACAGGACTATTCAGACACTCGAGGACATGCTGCAGACTTGTGTCTTAGATTTTGGAGGATTCTGAGAGGATCACCTGCACTTAGTGGAGTTTGCATATATATAATTATAGATAAGGTGAATATATGATAGTGTGGTGATAACATGGATAATGCATATATCTATATCTACCCTGCTACGTGTGTTAGGCAATAGCCTATAGATGTGATGCATATATTAGTATCTATATATATACTTGGTGTGGCTTGCATTGTCTTGTGGTTGTGCTTGATTGTTAGACTAGGCTTGGTTAGGCCTAGAATGACTTGTTAGACTAGGTTTAGACCTATAATAGCTTGGTTAACCTAGTTTAACTTTATAAGTTGACCAGAGTTGACCAAGAGTTGACTTTAGTCTAGAATGACTTAGAAATCATATAGAATACATTGTAATGTTTAATATTACCTTTCTGGGCATGTTGTAACCTGTGTTGCTCTAAATATGACTCATCTACTCTGTCTGGACATATATACTCATCAGATACTCAGGATATCATGCGAGTACATTCTCTGACCGTTTTATACTTGCTAGGAATTATATTCTTGTCATAGTTCAATTTACTTGATATTGACACGACATTATCACAGATTAGTACTATATGGATCTTTACATGAAATGTTATCTCCTTCGGGTGCATCGAATACATCATGTCATGTGCTTTTCACGAACAACATGTATTTCATGGACTCTTATTATTCATGTACACTCATATGCTCTCATGTACACTCATAAGCTTCATGTATAAACTATCATGTACAATAACATAACCTATCTAGATCCTTGTATATTGATTAGGGCATAGGGGAGTAGAAATAGTCATGTGAACAATTCCAAAGTAGTGTAATCATGTACAAACTCTTTAGTGTAATCATGTGCAAATCAAGCCGTTCACATGTCTATCTTGTACTCTAAATCACAGAGTCACTTACAGTTCTCTATTATCATATATAGATAGCTTCGTTTATCAGTTTCTCTCTTTTTTTTTATGCTTATTTCTTACAGCGTTTCATGTATCTTAATCTATCACATGCTTTATATTTCCCGTCAAGATATGAACTGCGTAAGATGTATTGTGCTCGTTTCCGTCCTCATTGGACTGTTGAAAATATTACAGGTGATGATGAAGAGTTCTGCACTATATACCGACGACTTGGACCCTCAGGAGGATCCAGCAGTCGCTGAGGACTTGCCCATTGTCTAGTTGGACTTCTAGACTAGTTTCTTACTTAGATTGTTTTGTCTTGAGATGTACTTTCAGTTATTTGGATTTTGATGTTGTTTTGAACATCCAAACTTATTTCTTTTAGTTGTAGTTCTCAGTTGAGACTATTATCCATCTTTTATCTCTTTATTCCATCTTAGATTCTATGATTGAGATGTACCTTTATATTATCCTCCTTTGGAGCGTATATCATTGTACAGGTATGGTTATATTGTTAGATATTGTGACCTAGGACATCGTTCTACCACCGACACTGTGGCGTAGGCTGGACGTACCCACTTCTCGTGCCCTTACACTAGGTGCGGGTTGTGACAAATACACATAACTAGCATTCAGTGTAGTTTATGTCAGTTTTTTTTTCATGCTTTGGAATGTATGATGCATAGATTTTTGCCGGTATAACATTGTATCTTTCAGTTTGCTTTTTTTTAAAAGTATTCAACTCACTGCTAGCTAGAGTTCCTTTTTTAGCAAGAATTAATGTCGAATTTGGTTTATGATAACACATGAATATAGTTTCTTCTGTAGAGAATGATTTTTCATACTTAACAAATATTTTCAATGTGCAGGCCATCACTGCTCAAAAAGAGCATATCAGTAGATTCGAAGACACATATTTCCTAAAAAATCTTATAAATCTTCCTACGGTTCTATATATCAAATTATGTGGTAATATAAATATATACACTTTGGCATTCGATGCATGCTAACTGAAGCTACTAATAACATGTACTATATGAAAACAAGCAATCTAGAAAATTACCAATTTATTTAATTAGTCCAACTGGTTAACTATGTAATTAATTACATTTATTCCTATAGTAATAGCAAACAAGAGTAATCAGGTTTGAAATATCTTTAAGAGACGCGAGTGACCACTCTCCTGTTGGTGAAGGGTGCAACGCGTCTTCGGTCACAAAGGTGAAGTCCGTCTCACGCCCCATATGACTAATGACGTATTCCACAGGACCTTGGAATAATCCAACCGGATAATAAATATGCAAAATGATATTACAATCATATTTGAAGGATCGAGAAGGGAGGGATTATACCTGTTAACGATACAAAAACACGAAATGTGTCGGGTTCGTCAAGGGGCTGGATAGAAAACTAGAGAGAGGGATTCAATGGTGATGGCCTCAGTTAGCTGAGCAAGACGATGGTACGAGGAAACTTCTGCTACTAGAGATCGAGGATGGGTTCCTCCGGGTATGGACGACGAAGGGGCTTCGATTCTCGGGAAGCTTGGCTGAGATGGGGGATTCGCTAACGTGGAGGCGAAGGGGCTGCGATGGTGATGATGATGGTTTCGACAAGAGGAGACGACGGGATGACGAAGCTCAGAAAGAAGGTAGAGGTGCTCGTCCAGCTCCGGTCTGCATCAGCTGACAGAGGGGATGGTTCAACGCCTGGGGTCGCATGCACCGCAGGGTTGACTGCAGCGAAGGCCGCCGTGGGGAGATGCGGGGAGGCTACTGTCGGCCGCAAAGGTCACCGCGGGGAGGCTACTGTCGGCCGTAAAGGTCACAGCGGGGAGGCTGCCGCCGGCCACAGAGGTCGTCGCAGGGGTTGTGGAGGTTCGAGCTACTTGTTAGGAAGAAGAAGAAGAAGAATAAGAAGAAGAAAGGAAGGAGGAGTAGTCTTTAGGTTAGGGTTAGGGTTAGGGTTTGGGTTTGGGATTTTTGTGAGTGTAGAGATAGAAGAGAGGAAGAAGATGATGATAATAATAGTAGTAGGGTTTATGATGGCTGCTGCCAACTTGGGAAGGGGTTTATCAGGGGAAGGGAAGGAGAGAAACTAGGGATTTAATATCATCCCTTAGATACATAAGTAAGGGACACAACAAAAAGAAAAGCTTAGGGTTTGGCTTCTTAACATCAGAAGGGGTTGGCCTTAGCCTTTGGACGGGGATCCTAGGGACACAATAGATGGAGGGGTTTGTGTTACGTCAAGAGTCACCCCAGGATGAGAATCAAGCCATAATGAGATTCAGAAAACTAAATAACAGGCTAAATATACCTTAATTAACCTGTTGGCCCATTGGTCATATGGTCAACCTGATTTTAATAATTGATCAAACTCTCTCTGGATATATGAAGCTAGTCGGGATATATCGGATTCTTGGACATGATCAAGATTGGCTATCCACTCCATTCAAGACCGAAGATCTGTTTGCCTACTCGAGTCAATAATTTCTTATGCAATATATTTTTTATTTTATTTGAGTCTAGGAATATGTTGTACACCGAGTCGTACTGGCAAATAGGCTATCCCTAAATGAGTTCAAAATATTTTTAAAATGACCTCTCAAAAAGGTTTACAAAAAGGTTTTCAAAAAGGTTTTCAAAAATCACCAAAAGCTTTTTCAAAAACCCTAACTAAACCCTGACTTAACCCTGACAGAACTCGGACCGAGTTCGGCCAGAGTTCGGCCAGAGTTCGGTTGGTGGCCGTTATGATTTTGAATCTTTGGAACTTGGTCCTCCTGCAGTTGCGGATTTGACCGAGATTTGCTCAAAGAGTTCTGCCCGAATTCTGCCGGAATTCTGACAGAAGTCTGCCTTTGGAACTCCTATAAATAGAGAAGGATTTCGATTATTTCAATTCACTCATTCACTTTCAATCTTCTCTCTATCTAAAGCTTTCAGTCTTCCAAAAGAGTTTTCTAGAGCTTTCAATTTCAGATCCCAAGCCAGTTACAATCCTCTAGTCAATTTGCCAGTGCGGTACGGTCTAGAAGTTTCTGAGAGATTGTAATCATAAGGCTTGATTGAAGAATACCACTTCACAT
The DNA here is from genome assembly GCA_029216955.1 of Iris pallida. NCBI lineage: Eukaryota > Viridiplantae > Streptophyta > Magnoliopsida > Asparagales > Iridaceae > Iris > Iris pallida. Next base: position 20,469,807 of record JANAVB010024000.1, on the reverse strand, counting down.
TTGAAGTTGGACGAGTTCTTCGTATCAAAGCTCGCGTTGTAGAAGTTACAAGGACTTCGTAAGAAAACTTGTGGTTTTTCCAATAGTGGATTCAACTGGTAGCAAGAGTTTTACCGACTGGATTAGTCCTCAACAGAGGGATACCAGTATACATCGTTGTCTTTGCGTTTTCTCTCTTAACTTTGCCTTTATATTATTTCAGTTGTGATTAATATTCTGTGATTGTGCTGCTAACATTTTTAATTAGCATTTTTCCGCTGCCAACTCTATTCACCCCCCCCTCTAGAGTATTACGCTTTACTATTTCGTTCCTACAATTGGTATCAGAGCGGGTGTTACAGGTAAAGCAAAGGTAACAGTATAATTATTTATTCATTTTAATAAACTGTTATATAGATCACAGCACAACACATGGCAACTGTAAAATTCACAAGTGAAGGCCAGGCCACAAATAGACCCCCACTGTTTGATGGTACTAATTATACATATTGGAAAACACGGATGAGTTTCTTCTTGAAATCTCTTGACTTTGATTTATGGTCCATTGTTCTTGATGGCTATCAGAAGCCACCTCGTATAAATGTTGATGGAGTTTTAGTTGAAAAACCCCATAGCAGATATACAGAGGAAGAAAAGAAAAGGGCCAGTCTTGACGCATGTGCCATTAATGCTCTTTTTTGTGCTTTAGACAGAACTGAATTTAACAGGGTGTCTATCTGCACAACGGCTAATAAAGTATAGAAGCTACTCGAAGTCACACATGAAGGCACGACTCAAGTCAAGGAATCTAAAGTCAGCAGACTTACTCAAGAGTACGAGGCGTTCAAAATGAAGCCCAACGAAACAGTTACACAAATGTTCGAGAGATTCTTGGATATTGTAAATCCTTTGTCTTTCCTAGGCAAAGATTACAGTAACCATGAGAAGATTCGCAAACTCCTGCGAGCTCTCACCAAGAACTGGATTCCAAAGGCTACTGCAATCATTGAAGGGAACGACCTCACAACTATGTCCCTCGAAGTACTCATGGGTAAGCTACTCACTCATGAACTGGAGCTACAAGATTTTGAAGAGCCTGCACCAAAGGAGAAGACTATCGCCCTCAAGGCTCAGCACAGAAAAGCTGCTGAAGATGACTCAGACAGCAGTGGATCTGACGCTGAAGATCAAGCACTCATAGCAAGGAAGTTCAAAAGATTCATGAGACATGAGAAGAGAGTCAAAGAAAACAACAGCAACAACTGGTACCAAGAAGATGCTGTCTGCTATGGTTGCAAGAAGAAGGGACACATGAAGAAGGATTGTCCCACAAACTCATCATCAAGCAAGAAGAGCAACAGGTATGAAAAAGGGAACCTGAAGAGATCAATATCACGGAAGTATGCCAACACCAGCATATGGCATGAAAGTAAAGCCAGCGACTCAGAAGACGAACAATCAGAAGACGCTGCAAATGTATGCTTTATGGCATCCGATCAGGTGGAACACCCTTCACATGCTAGAAGCAAATGGATCCTCGACAGCGGTTGCTCACGGCATATGACCGGTGATGCTATCTTATTTGCAACACTGTCGAAGAAAAAGAAGGAAGGCTATGTCTCCTTCGGTAATAATTTGAAAGGGTATATTATTGGTATCGGTGATGTTGGTAAGTCTCCCTATCCTGTGATTAAGGATGTCTGTCTGGTTATCGAGTTGAAACATAACCTACTCAGCATAAGTCATCTAGCTGATCATGGTTATGACATCAACTTTGGCAAAGACAAATGTACTATAGTTGATAGCTCAACTGGTAGTACTATCTTTAAAGGTATCAGGGAAGACAATATATATGTTTTCTATTTGTTAGAAGAAACTAACATTTCAGGTAGATGCTTAATGGCCAAAAGTGATGAAAGTCATCTGTGGCATATGAGACTCGGTCACGCTAATATGGATACAATATCAAGATTATCCACAAAGAAGCTAGTACGCGGTTTATCGGACATTACATTCAAGAAGGACTCGGTATGCAGCCAATGTGAAAAGAACAAAGCTACCAGATCTACATTCAAGTCAGTAAACGCAGTATGTACTACTAGACCTCTACAATTGCTTCATATGGACTTATTTGGTCCTAGCAGAGTTGCTAGCCTCGGAGGTAAACTTTATGCTTTCGTAATTGTAGATGATTTCTCTAGATACATGTGGGTATATTTCTTGACACGCAAGAATGATGCATTATCCGAATTTGTCGCCTTTTGTAAGAAGGTACAGAATGAAAAAGGTTACATGATCACTCGCATAAGAAGCGATCATGGTGGCGAATTCGAGAACGCTAATTTTGAGCAATTTTGTGACACATACGGTTTTGTACATGAGTTCTCCTGCCCTAGGACTCCACAACAAAATGGAGTTGTGGAACGTAAGAACAGAACTCTAACCGAAATGGCCAGAGTAATGTTAAACCAGTTTAGTCTACCCAAATATTTCTGGACTGAAGCTGTCAATACAGCTTGCTTTGTTCTCAATAGAGTTCTAATTCGACCCAAATCGAAGAAGACTCTATTTGAGTTATGGTTTGATAGAATTCTTTCTGTTTCATACTTTAGAATTTTTGGTTGTAAATGTTTTATTCTTAATACAAAAGACAATTTGGGAAAATTTGATGAAAAGGCCGATGAAGGTATATTTTTAGGTTATGCGGCCAAGAACAAAGGATACAGAGTCTTCAACAAACGTACCATGATCATCGAAGAGTCAATAAATGTCACTTTTGATGAATTGAATCAAATGACTATTGATGACAATGACGAAGATACATCTGTACCAAGCTCAACTCCAGCTAATTCTCAACCAAGCTCTGCACTAGCTGAACCTCCTAGAGAAGATCCAGGAACCAGCTATCTTCAGAATTTACTGAAAAGGTTGAAATTTACAGCTGATCATCCAAAGGATTTGGTAATTGGTGATATTACCAAGGGAGTAAGTACTCGTACATCCTGTAGAGATATTATTTCTAGTGTTGCATTTATTTCACAGCTAGAACCCAAAACTATTGATGAAGCATGTAGTGATAGTTTTTAGATAGATGCTATGCAAGAGGAATTAAACCAATTTGAACGGAATCAAGTTTGGGAACTTGTTCCCAGGCCTATTGATCATCCGGTCATTGGCACCCGTTGGGTATTCCGAAACAAACTGAATGAGAATGGTTTAGTGACTCGTAATAAGGCTCGACTCGTAGCTCAAGGATACAATCAAGAAGAAGGTATCGACTACGATGAGACTTGTGCCCCAGTTGCGAGATTAGAATCTATTCGCATGTTATGTGCATTTGCATGTTTTCATGATTTCAAACTTTTTCAAATGGATGTGAAGAATGCTTTTTTAAATGGCTTTATAAAAGAAAAAGTTTTTGTAGCACAACCTCCAGGTTTTACGGATTTTAAAAACCCAGATCATGTTTTCAAGTTGAAGAAAGCCTTATACGGTCTAAAACAAGCACCTCGTGCTTGGTATGATCGTTTAAGTTCTTTTCTACTTGGCAACGATTTTTCAAAAGGCAAGGTTGACACTACACTGTTTATTAAATCTTTTAATGGCAAGCTGCTTTTAATTCAAATCTATGTTGATGATATTATATTTGGATCCACTGATGAATCTCTGTGTCAAGAATTTTCTAAGTGTATGCAGAATGAGTTTGAGATGAGCATGATGGGAGAGCTGAAATTCTTTCTCGGATTGCAAATCAAACAAACTGATAATAGAACATTCATAAATCAAGCCAAGTACACAAAAGACTTGCTAAAGAAGTTCGATCTGGACAATGTCAAACCTATTGGCACTCCAATGGCAACTTCAACAAAGCTTGATTCAGATGAACAAGGCAAGCCAGTCGACACACGTAAGTATCGAGGTATGATTGGTAGTTTACTTTATTTAACTGCTAGTCGTCCAGATATAATATTTAGTGTTTGTCTGTGTGCAAGTTTTCAAGCTAACCCAAAGGAATCACATCTGTCCGCAGTTAAGCGTATCTTTCGATACCTTAAAGGCACTTCTTCTGTTGGCTTGTGGTATCCCAAAACTAAGTCCTTTGACCTTATTGGTTATTCGGATGCAGATTTTGCTGGATGCAAAGTTGATAGAAAAAGTACAAGTGGTACATGTCATTTCTTAGGCAAAGCTTTAGTCTCATGGTTTAGTAAAAAGCAAAATTCTGTAGCCCTATCAACAACAGAGGCTGAGTACATCGTCGCAGGACGTTGTTGCGCTCAGATTTTGTGGATGAAACAAACCCTAGAAGACTATGATTTATTTTACACATATATTCCCATTTTCTGTGATAACACAAGCACTATTAATTTGACTAAGAATCCAGTATGTCACTCTCGTACTAAACATATCGAGATTCGATATCACTTTCTTAGAGATCATCATCAAAATAGAGATATAAACCTTGTGTACATAGATACTGAAAATCAACTAGCTGACATCTTCACTAAACCTCTAGCGAAAGATCGTTTCAATTATTTACGTCGAGAATTAGAAATTTTGGACGTCAATAATATTAATTGATTTTGTTTTATGATTATATATCATTATGCAAAAACTGTGTTAGAAACAAGCCAATAAAGAGTCTGTCTATCACCACAACTACGGTTGAAGCGAAGCGGTACTTAAGAGTTCTCCGGTGAACCTCCGCCAGCTGGGACAGTACTCCTACAGCTAATCTGAGACAGTCGCTGTGTAACGACATTTAATTCATAAAATAATATTAATTATGTTAATTGAAGGCTAAAATAACTAATCTTTGAATTAAATATTTGAAATGAGACAATGAAAAAGAATGGCAAAAATCAACTTTATAGAACCCTAGGCGAATTCGGCCAGAGCTCTGACCGAATTCGGCCCGAGTTCGGTTGAGAGTGTCTGGTTATATATACAGAACCCGAGCAGCCCTTCTTCTTCATTGCTTCCAAACTATTTCAAACAGCAGCAGCAGCCGACCCGAGCATCAAAACCCTAGTTCTTCACCACCCTATTCCATCCAATCTAAGTGGTAAAATCTCTCCAAAATTTGGAATCGTGCGGAGATCGTCTTTCTCTACGACATATCTTGATTTCGTGAGGTATAACTCCATCTCTCTCCACCTTTCAATTAGTGCATTTTTATTCCAATTTGTACATATGGCACCTAAATTCAACCCATCTAAGAGGAAGAAGACGACCCCTAGTGAGGAAGGGTCATCTTCCCATCCACATACGGATTCACTCTTTTCGCCAGTCCAAACGAGCGACGGTGCGTTCGACGGGTTTTTCTTTCAAACCCTCGACCAAGCCCTACTGTGGTATGGTGATTTTTCTATGCGATCCATATGCACAGGCGCTCCAGTCAAATGGACTGTATTTCCTGATCATCGTCATTTATTTGAGGCATTAGGGTTACACTTATTTGTTAAAATCTGCTTCCCTATAGCAACTAATGCCATTAGATTATTCTATTGCAATCTCATATTAGACACTTTCGATGTGAGCACACGTGTTGGAGGTATTGATATCAATTTCGATGATAGCCTCTTAGCGGAGATCCTTGGTATCCCTAACGAAGGTGAACCGCTAGTCGATATCACTGATTTTGACTTTCTCGAAGACACGACACTCGCAAGTTTCAAAGCGGAACTCTGTGCACCTGATAGAGTACGCTCTGGAAAGTTCAAGGCTAACAACCTGAACTTGTTTAACTATGAACTGCATCGCATCATCTATTCCACTATCCTTCCTAAATCCACTTCAAAGGATGATGTGACTTCTCTTGAGCTGTCCGCCATGTACCACATTCTTAAGGGGATTCCATTTTCTGCCCCTAAGACCATGATTCAGATGATGGGTCGTTGTCGTGCAAGAGATAGAAATCTCTCTTACGCGATGATTCTCCCACGCATCTTTCAGCGCTTCGATATCGATCTGTCGACTTGTACTCAGGACCCTGAGCCCAAGTTTCTTCAGTTATCTCGTCGTAGCATGACTGCTACAGCTCCACCTACTGCTCCTCCTACTGCACCTCCTCCACCACCTCATCAGTATGCCAGGACATTTGAGGGCATACATCAGCATTTATCTGCTTTGTACGTCTCGATGACGGACATGGCTCGCGAGCGTGAGTTCTGCGACGTCACCCGTTATCAGGCGATGGCAAACTCTTTGGCTGATCTTCGTTTCGCTCAGACTGGTCATTCAGTCGGTTCTATCCCTCGAGATCCAGCTTTTTCGGGTTACCGCTGTGAGGATGAGGCTGTCCATGCCTACTTCCAGCCAGGTAACGCCTATGATTGGTATCGTGCACCTCGTGACTACGTTGGTGAGTTCTATGCTGGCGCCCCTACTCATCCCTCTGGCGCTGGTACTTCTGGTGCTGGTACTTCAGGACATGCTGGTCGAGCTGATGTTGGTGATGACGAGGATAGTGATGAGGAGATGTGATTTGATTCTTTAGTGACATTTTATTGTACACTTGGAAATGCTCCAACATTCCAAGTTTTTATCAGTATTTCTTTTATTTTTATCAGTACTTTCTAGTTATTATCAGCACTTTGTAGTTTGCTTCAGTACTATTATCATTCATGGACATGTTTATGGTGTTTCAGTTATGGCATTTCAGTTTATTTCAGCACTTTGTTTTAATTATTAGCACTATCTCTTTATACTGCTTCTTCATTACAAACTGCCTGTGAAATAGCATGCCTGAGATTTTTTTCTTGAAATAATACATGCCTGTAATGATCATCTGTAATAATACATGCCTGTGATATTTCTCCAGTTTTATGCCCTATTTTTTTCTCACTATTTGTTACTTATGCATTTGATTGCGGGAGAGCTTTATCTTTTGCAATTATTTTGCTAAGTGACAAAGGGGGAGAAAATTCAAGATCTAACATTTCTTTTGAGATAATACAGGATATGAACAATTTCTACTTTTTTATATTTTTTTGAACAAGCATAGCTTAATGTTATATCATTCATAGTTTGTCAATTATCAAAATGGGGGAGATTGTTGGCCCATTGGTCATATGGTCAACCTGATTTTAATAATTGATCAAACTCTGTCTGGATATACGAAGCTAGTCGGGACATCTCGGATTCTTGGACATGATCAAGATTGGCTATCCACTCCATTCAAGACCGAAGATCTGTTTGCCTACTCGAGTCTATAATTTCTTCTGCAATGTAATTTTCATTTTATTTGAGTCTAGGAATATGTTGTACACTGAGTCGTACTGGCAAATAGGCTATCCCTAAATGAGTTCAAAATGTTTTTAAAATGACCTCTCAAAAAGGTTTACAAAAAGGTTTTCAAAAAGGTTTTCAAAAAGGTTTTCAAAAATCACCAAAAGCTTTTTCAAAAACCCTAACTAAACCCTGACTTAACCCTGACAGAACTCGGACCGAGTTCGGCCAGAGTTCGGCCAGAGTTCGGTTGGTGGCCGTTGTGATTTTGAATCTTTGGAACTTGGTCCTCCTGCAGTTGCGGATTTGACCGAGATTTGCTCAAAGAGTTCTGCCCGAATTCTGCCCGAATTCTGACAGAAGTCTGCCTTTGGAACTCCTATAAATAGAGAAAGATTTCGATCATTTCAATTCACTCATTCACTTTCAATCTTCTCTCTATCTAAAGCTTTCAGTCTTCCAAAAGAGTTTTCTAGAGCTTTCAATTTCAGATCCCAAGCCAGTTACAATCCTCTAGTCAATTTGCCAGTGCGGTACGGTCTAGAAGTTTCTGAGAGATTGTAATCAGAAGGCTTGATTGAAGAATACCTCTTCACATTTGAAGTTGGACGAGTTCTTCGTATCAAAGCTCGCGTTGTAGAAGTTGCAAGGACTTCGTAAGAAAACTTGCAATTTTTCCAATAGTGGATTCAACTGGTAGCAAGAGTTCTACCGACTGGATTAGTCCTCAACAGAGGGATACCAGTATACATCGCTGTCTTTGCGTTTGCTCTCTTAACTTTGCCTTTACATTATTTCAGTTGTGATTAATATTCTGTGATTGTGCTGCTAACATTTTTAATTAGCATTTTTCCGCTGCCAACTCTATTCACCCCCCCCCCCCCCCCCCTCTAGAGTATTACGCTTTACTATTTCGTTCCTACATAACCAAATCTTTATTTAATAATTATAAAGGGGTTTTCTAAATAGGGGTTGCACAAGCAAACAAATTTTAGTTAGGTCAACTAGGTCTCAACCATTCCACAAAACCTAAAAAATATTCTACCAAGTCACTACAGCATAATATCATAAATGTTAATGTAATATACGGTTATTCGAAAAAGTGGGGTTTACAGCAAGCAAGTAAGAAACACGAAGACATGTCAAGTAAGTGAGTGTAAACACTCATGTAAAGCTGCTACGTAAAGTGATTACATGTACTTGCCTTTTACCGGATGTTGTTGCCAAGTGTACCTAAAATAATTAAGAAAATATGGGTTAGAGACTAATCCAAGAATTTCTAGGAAATTCCTAACAGTACTTAATAATATTCTTAACTAATTTTATATTAAAACAATCACTAAATAAATCCATTAGTAATTATCTATTGAGCTAACCCCATCAACTAACTAATTAACTAACTAATATTTAAAAGCTAATTATAAACAAAATTATTAACTGAGAAAATTCTTTTTCTTTCTATTGGCCTTCTGGCCTGGATGGCCCAAGCCCACTTCCCATTCTTTTCGGGCCTGTGGGTTAAGCCCAAAACCTGGCCTGCTCACCCGTTTATTGTTTTTTCTTTTTTTTTCTTCTCTTTTGAAGCCCATCAGCCAGACCCAGGTAACCTAATACCTAAAACTAAACCTAACCCCAACTTAACAAAACATCCTCTCTCTCTCTCTCAACGCACACACAGCCGCCCCCTCTCCTATGTAAACCCTAATCTCTTCACTCCATCACTCACTCTCCTTCACTCCACAGCCGCACATCCTCACTCTCAAAATCCTAAAAACAAAGAGATGAAGAAGAATGAGGAGAAGATCAAGAAGAAGATGATGAAGAAGAAGAGCATGAGGGAGAAGCTTACCCCTGCTCTAGCGGTCGACGGTGGCGAGGGACGGCGAGTGGAGAAGGAGCAGATAGAGATGGCGAGCCTCCGATAATATCGTTCGTCAGCGGTGGCAGCGGCTGAGCTACGTCAACCGGTGGCTCGAGGCTCAAGACCAAGCACGGAGCTCGATGGGGGCAGCGTGACTCTCGAGAAGCCAGCACAAAAATCGAAGGGTCAGCACGGAACCCGAGGAGTAGGACGGCACTCTGGTAACGATCAGTGAGTCCGAGTGGCTCTCGTTGGACCCAAAGACGGAGACAGGAAGGACGCGGTGGCCAGAGGTGGTGGATCGATGGATCCCGATGAAGGTGTAGTCGACGGTGGTCCAGTGGCACGATGGAGGAGATCTTCCAGATCTGGTCGGGAACAGATAGATCTGACCGATCTGAAGGCGGTGACGAGGAACTCCAGCGAGACGCGGTGGACAGATCTTGGTGACGGCGGTTGTGACCCAGCGGTGCGGTGGTTCAAGATCGATCGACGACGGTGACTCCAGCCATGGTGCACGGTGGTGAGAAAGCTCGAGGTCGGGCGGTTGATCGGCTTCTTGGCGAGGGAGCAGTAGAGACTCAAGCACTGCTGGCTGCTCTTGTATCGGCGAGTCCGGTGGTGCAGCAGTTCCTCCGGTAGGATTGTAGGATACGCGGTAGAGGCAATTAGATTTAGGGTTTGTAGATTTGGATGTGTCAGTGTCTCGTGCTAGGACACGCACACAGGAGTTTGGTTCTGGATGTAATATAGGAACGTATCATGTGTCGAAGACACAACAGGACACGGGTTCTAGGGTTTTAGGGGATTTGGGTTTAATCCTGTGTCGGAGGACACAGGACACTGTAGGGATGGAGTCGACACGGGAGTATCCGTGTCGAAAACAAGAAATATAAATATAAAGAAAGTAGAATTAATAAAATGGACGCAGTGGGGACACGGTCCTTAGGACCATTAGGAGTAGTTAGGAATAATTAATCCAACAACTAATGATGTCTATTTGTAGTCCCATTAAGAAAGTCCTAGAATCTTTAGACACATGGGTTGAGAAATATTTTTAGAATATTCCAGACTAATCTTGATTAATTCTGATTAATCCAAATTAACCTAATAATTTTAGAATGTTTTTACTAAGTCATGTGACTAGTAATTCCACAATGGGTTTCCTAAAATAGCCAACTCACTTAGGAGTAATTACAAATTTGCCATTCCACAAAAGAAAACTATAATTAATTACTCAAATTAATATTCGAATGGAAAGTCATAATCTAAAATAAATTTAAATATAATATTCTAAATAAAATGTTCCAAAAATTACTAGAAATTAATAAAATAATAATCGAGATTTTGAAAATAGGGGGTTACATATGTACCCATCTTAGAAAAATTTCGTCCTCAAAATTTAAGAAATGACACAATTTAGCACGATAATCAAATAAAATAATTTGGTACGATTAAGCATGATCAAGGATCGAAATCTAATCATAGACAATAGAATCAAAATCATCCAGGCACGATTAATATTTCAGGAATGAAAAACATAAAACTCGATCATGATAAAAAAATCATTTTCATACGACCAAGATTGAAATCATTTAGGCACGATTAAATATAGGATTAAAAATGCCTAAACATTATCAAATATAGAAACGATGCGATCAAAATTAGGAATTTGGAAATAGTGTAAACTGCATTATCTGGAATCAAATTTAGGCACGAGCAAAATAAAAATCAAATTCTAAAATAGGATCGAAGAATGATAAAAAAAAATTAAACCGTTTAGGCACGATTCGACTTATCAAATAATTCAGGAATAAAGTCCAAATCATATATGCACGATCAAATTTAGACATGATCAAGTCATGAACAAAAATTTTGAGGCATGATCAAAGGTCTAGTCACGACCAAGAGAAACAAAATCGTTCAGGCAGGATCAATTCAAAATAAAAAAAATTTCATGCACGATCAAGAACAGAATGAAGATCCTGTCACGATCGAAAATCGTATAAGCACGATTTAAGAGTCATTTGTCTAGATATGACCAAAATTCTAATCATAGGCATGATAACAAATATATGGCCAAGATAAAGATAGAAATAAAATCTTCTAAACTTGCTAGCTAAACTCTCAACACGAAATAACGATAGAATACCAAATAACTACAATGAGTAAAGGCAATTCAAAATAGAATATGTAGGAAGAAAATCATCTCCTTAACGCCCTACAGACCAATCTTCTAAACTTGCTAGCTAAACTCTCAACACCAAGGAACCTAAGGTAACTACCCATGCATATTCTATTTGGAATCAAGGAATGTATCCAATTCTATTAATGCAAATTCTGTCAAGCCATTCCATATAATCCGTCAATTTGCTTTTCCTAAGTCAACTATTTTTCAAAACTCAAATTCTACTCCTCTCATTTCTGACTTTATCAAGGTTATAATCTCAATTGTCGATAAAATCCTTAGTAAGTCGATCCATGACAAGTGTACTTGAAAAATCTCAATCCTTGAAAGCTAGTGACTAAATTACTAATCAAATTTGAATATCTTCTAATAGTAATCTCAAAATATCGTTATATCTCAAACATGTATAAAATATTTCTTACTATAACATGAATCTGATCAAAATTTGAATTTCCAACGTTTGTAATCTTCCAACAAAATTCCAACTCAACGACACTTCTTTTCTTTAGTCACTATCCAATTATTCCGAGAGTTGTATGCCAATATCATGGTCTTAATTCCTTATTATTATTTTGATACGACTATTCCCTTCCCGAACCCATTAATCCTTCTATGATTATATCAATCTAATCTCAAAAATTAATTATTTTGAGTGTTTCTTCACCCGATCTTCATATTCTCAAGTTTCCTTATTATCCAAATTATAGTTCCAAATTTACTCTCTCTATGGAAGAAACTTATCAAATTCTAATCTTTCTTCACCAACCTTTGATTGCTTACGGATTTCTCTATCATTCAATATATTTTTCTTTTTCTTGCCTTTAATCATAAAAGTCAAAATTATCATATTTCTTCATTTGTTCGAATCTGATATCACCACTAACGGTTCTGTCATCTTCTTCCGGAATAAGCCTAAAGCCTCTCAAAACTTATTACCAAACCTGCTTACCCATAATCTTATTCTACTACCTTTCTACCCTTAGCTATCTAACATTTTTGGAAAACTATGGATCCAAAGTATACCCTTACTAAAAATGGGCTATTAGGATTAGTAGGTAACTATCTATGCTCCCCTGTATACCTAAAGATATATCTATAGTCATCCACAAAATGTATATTAACTATCTTATATACATAGCTATTAGCAAAGTATTTATATATAGCTATCAAAATATGTAATTATCAACAACATATGCAACACATCCGAATTTGAGCCATGGAAGAGATTAGGGCAAAAGGTATTTGAAATGATCCTAATGAACTCTAGGGAAAATCAAGTAGAAATTCTAGAGGAATCCTTATTCCGACTGGCTATGGTATTAGTAGTGATCTCTGAGAGTTGCTAGGAATAGGATCTTCAGGTTAGGACAACATCAAACAGATGATCAAAAATAATTTCAGTATGGTTTTCCAACGGTGATAATAGGTCAAACAATGTACATCTAGGATATAAATATAGTCTCAATAGTATCCGAAAACCATGCGTATCCGAAATCACTTTACCTATAATTCATGTCCCACCAGTATACATCTTGTTGTAGTGAACTCTTGGTTCCGTGACTCAAAGAATGATAGGTACTGAATAATCTCTCAACTTTATCCATTTTCAATGATATTGACAGAACAACTCAAGTGATCGAAACATGATGTATCTAGAACATAGTCTCAATAGTATCCGAAAATCTATACATACCTGAAATTACTTCAACTTAAAGTTCATGTCTCGTCAGTGCGTTTCTGACTACAGTGAACCCGTAGTTTCCATGATTAAGATAAATGGCTGCAGTGCGCGTCTGCCACGCCATAGTAGGCCACCGAATATTTTCTCAACTGTTATCCATAGAAATTCAAAGGAGCACCTTGATAATTCAAATTCAAGCAAGTTTCCTATTTACTAAGGAGAGTTGACCACAATCAGAAGAAAATTGATGTGGTATCAGTATAATTATAGGTTCTTAGGAATCAAGTGATTGACCATCAAATAGAAAGAAATGAACTATAAGGGTTGACTTAAGCCAAGAGGAATATATGTTCTCCATCCTTTCTCTAGTATTTAGGGATCGAGGTCAGAAGCTTATAGATGCAGAATTTGATCAAAATTTGTCTATAGCTAATGGTGATGTTCCAAAATGAGCGAAAGAAATGAAAAAATATTCTTGGCTCTTGGAAATACTTAGGGAATATTGACCTAGATTGGAATTATTCTGGAGAAATAATTTCCCACGGCCAATAAAAAATAATAAGTTGGGCTAAATAGCTAGTCTATGATCTCTATGGTTCTAAATGAAACACTTTGGATTAGGATGGTTAAGGAAAATCAAATAGAATTTTAACAAAACCAATAGAGAAAGTCTGGAAAGGTTATTTAGGGGACTTCATGGGTTTGCTAAAGGAGAAGTTGAAACTCTAAATAATGAATGGATCTAAATAGAGATAGAGAAGTAAGATTTTGAGTAAAACCAATAGAGAAATTTGAAATGGTCTATTAATGGACTTGCTAATTAGGGAGAACTTTGAAAAATCTAATCTTTAATCTTTAAATAACAAAGAGCATAAATTCTAAAGGATGCTAGAGTCTAATAAAGATATGGAGAAAATAATCTCTAAAAGCCATAGGATTATAACCACATCCTTTCACGGGATACTAAGAAGAAAATTTAGAAAATAATATAGATAGTACAATCCAACAATCGTCCTATGATGTGATGAGTTTTTTATTTCGCAGGCTCCAATGGTACTCTAGTCCTAAGCACCATTAGATAGAACTGTATGGGCCACATTAAAAACGTGTCACGACACACTCCCGAATAATCGAATACGACTCAGATTATGCCCGGTCTACAATGTCATAGACAGTGGTAGTCAGTCGTCTAAACCTCAGGAATCAGCAACGATACAATATATCGATCACTCGTCACAGCGACTAGAATGTTCAAGCAAATCACAACAACACAAAGTCACCACAGAGTCCACTATCAAATTTTTAGTATATCATACATTTGCTAGCTCTTTTGGAAACAAATCCGGTAATCATATCCTCAAAGCAATAATAATACAACTGATACATCTGTCTCATCAAATCATCTAATATATCAAATAGTATCTGTGTCTAATCTTCTAGAATCTTCCAGGCATTGTCGTCTAAATCCAATACGATCCACATGCCCTAGTCTAATATGTCAACAATCTAGTCAGAAAAGGAGCAAAGTACAATGTAACTCAACAGTACTCAACAACATGATGCAATATTATATAAAATAGCAAAGAAAAGTAAATAGTAAGTAAACTAGAAAGTACCTAAAATCATGCACTAGCTACGTGAAACATGTGCAATAAAACGTCACTAAGCATGTAGGGCTATCAAGTCTAGTGTATAGGGCAATGGTATGCTAGCAGTCGGGTATAGGTATAAGGCATACCATGTACGCTATACTAACAAGGATAAGGTATATAGTAATGATATGCTATCAGTCATGTATAGTGTAAGGCATAACATATACTATATACTAGCAGTCAAGTGAATGGACATAATGTATAGCGCAATGATATACTAGCAGTCATTGTCACGACCCGCACCCAATGTGAGGGTACGAGTACGTAACAACATCCAGTCTACGCCGCAGTGTTGGCGGTAGAACGTTGTCTAGGTCACTATCTAACCAACAACTCACGCAATTATATAATGTACTTGTCAAATCTCAACTTTGAACGGAGGACAAGTATATATATAATGAAATCTCAATCACAGTCTAAGCACGATATGATAACACAGAAATTTATAACTAAGACTAAATAATAACAACAAAACCAACTACTAAATAATAATAATCTCAAAACAATCTCGAAAAAAAAACATATCTCAACTTATTACAATTCAAGTTCTAAAACATGAAAACTAAACCAAGTCAACTAGCTAGTCTCCCGATCACTCTTGAGTATCGGGGCCAAAGGTAGCTAAGCCATCTCCTGGTCCATAGTAAGTAGGGCAAGTTTCCTCGGGGCAATCATCTGTAAAAATTTTAACAGATCCAGTCAGGACAGGAACGAGTACAACTCATCTAGAAAACCCAAGTAAATGACAGAGAACTATAAAGCAGTTATAGACAATTTTATTGATGAACATGGTAGTTTATATTCAGGTGATGGTATAGAGAAACAGATAAGATACAAGAAAAGTAAGGTAACTAAAACAAGAGAAGAATTATGGCAATAAAGACTGTAAAATAAAATTTTAACTGAACTAGAGTAACATGATAAGTCCAGACAGTAAATGTAATACAAGTGTAAATCCTATGTAAATCCAATACGGGACGAATCTAATACAAGATGAATCTAGTACAAGATGATTCTAGTCAGTGATCAAGAATCCAGGTGAGACCAGCTATATTCTAACAGTGTGTTTTAAAATTCCGAGATCGACATGTAAACGGCTGTAGGTATCAGGCACATCACTCACTCATCAGACGAGAGATGGCTATGCTTCCAGTAGATTCCAGTTGGAAGATTCCAGATTTGGGGTATGTCTACATGTCTTACTCAATATTTCTCCGTCCCGCAATACAAGTGAATCTAGTACAAGATACGAGAATCGAGATGAGTCCAGCCAAACATGATGATACTAGCAATGATTCCAGAATGATTCCAGTAATAGAGGCCAGACAATATGGTATGTATGTCGCATACATGAATCCAGAATATCCATACGTGTTGTAACAAAGAATCACATAAAACTAACTAGAACTGAATTACAGTAATTGACAAATAAATGAGAGAACTATCAGAGAATGTACTCGTCTGATACTCTGAAAAGAGTAGTGTAATATCAGATGTCTGCACCGGGGTCACAATGTCATAAATAGAGCAATATGGGTTATAATGTGTTTAAAATAAGGTAAATGAATTTTATGATGCAATCTACATGATTTCTAGGTCAATCTAGGTCAAAGTCAAACTTTGGTCAACCTTGGTCAATTACACTAGTCAACTAGGTCAATCCTAGTCCAACAAGTCTCACTAGGCCTAACCAAGTCTAGACTAGCATCCTAGCACCATCACAAAGTTACAAATCAACACATATTTATATATACATACATACATCAATTTTACATACATACTTGTATAGGTACATTGATATATCTATACACATTCATATATATATTTACATAGGTACTTGCATACATGAATTCATTCATACATTGTATCATACACATTACATTACATCATGTATTTTACATTACCTATATATACATGCATAAATATATTATCTACCATTGCATATATCAACATATATATATATATATATATATATATATATATATATATATATATATATATATATATATTAGAGTGATGGGGGTGAGGTTGTGTGTGTGTGTGAAGTTCAAACTGTCACAGTGAGTGTGTGGCAGTAAGTGAAAGAGAGAATGTGAGAGAGTGACAGTGTGTGTGTGTGAAAGGGGCACATGTGAAGGTGGGGGGTTTGGAACCAAATTCAAAACTATGTATCATTCATTACCTATATACATGCATTTCATTCATACATATCATGTAATATACATTACATACCCTACCTTCAAGCTGTCACATATGCATACATGCCTATACATGGATAGCATACACACAACTTACATTCATAGATGCATACCTACATGCATACATATCATATTTGCATACATTGATTTGGTTCATCACATACATACATCTAGTTTCCATTTTAACATGTAAAAATCTGATTTCAGTTAACCATATGTATCAATCTCAGGAAAAAGGGGGTTTCCAGTTTGTGTGTACTTGTGTATGGGTGTGTGAGTCTAGTACAAAAACATACTCATTTCAGTTCACTGTACACATGTGGGTGTGTATATGTGGTATTAGAATCAGTGTAAATACTGATTTCAAATTCTAGTTTCAGTCCCAGGTTACACTACCAAAATAACCAACTTTAGCGACGGCCACATCCGTCGCTCATCCGTCGGTAACATAAATTACCGACGGAATAGCGACGGATATTTGATGAAAATGGCCGTCGGGAAATACGTCGTCGCTAAAATTTGTCCGTCGCTAAGCCGTCGGACAAATGATTAACCGACGGACTAGCGACTGATTACCGACGGTTGCCTTTCAATGGTTTAGCGACGGATTAGCGACTTGTTCCCGTCGGTTTACATGCCATATAATATTAAAATATCCGTCGCTAAGCCGTCGTAAATAGGTCGGTAAAAGCGTATCAGAGAGGTTCCTGATACGCAAAATCAGTCGCTATTCCGTCGCCATTCCGTCGTTAACCTCGACGTTATAGCGACGGATTAGCGACGGGTAGGGCGTCGGCCTGGTTCTGGAAAGCTTCCATATTTCCAGAACCATGTCGACGGATAATGGGTCGCTAAGCCGTCGCTAGTCCGTCGTCATCCTCGACAGATTAGCGACGGATTAGCGACCCACTATCCGTCGCTAAGTCTCTGGAAACCTACCATATTTCCAGAACCATGTCGACGGATTTGCCGTCGCTAGGTAGTCGATATTCCGTCGCTAATATTCCAGTTAGCGACGGATGTTCCGTCGCTAGTTCGTCGCTAGCTCGTCACTACCTGCAAATTTATTTCAACCAGTTAGCGACGGAATATCCGTCGCTAGGTTGTCGCTAGGTGGTCGCTAACTGCAAAATATTTATATCACCCAGTTAGCGACGGATATTCCGTCGCTCGTCCGTCGGTAACTGCAAATATTTATATAACCCAGTTAGCGACGGATTTGCCGTCGCTAGTTAGTCGCTCATCGGTCGCTAAAAGATATATCCGTCGCTAGTTAGTCGCTAGTCCGTCGCTAAATGCAACATTAATTAAAAAAAATTACAGAAACATTCTATTTCCTTTTCGTAAATATTACACATATTCATAATATCCAAATATCCAAATTCATAATATCCAATATCAAACAGAAATATCCAAACATCTATGTACAAATATCCAAACACAAATACACAAATTCATAATATCCAAACATTCATGTACGCTTCCAAAATATCCAGAATTCAAAATCCAAAAACAGTACAAATATCCAAAAACAGTACAAATATCATTGAGATGGATCGCATCGTCGTCTCGGCGCCGCCTCGGCTCTGCGGATGTACTTTTCCACCATGTACGCCGGCACCTGGGACAACACATGCTCTGGAAGCGTGCGGAGCTGCTCTGGCGACATCAAGTCCATGAGCCCAATGAGCGCAGTATCCGGTACCAGGCGGACCTCGGCAGAACGGTCAAATGAATAACGTCCAGGGTCGGAAGGACCGGCAACCGCACTAGACGTACCGGGAGCAGACGGATCTGGACCGGGAGCAGAAGAAGGACGCGGAAGGCGCTCCAGCACATCCGACATTAGACTCCGCATTTCCGACATATCGGAGGTGAGAGTCGCAAGCTGCGCCCTCATATCGTCCGACGGGGGCGCGGGAGGAGGCGGGGGCGGTGGATATCTCGGAGTCGCGCCCTGCAACGACGCCGCCATGGAACCTACGCCGTAGACGCGCCCTTTATTAAAGCCGCCGACAGACTCTACGAACACGTCGTCGTAGCGAGCGGCCATAGAAGAGGGCGTCTGGGTGGGCGTCGTTTCGCCGACAACCTCGGCAGGGGGCTCAATCTGACTAAGGGCCTCACGATATGCAGCCTATCCAATGAATGTGTTTATACTATAAGTTTTCCTAAGTTATAATCTAAATCCTATGTTTCCCTAAGTTATAATTTGAATCCTACGTTCACCTAATTAAGTTAACAATAATTATATTTCTAATATAAATCTCATAAACGTAATTACTTACATCAGTCGCCTGGGCCCTCGCGTCGACGAAGCTCCCGTCTGCCCGCCTCTTGTGTGTATGCAGGAATACATCATAGGCGGTGACCGACTCCGGCTCTCTCCCCTCCTTTACCGCCCGTTGTGCCTGCATACGAAATATACGTCGAATTTAATTAACTACGTATATTAATAGTACCGAATTTAATAGTGAAATGAATTTGCGGTATCTCACCAAATCTGCACGCGTCGCTGCGTGGGGCTTTGAACCTCCCGTATGCAGACCAGCGGCCTGTCTGCTCGCCTTCGCTTTCTCTGATTTCTCCCTGTACTGAGCAGTATTCATCTTATCCAACATCTGCTCGTAGTACTCCTCCCGGAGCCACTTCTTCCTCGAATGTGCCGTACGAACGTCGTACACCGCATCCCGTATCTTCTTCCCGGCGGCGGCTTTGTAGGCCTTGCGAATCAACTCCTCGCGATGGGGGGGCCACCAGAACGTCGTCTGACATACAAATTAAATTATCACGTAATTAAAAAATTAGTGGATTAAAGAATAATTAATAATTAACCAAAAGATATATATATACCTTCATCTCCTCGAGCCAGACGTACTGCATGTTCTGAGGCACCTCAGAAAAATTGAGGTAGGGGCCATGGTAGTTTTTTCGGATAATTTGCCCGAGTATTCGGGCAGCATCATACGGGAAAAACCTACAAAGAAGCAAAGACTGGATTATTAACTTGAATAAATGAAACAAATTTAATAAATTAACTTAAATTTACTTACGTATCACCCGCGGGCCATAGCTCTCGTCGGTTCTCGCCTATCGGCCTCTCTGGAGGCGTCGGAGGATCCGCGGGTCCGCGGATGTACTCACCGGTAGCAGGATGAAGCTGAATCCGGGGGTACTCCGGAGCCCACCCTGCAGTAACTGATGGTGTACCCGCTGGTGCATCCGGGGGCGGAACGGATCCGCTAGCGGATGGAGTCTCAGGCCTCGATGAAGATGAAGGTAGCGCAGAGATAGATCGACGGCGGGAAGAGTCTGTGGCCGGGCTCTCCAGGTCGGGATCGGAGGACTCTATATCCGGGGAATGTGGAAGGCGACCACGACCGCTACCACCACGACCGCTACCATCACGTCCACGGTCAGTGCCGCTACCACCACGCCCACCACGGCCAGTACCGCCACCACCAGCACCACCACGGCCACGGCCACTGCCGCTACCAGCAGCACGAGTGGTAGTGACCATGACCTGTAAATAGAACACATAAATATAATTAACAATATAGAAGTATAAATGAATATAAAACTGAACTAAAATATATATACCAGCAGCAGGGCGGCGAGTGCCGTCAAGACAATGAGAACTAAGATTGCCATCTGTAAAAAGAAAATCATACAATAAGTAGATGATCGAACGACAAAAACATAAACTGAAATAAGAATGTGTCCGTCTAAACTGAATTCACTAAGTTAGTTGTAAGTGCTTCTAATATATACCGATATTTAATCTAATCATCGTTATCGTCCTCGTCCTCATCGTCATCGTCATCGTTCTCATCCTCATTCTCATCGTCGACTTCATCTATATCATCATCCTCATCGTCGACTTCATCTGTATCATCATCCTCATCCTCATCCTCATCCTCTTCTTCTTCTTCTTCTTCTTCTTCTTCTACTTCTTCTTCAGGCTCAATACTTGGGACAAGACGCCTCTTTCTCCCCTGGTTGACAGCTAAGTCTTGTATATCAACCTCTTCCTCCCCTCTATTTTTCTCAGCATGAGGTATATCGACATCTTCCACGTCCATGGTATCCGACTGTTGTCCCATGTATTGGGGCTTCTCGATCTGGTCCTCTTGGTATGTTGGGTCTCCAACGTTGAATGTATTTCTAGATTTAATCTTGTATACTGCCCACCAGTCAAATCGATCTCTACGACGCCTTGGGTAGCTTGTATAGTAGACTTGAACAGCCTGACTTGCTATCGCAAACGTGTCGGACCCTCTATACCTCCTGCGATGATTTATATCGACGAATCCAAATTGTTTATCGATTCTCCAACCGATATTTGGTCTCGTATCGAACCACTCACATTTGAACATCACAATATGCATATCATATGGGGCACTATATTGTAAATCTACAATCTTCCGAAGCACTCCATAATAGTCAAAGTCCGGCTCGTCGTCATAGATGGTGCCTCTTATGCAAACACCAGAATTCTTGGTATCGAAGCCGTCATTGAGAAATTCGGCATTTATAGCATGCTGAGTTGACTTAAACTTGAAGCCATTAACGACATAGCCTGACAAAGTCTTTGCATGCTTCTTCGGTCCCAATGCCAAATAACGAATGCTCTCATTTATGAGTGTTGTTTCAGGCAATAAAACCTGTAAACATGTATTGATAATTTAAATATTTTAGCTGCATATATTTTAATGGTAGTCGCATAACATATTATCTCAGTTACTTACGTATTTACGAAACCAGGACGGAAAGGTACAATCAATCCCTCTTTGAAGTCCCTCATCTGTAATATATGGTGTCCTCATTTTGACTTCACCTCTAAATACACTGTTAGAGAGAATAAAAATAAGTGTAGTCACTTAATTCACCAAATTAGAGATTATAACGAGGCGTAGTCACTTACTTCTCCAAATCTTTCACTTCTTGTATGTCACAATTTAACAAGACATATCGGTGAGCGGTATCATACTCATCGTCGGTCAACCACCGTTTCTTACTAGCCCCAATAGGCTTGTCCCTTAAATTGAATATACCTCCATCCTCAACGTCTTCTTCATTCCTTTGAGGTCTATTTCGATTTGTCTCGACATGAGTATCGAAATAAATAGAGCAGAAATTTGACACCTCCTCGATAAGATATGATTCGCATATCGAAGCCTCTATATGAGCCTTGTTGCCAACTTTCTTCTTTAGATGGTGTAGGTACCTAAAGAGACAAATTATCTTGAGAATTAACAATGAATTGTAAAATCCACTTAAATTTCACTTAAATTATATCGATTTTTATTTACCTTTCAAAGGGGTACATCCATCGATAATGAACAGATGCACCGACACGGGCTTCGTATGCTAGATGAATCGGTAGATGCTCCATGCTGTCGAAAAAGTCCGGTGGAAATATTTTCTCTAACTTGCAGATTGTTAAGACAATTTTCTCCTCAAGTTGTACCATATGTTGCACCGTCAGCTTAGTTGAACAGATATCCCTGAAGAATGTAGACAGCTCGGCCAACGGAACCCATACAGCAGAAGGCAACAACTCTCTCAAAGCAATGGGCAGTAATCTTTCCATAAACACGTGGCAGTCGTGACTCTTCATTCCCGTTAGCTTGCGTTCATTGAGATCAACGCATCTAGACAAATTCGAAACATAGCCGTCGGGAAATCTTAAATTAGATATCCACTTGCAGATTATTAATCTATCTTCCTTGCTCAATGTGTATGGCGCTATAGGCTTACTTAATTGTCCACCAGCACCCCTTTGTATCAAGTTCAGATGAGGACGCTTGCATATCTCGGCTATGTCTTGTCTTGCTTTTGGATTGTCCTTCGTCTTTCCTTTAATATCCATGACGGTATTGAAGACATTATCGAACACGTTCTTTTCGATATGCATGACATCAAGATTATGCCTTATAAGATTATCTTTCCAACAAGGCAAGTCCCAGAAGATACTCCGTTTGGTCCAGTTATGGCTTTGTCCGAACCCCTCGACACGATGGTTCGATGGATCTTCCATTGCGGTGGGCAATTCCTTTACAGCTTCCCAAATATCGTATCCCGAAAATCTGGCAGGAGGTTGAGAAAATTCTTGTTTTCCATATCTGAACGCGTCCTTATTCTTTCTCCAAAGATGGGTCGCGGGCAGAAATTGACGGTGACAGTCAAAGAAAGAAGTTTTTCCTCCATGCCTAAGGCGGAACGCCTTACTATTTTCCATGCATATCGGACAAGACATGTTGCCGTGCGTACTCTATCCCGACAGCATACCGTATGCTGGAAAATCATTGATTGTCCACATGAGTGAAGCTCTCATCTGAAAGTTCTGTTTCCTGGAAATATCATAGGTCGTGACGCCGATCTCCCACAGCTGTTTCAGCTCATCCACCAACGGCTGTAAATATATATCGATGTTCTTCGTCGGATTTTTAGGACCGGGTATGATAGCTGTCAGAAACATATAAGGAGTCTTCATACACATCCATGGTGGCAGATTATAAGGGATAAGAATGACCGGCCAGCATGAGTACTGAGATCCCGACAGTCCGAAAGGGGCGAAGCCATCAGCACATAGCGCCAGGCGTACATTTCTAGGCTCTGCAGCAAAATCTGGATGACACAAATCAAAATGTTTCCACGCCTCTCCATCCGAAGGATGTGACAATTCTCCTTCATCCTTTATGCATTCTTCGCTGTGCCACGTCATGTGTTCTGCTGTATTTAGAGACATATACATCCTCTGCAAGCGCTTCGTGATCGACAAGTAATGCATATACTTGTAAGGACGTCGTTTTCTAGTCGACTTTCCTTTTCCCTGTACTGGCTTGTAACGATCCGCATTACAGAAGCTGCAACTTTCTGATACGCAATTCTCTTTGTAGTACAACATGCATCCGTTGCGACAACAATCTATCTTCTCGTACCCCAGTCCCAGTTGTCGGACCATCATCTTTGACTTGTAGAAGTTTTTTGGTAGCTCTTTTGATTCCTTCGGTAACACCTCCTTGATTACTTCTGTGATCCGATTATAGCAAGCTTGTGGCAAGTTAAAATCAGACTTTATGTTCAACAACCGCATCGTCACTGACAGTGCGGAATGAGTCTCACAACCAGGATATAGAGAAGTATCTGCGTCCTGAAACATGTCATAGAACTCCTTCGCCTCGGGATTAGGATCCTCCGGATCAAAATTAGGCCCTGCCGCATCATACACCATATCTCGTGCAAGGTTCTGCAGATCTCCATAATCAACAGAGCATCCGTGGTCTTCGATGACATCCATTGCAGCATTATCATCAAAAGCATAAGTAGCAGCTTCCGCAGCCTGTCTTTCCGAATATAGTTCACCTTGCGATGACCACAGGCCGTAATTACGTACGAAACCCTTACGGGTCAAATGATCTCTCACAGTCACCACTTCTTCGTAACGTCTATTGTGACATTTAACACATGGACACTTAATTTTGTTACCGTCCATGTACTGAGCTTTGCTCATTGCATAATTAAGAAATACTTCCACGCCTGCCTGAAAATCGTCACTCACACCAATTCTACTCTCGTGTTGCCGTTTGTACATCCATGTACGATCAACAAAATAACGACTCATCCTCAATTTGGATGTGAAAATCTGTATCGTAAGACAAACTAAACATAAGAATAGCCCGATACCGATACTCATAAATTTGGATTAGGGTTAGGATGTTAGATATAAGTGAACTAGGTGATGTAGAGTACAATATAGGGAACTGTGAATGGACTGAAAGTTGCACATGAGAAGGTTCAATGAAGGGCCCATAAATGGGTTCACATGATAAGTTAGTAAGAATCCACATCACTATACATACTCCCCCGTCTCAGGAGTGTGTCTGGCTCCTATTTAGAACAGCACAGGTCACAACATGTCCAGAATAGCAAAACAGAGCTCTACAATGTATATCGGTATCGGACTATTCCTACGAGTATTGGTATCGGCGATATCAATACTCGTGTGAATAGGAGATTGCAATATAAGTCTAAGCTATCTAGCTAACATGTATACTTGCATTTACATTGTATCATAACTTGTATCTAGTTACCTTGCTAATCATGTATATACTCTTAACATATATGTGAAGACACTATACTAACATGTATTTAAATCAAGGTTCAAAGTATCGGTATCGGAATCGGTATCGGACTATATATTCCTACGAGTATTGGCATCGGCGATATCAATACTCGTGTGAATAGGAGATTGCAATATAAGTCTAAGCTATCTAGCTAACATGTATACTTGCATTTACATTGTATCATAACTTGTATCTAGTTACCTTGCTAATCATGTATATACTCTTAACATATATGTGAAGACACTATACTAACATGTATTTAAATCAAGGTTCAAAGTATCGGTATCGGAATCGGTATCGGACTATATATTCCTACGAGTATTGGCATCGGCGATATCAATACTCGTGTGAATAGGAGATTGCAATATAAGTCTAAGCTATCTAGCTAACATGTATACTTGCATTTACATTGTATCATAACTTGTATCTAGTTACCTTGCTAATCATGTATATACTCTTAACATATATGTGAAGATACTATACTAACATGTATTTAAATCAAGGTTCAAAGTATCGGTAT
This sequence comes from Iris pallida, assembly GCA_029216955.1. Classification (NCBI taxonomy): domain Eukaryota; kingdom Viridiplantae; phylum Streptophyta; class Magnoliopsida; order Asparagales; family Iridaceae; genus Iris; species Iris pallida. The sequence continues at coordinate 20,444,369 of JANAVB010024000.1, read as the reverse complement.
CGGAATCGGTATCGGACTATATATTCCTACGAGTATTGGCATCGGCGATATCAATACTCGTGTGAATAGGAGATTGCAATATAAGTCTAAGCTATCTAGCTAACATGTATACTTGCATTTACATTGTATCATAACTTGTATCTAGTTACCTTGCAATATAAGTCTAAGCAATCTAGTATTAGTATCGGCGATATCGGTAGTATCGGCGGTATCGGATCGAAGTATCGGATTTTTTTGCTATTGGAAAACAAATAATTATTAATAAATTATTTACATTTAAAAACATATAATTTATACATTTAGGCATAATTTTAAGTGTTTTAAGTATTATTTCTTAGTAGTTTTGAAATTAAATGAAATTAAATTAAATGAAATAGTATTATTTCTTAGGATCGGGACATGCCAAACCGTATCCGTATCGGGGAATGCAACCCATTCCCCACCCCCCCGACCCCCCTGCCCCCATTCAACACCCCCCCCCCTGACCCCCCTGCCCTCTCCATTACCCACCCCCCCCCCCGACCCCCCTGCCCCCATTCCCCACCCCCCCGACCCCCCTGCCCTCTCCACCCCCCACCCCCCCGCCCCCCGACCCCCCTGCCCCCATTCCCGACCCCCCTCCGACCCCCCTGCCCCCATTCAACACCCCCCCGACCCCCCTGCCCTCTCCACCCCCCACCCCCCGACCCCCCTGCCCCCATTCCCCACCCCCCCGACCCCCCGACCCTCATTCCCCACCCCCCCACCCCCTGCCCCCATTCCCCACACCCCCCCCGACCCCCTGACCCCATTCACCACCCCCCCCCCGCCCTCTCCACCCCCCGCGAAGCCGACCCCCCCCCCCCACTCCCCCCCCCGGCCCCAAAACCCAAAATTAGAGAAAGAGAGAGAGAGAGAGAGAGAGATACCTGGTAGAGAGAGAGAGAGAGAGCCGCGAGAGAGAGAGAGAGAGCCGCGCGCGAGAGAGAGAGCCGCGAGAGAGAGAGAGAGTTTTGGGGGGAATGAAAAATTCCCCCCCGTCGGTTCAATTTAAGTTAGGGCACAGAACCTAGCGACGGAATAGCGACAGAATAAATTAGTCGCTAAACCGTCGCCAATTAAAAGATGTTTTCCGACGGATATATCCGTCGCCAGTTAGTCGCTAAAGTTTCCGCCAATATTTTAAAGATTTTGCCGCCAACATTTGCGACGAATAAGCGACGAAAAAGAATCCGTCGCTAACGTTCGTCGACTTAGCGACGGAAACCCGACAAATTTTTACATTTAAAATTGGAAAAAATTATGTTATGTTGTCTGTCGCTAATCCGTCGCTAAGATGTCGGAAACTGGTCGCTATTAGCGACGGAATCCGTCCGTCGCTAAACTTCCGTCGGTAAAGTGGGGTATTTTAGTAGTGTTAACAGTTTGTGCGTGTTTCTCAGTTCATTAGGTACATGTGTAGGAGTGAAGTGTAAGAGTGTCTGGAAAAACAGTGTGTGCATGAGACAACAGTGCACCATTAACAGTCTTCAGGTTTTCATTATCTCAGTTTCGAAGTATCAGAAGAAGGAAAATAAGGTATTAGTGAACTTCTCAAAAATGTTAATCGAAATCCAATTTCCAAATTAGTGCAATTACATATATACAATCTTAAAATCAAATCCAATATCTAACCTACATCGCAGTGAGAATTATAATATAAATCAAGACAATCAAAAAAATCCCAAATCAGTCTCACGCAAACACAGTTGAAATATTAATTCGAAACTCAGGTTCCATTGTCCAGTTGAACAATCTAAACAAACTAAAACCCACATATGTATACCAGCATCTAACATACATCTCAATTCAAAATCTATACTTAAACTTCATAAATTAGCATTTCAAATCTCATGAAACAGTGAGCATTAACATGTATCAGAGTTCATAGAACCCGAATCTTACAACCCTAAATTGATTCGAAAACCCGAATTAATCATCAAACAAATGTGTGCAGACATATAGGGATATAATATGTGTCATGGGAGATACATTCGTGTCCAAAAATTAGGACACAAGGTGTCAAAACATAAAATTATACAGTGTATCAGAATACTGCACAAGCAGCCTCGTGCAGCGAGGACACAGCCTCGTGCACACAATACAGGGCACGACACGACTCGTGCTCGTGCCCATGTGTTCGCCGAGGCTAGGGGACGTGTCCAAGTGACTGCCCGTGTCAATGTGAAGAGTGTCGCGCGTACGAGACTCATTTCAGGACACGTTTTTACGTATGTGCGGTGACAGTGTGAGTTAGGGCGAGGGGGATAACTCCTCGAATACTCCACCAACCCACCCCAAATTTTGGGAGGATGGTGACAGAGGTTGCCCCCTCGTGTCCAACAAAAATCGTGTCACGAGAGGTCGTGTCGTGTCCTGTGTCAAGTCCGAACAGCAGGGGACTGTACAGTAACCGTGTTATATCTCGTGCGTGCGTGTGCGTCCCATTTTGGACACAAAAAGTGTCCAAAAACATGCTCAGTAGGATACGAATGCAATAAACATGTATAAAACAACATTTCCATTCAATCACTTTTCAAAAACAACAATTTATTTCCCTTTGAGGCATTTCAACAAATACATGAATACATAGACTGATACGTGTCCGATACAGACACCAAACGGACACAATTTCTAACCAAATTTTAGGGACAGCTAGGGGACACTAGATCTAGGCTAGGATGCAAAGAAATCAGAATTAAAATACAATTTGAAGGGTTTACCTATAGGTTGCAAATGACCAAGAAAAGCCCCAAATCAAATGGTTCCCGTTGCTAGCCAAATCCTCCAAATTGCCCACAAACTGAAATCACTCTCCATGAATATCAAATAGAGGATGATTAAAATCTATTGCAAAAGATTTGGATCAAAAAGGAATTGAAATGGATTTATTATGATTTAAGAAAGATGGGAATTACCTTTCCTTTCTAAAAGTTGGTTAAACACGAAAGAGGCAAGAACAAAGGAATGAGAGTTTAAATAGGGTTGGGATCCCTATGTGGCTGGCCATAAAGGAAAGAATTAGGGTTAGGGTTTCACTAATGGGCTATGGGCCTGTCACGACCCGATCCTAAATAATTGGGTCGAACCGGATCATGCCCAGCCTGCACCGTTGTGAGACGGCGGCAGTAAGTTGTTCCATTAGCAGGTAATCACAACAACATCTATACATTTGTCACAACTGAATATTCGGGAATTTTAAAACTTTTATTAATCAACAAAATAGAATACATCTGTAATTGAAAGTGCTGAAAGGAAATACTGAATTCAAGTCTACAAAAAAATTCCAATAAAAGAAACTCGAATTAAAATGACAACTAGCTAGAATGGCTGTCTCGTCAGCCTCAGGATCTGCGTCCTTAAAGGGATCCCCAGTAACACAGCAGGATATGGTACTGTGTCATAGTAGCTATTGTGCTATAGCTCAGCAATCATCAGTGACACCTAAAATATTGGGTCTCCAGTCAGGAGGGAGCAAAGTACAATTCATGATAATCTAACAATTGAATTAATAATAGAGTTATGCACTTTTAAACAATTTGAAATAAATAGTTCTCCAGCAGTTAAAATATTATGATGTGAATAGGTAATGAATATGACCGGATTAGGTTGTATAGTGAATGATATGGCTTATCCCCGTGTGTATGAGGGGTAAGCTAATACAGTTATTATGCTACTTTGGATGTGGTCATACTCATTACACTACTCCCCCAGTACCCAACAGTCAATCAGTCAATGCTCTCAGAGAGAGTTCCGTGTTTTGTAAATTAACACAAAATGTACTTGCCTTTTGTTTATGACTGGAAACGATGTTGGTTTCGGGAAGATGCTAGGTTCGTCTCCGAGATCCTACAGTTGGAAAACTTGACTTAGAACCATTGTGAAACCAAGCTAGGTGTGCTAGTTGCAATTTCTAGTAGCGGGTCCTAGTCAAGTTTTAAGTTTGTTTATTCCACTGCTAACGGTTTACGACGCGTACTACGTTGGTTCTCATTTAGTTGGATAGCCAGTTTCTGGTTTACTTAGAAAAATTGTCGTTACCGTTTAATTCGCAAAACTTTGTATTTTGTAATATCATATATAAAACTAATACTTTTCTTTAGATGAGAAGAACGTGAATTTGTTTAAATAACAAACTTGTAATTTTACTAATTTATTTACTGTGAGAAAACCTTATCAATTTTTCTATATTAAAATAAATACTCATTTTAATAATTTACGCGTTTAAAGCCCAAAACAATAACTCAGAAAAATAAAGAAAACACTACGCTACACAATACAGGGTCACAACAAAGAAAATAGAAAACTGGGCTTATGCCCTTACATTTATTACATAAATGAATTTTTAGGAATAATAATAAAACTTGGGTGAATCCTGAACGCCGGAAAGCGGTCCATTCAGCAGGCCGAAGTCCTGCACCAAAAATACTAACAGCAGTACCCGTTCTTAAAATAATAATTATAAATAAAGGATAATAATTATATGAGTCTCAGACTTTGTCCAAATATCATTTTATTGGCTGGCGCCTCAACGTACAGGAACCCCGTAGCGTTTGCGCTTCGCCAGGCTCATTCGACCTATAAGGTCGTCGCCTAAAAGATGGTACAGAAATCCATAAATTCGAAAGCCGACAAAACCAATATATAAACGTTTTGCAAAAGTCTGATTTTCAAGTCCCTGATTTTATACGAAAATTTATTTTAAAATATTTCCAAAAAATTGGGCAGCATCTCCTCTATATCTGGGACGACCCAAAACTGGGAAAATGTGCCAAAACACCCATAATAAAAGTCCCAAACCATGGAACACACCAGGTATCCCCAAACCAGGAAAAACCACCGAATAAACCACCATACCAAATAAATATACGATAAAATCACATAACGTTTCCGAATGAAATCGGAAAACCCAAAAATAACCACGGAACCAGAGAATACTTATTTTAGAAATTTCGAAACTAAACTCGGAATTCCAAACACAGAATAGAACATTTCCGAACCAACTCGGAAAAATTCTGAGAAACCACAGAATGTTTTCGGAAACTCCGAAACTTCGACGTCCACCTAAAAATCGAATTCCCGGGAAGGAATCGGGGACCAAGTCTCATCATCGATTATGAATTGGAAACGGGGACACGAAATTATACCTTGGGTTGCTCGGCTAGAGCTCTTAGATGTTGATATAGAAAAATAAACGGGGACAGCAGGTCGGAAAACTCGCGGACAGCGCTGGACAGTGCTGTTCGGATCAGCGGAAAGCTCGCGGGAAGCTTGCGGGAACCGGGACAGAGGGGAACGGCTAGGGCACAGAGATCGGGGTCGGCCGGAGGCCGGCGGGTTTGGGCGCCGGCGAAAGGGCACGGGCCGCGCGGGGAGGCCGCTGGGCGGTGCTCGGGGTAGCGGGGCCACGGGTGTCCGGCAGGACGGCGCCGGATGTGGGCTGCCGTGCGGGGAGGGCCGCGGCCTGGGGGCGCAGGCCGGCAACGCCGGAGTGCGCGGGCGGTCGCGGGGAGCGGGTTCGGCGGAGACCGGAGGTGGGGCTCGGGAGTTAGGGGGCAAAGGAGATTTAGTGAGGGAGAGGAGAAGAATGAGAGTGTTGGTGGTGGGTTTGGTGCTGATGCTTTTAAGGAAAGAGTGGGGAAAAGATGTATGGATGAGAGGGCGTTGTGGGAGGAAAGTAGGGGGTGGGTTTGTGTACGTGGGATAGGATAAGGGTCTGTGGGTTTTATTTCTCTCTTCTTCTTTTTTTTCTCTTTTTTTTAACAAAAGGGTATATATATACGTCTACAAGAAATTATTAATGGATTTCATAAGACTTCGGGACGGAACCCAAGTCAGGTTCGGGCTCGAAAAATGGGATCTGGGTACGGACTCGGGGTCGGAGTTGGACCCCGGACACGAAATCGGGACGGGACAATTAATCAAAGATCCTAGTCCATAAAAATTAAAAATAAAAATAATAATTTTCCTATTCCGACTATAATAATAATAATAGAAATAATAATAATGATAACTACACTAATAACAATTAAGGGAACAAGATCCGGGAGTGGGTTTCACAACCTTCCCTCCTTAGAAAATTTCGTCCTCGAAATTTCAAAGATAAGGCGGGGTACAATCAAAATCACTTAACCTTGATCAAACATGGAATTTAAATCATCAGGCACGATCGGCATTATCATGATATGATCTGAGATAGGGTCGGATTGTTGTGTGATCAAAATCATTTTAGGCACGAGAAAATCTAGGTACAATTATGATCAAAATAGGAGAAAATGGGATCTCGTAAAACAGAAAAGGCAAGAAAGAAACGAACGTCAACAGTTTATTGAGAATGCAAAAAAAAAATGATAAAATCTTCCGAGTTAAGGGACTAAGAATTTCAGATCAAAATGGAATGGGATATAAAGGTTTATAACTAAGGAGAACTCAACAAGTTGTATGATGGGAGGATAGCGAGGATGATTAGAATAATATATCTATGATTAGAATGTAATCGGATAAGATAGTTCCATTGAGGACTGAGTGATAATCAAAGGGAATAGAAAATATCGTATCACTATTTCAAGGATCAAAGATAGGATATATGGGAAATATAACTTACAAAATAACAATCTTATTAATACCCCATGTAAAAATCCAATTTCTAACTTGCTAAACTAGTTGAAGTCTAAGTATTTACAGAAAACTAAGGCAGCCACCAAGGTATTAAGACTAAACCTATTTGGAATCATAAATCATCTAAATCAAACTTCCATCCGTCGTTGTATCTAACGCATATGCCAAATGTATTTCAAATTTCAAGTATTGCCTCTCGATCAAAACATTTTACAGACATCAACTTCCAATTGTCAGCCAGTCTTCCAAAACTGACTATATCAAATTTACAATCTTTCCTTGCCATAGTAAATTCCTAGAAAATTCTTTTAAGTTGATCCATGCCTTAAAATGAAGAATTTTCAATTCCTGAAATCAATTGATAGAATTACAATCATTAATCAATTTTAATCTTTAACTATGCATCTATCAACCGTTCTCATCCAAACGCATTAGCAAAATACCACAGAATCCCAATCGTTCTTACCATAACCAATATGAACCTCCAATGTTTGGTAGAAATTGCAAATTCAATTGCTCCTTTCCAAAGTTGCATGCCAATGGTCTTACCTCAATTCCTCTCTGCTTATTCCTTCTCTAGAACCTATCATTCCATTACTTGTGTTATTCCTTCCATGGCTATATCTGTCCCTTCTAGGTATATTGGTCATCTAATCCTAGAAGTTGATCCTAGTCAAGTGTTCCTTTACTTGATCACTATATTCACATGTTTTATATATATATATATCCAAAAAAAAAATTTACCTCCTCCATGGGAGAACATTACCAATCCTATACTTCCCTTGCTAACTCCACCTACGTCTTCCTTAATCTTCGATAACCCTTCCTTTAAGCATAAAAATTCAAAATCATCTAATACTGCCATTTTTAATGAGGTTCAGGCACTAGTGAGCACTACCAATGGTTCTGACCCAAATAAGTCACAAGCTAAGGTATACCATTCTCTCCAAACTAGCTTACTCAAGGTATTCTTCTACCTTTCTACCCTTTAGCTATCTAATATAAATTTCAAGGTCCCTACAAGAAATGAGATAAGTAACAACCTATGTTTCCCCCGCATTTAGCTATCAATTTTATACATAAGGTCATCCACTAGTTGTATATCAACTACTAATACACAAGGCTATCCACAACTATCTATAGCTCCCAAAACTAACAACAACCAATATATATATATATATATATATATATATATATATATATATATATATATATATATATATATATATATATATACACACAACATACTAAGATTGAAACAGGAAGAAGATTGAAGTAATAGAGATTGATATGGTCCTAATAAGTTTTTTTTAGGAAGATCAAGTGGAATTTTATAGGGAATCTTTTCTTTCCGATTGTGATAAAAGATTTCAAAGAATGGAGACAACCGCTAGAAGTGTAAATCCTCTAATCAGGCAAAAATCAGAATGATTTGATGGTGCAGAAAATACAACCATATTATGGATATAGTCTTAATAATATTCAAAAACCCAAATATATCCGAAGTCACTTTGCCTCAAATTCATGTCTCGCCAGAGTGCACCTGACTGCAGTGAAACTTTGGCTCCATAACTTGAATAGTAATAGGTTTTCAAGTAGTCTATCAACTTTATCCATTTCCGTGTGATGCATTTAGGACGTGGTCTCAATAATATCCAAAAATCAATCAACACCTGAATCACTTCAACTTAGAGTCTATGCCCCGCCAGTGCGCAACTGGCTGCAGTAAACTCGTAGTTTCCATAATTCAAATAGATGGTTGCGACGCATATGTGCGAAGTCATATTAGGTCACTGAATATTTTCTTAACTTTGTCTATAAGAATTTCAAAGGAGTTTCCGAAAAATTTCAAACGAGTTCTAAAGTTCTAGTCATGATGGGGAGAGATGTAGATGTATGTTCTTCTGAAATCAAAAAAATTATCAGGATAGTTGTGTGTTCCAATAGCTCTTGAGATTTTAGAGATTGGTTTGAAATCATGAAATTGATTAAACTTGATTATGGCTAATTGAGTTGGACATAAGATAACATAGAAGTATCAGAGCTTCGAGTTGAGTTGAAGAAGCCAATGAGAATATTATCGACAAATCACGTAAAGAATACTGACATTTACCAAAATCATTTTGAAGAAAATAATTTCTTATTTAAGGAAAGTTTGAAAATTTGCTGGGTAAGTTGGGTTAAAGAAAGAAGTAAGTCGTATTGATTCAAGGACGTCAGGTTAAAATGGTTTAGCAGAGCCAACAAGGGAAAGTTCAACTATTCAAAAGTGTTTCAATGACTTGAATGAAATTCAGGAATAGAATGGAATCAATTCTCTGACCGTTCATGCTTCATGATACTCAAGCATTGAGTTTAAAAGCTGTCTAGGCCTTGAATTGGTCAAAAAGTTGCATAGAGAGAGTAGGGTTTCAAGTTGAGTGGAGGGGATCAACAAAATAAAATATTTGGAATAACCTAGGAGATAACAATCAATATTGGGATTATTTTTGAAAAATAATTCCCTTGGAAGATTCGTGAACAAGCTAAGTTGAACCAATTCTTTTGGTAATAATTAACCTTGGGACTTTATGGTTCCAGAAGAATTTGGTTCGGGATTGGTTCCAAGAAAGTCAAATAGAAATGAGATCAAGGCAAATAGTTGGATACGCTAATCGTAGAAGAACTTCGGGTAGATAAGAGTTTATTAGAATTTGAAACTCTAGATAGCGAACGGGTCTGGATTCCAAATAAAGGTAGAGAGATAAGATTTGATCAACAAATAGAGAAGTTGAAAATAGGTTTGCTGAAGAAGGATATCGAAGAGTTCTAATATTGGTCCACAAATAGCAAAAAAAATATATATATAGATCCTAAGGGATGCTAAAATCTGATATGGAAAGAAGATAATCCCGAAAATCATGGGACACTAAAAGATACAAAAATCTAGAAAATAAAATATGTGGTAACATATACCATCATACAATCGGCCTATGCTGGATAAGGCTTAGGATGCAAAACATATGCAAGGTAGCCTACCAGCATATAGTCAAAAAAAATATAATTCGGACCTATGTTGTGGCAAATCAATATTCTAGTGTTCTAATTGTTTCTAGGTATGTTTTCCTAAGTTGTTGTTTCATTACCTGTATGGGCCACCACTAAAAATATGTCACGAGCCGATCCCAAATAATTGGGTCGAACCGGATCATGCCCATCCTGCACCGTTGTGAGACGGCGGCAGTAAGCTGTTCCATTAGTAGGTAATCACAACAACATCTATACATTTGTCACAACTGAATATTCGAGAATTTTAAAACTTTTTATTAATCAACAAAATGGAATACATCTGTAATTGAAAGTGCTGAAAGGAAATACTGAATTCAAGTCTACAAAAAAATTCCAATAAAAGAAACTCGAATTATAACGACAACTAGCTAGAATGGCTGTCTCGTCAGCCTCAGGATCTGCGTCCTCAAAGGGATCCCCAGTAACACAGCAGGATATGGTACTGTGTCATAGTAGCTATTGTGCTATAGCTCAGCAATCATCAGTGACACCTAAAATATTGGGTCTCCAGTCAGGAGGGAGCAAAGTACAATTCATGATAATCTAACAATTGAATTAATAATAGAGTTATGCACTTTTAAACAATTTAAAATAAATAGTTCTCCAGCAGTTAAAATATTGTGATATGAATAGGCAATGAATATGACCGGATTAGGTTGTACAGTGAATGATATGGCTTATCCCTGTGTGTATGATGGGTAAGCTAATACAGTTATTATGCTACTTTGGATGTGGTCATACTCATTACATTACTCCCCCAGTACCCAACAGTCAATCAGTCAATGCTCTCAGAGAGAGTTCCGTGTTGCATCGTGGTTTAAACTTGCAATAAAACGATTACTAAATAATTGTAAATTAACACAAAATGTACTTGCCTTTTGTTTATGACTGGAAACGATGTTGGTTCCGGGAAGATGCTAGGTTCGTCTCCGAGATCCTACAGTTGGAGAACTTGACTTAGAACCATTGTGAAACCAAGCTAGGTGTGCTAGTTACAATTTCTAGTAGCGGGTCCTAGTCAAGTTTTAAGTTTGTTTATTCTACTGCTAACGGTTTACGACGCGTACTACGTTGGTTCTTATTTAGTTGGATAGCCAGTTTCTGGTTTACTTAAAAAAATTGTCGTTACCGGTTAATTCGCAAAACTTTGTATTTTGTAATATCATATATAAAACTAATACTTTTCTTTAGATGAGAAGAACGTGAATTTGTTTAAATAACAAACTTGTAATTTTACTAATTTATTTACTGTGAGAAAAACCTTATTAATTTTTCTATATTAAAATAAATACTCATTTTAATAATTTACGCGTTTAAAGCCCAAAACAATAACTCAGAAAAATAAAGAAAACGCTACGCTACACAATACAGGGTCGCAGTAAAGAAAATAGAAAACTGGCCTTATGCCCTTACATTTATTACATAAATGAATTTTTAGGAATAATAATAAAACTTGGGTGAATCCTGAACGCCGGGAAGCGGTCCATTCAGTAGGCCGAAGCCCTGCACCAAAAATACTAACAGCAGTACCCGTACTAAAAAATAATAATTATAAATAAAGTATAATAATTATATGAGTCTCAGACTTGGTCCAAATGTCATTTTATTGGCAACCCTGTAGCGTTTCCGCATCGCCAGGCTCATTCAACCTATAAGGTCGTCAACTAAAAGGTGGTACAGAAATCCGTAAATCCGAAAGCCGACAAAACCAATATATAAACGTTTTGCAAAAGTTCGATTTTCAAGTCCCTGATTTTATACGAAAATTCGTTTTAAAATATTTTCGAAAAATTGGGCAGCATCTCCTCTATATCTGGGATGACCCAAAACTGGGAAAATGAGCTAAAACACCCATAATAAAAGTCCCAAACCAGGGAACACACCAGGTATCCCCAAACCAGGAAAAACCACCGAATAAACCACCATACCAAATAAATATACGATAAAATCACATAACGTTTCCGAATGAAATCGGAAAACCCAAAAATAACCACGGAACCAGAGAATACTTATTTTAGAAATTCCGAAACTAAACTCGGAATTCCAAACACAGAACAGAACATTTCCGAACCAACTCGAAAAAATTCTGAGAAACCACAGAATGTTTTCGAAAACTCCGAAACTACGGCGTCCACCTAAAAACCGAATTCCCGAAAAGGAATCGGGGACCAAGTCTCATCATCGACTATGAATTGGAAACGGGGACACGAAATTATACCTTGGGTTGCTCGGCTAGAGCTCTCAGATGTTGATATAGAAAAATAAACGGGGACAGCAGGTCGAAAAACCCGCGGACAGCGCTGTTCGGATCAGCGGGAAGCTTGCGGGAACCGGGACAGAGGGGAACGTCTAGGGCACAGAGATCGGGGTCGGCCGGAGGCCGGCGGGTTTGGGCACCAACGAAAGGGCGCGGGCCGCACGGGGAGGCCGCTGGGCGGTGCTCGGGGCAGCGGGGCCACGGGGTCCGGCGGGACGGCGCCGGAAGTGGGCGGCCGCGCGGGGAGGGCCGCAGCCTGGGGGCGCGGGCCGGCAGCGCCGGAGTGCACGGGCGGTCGTGGGGAGCGGGGTCGGCGGAGACCGGAGGTGGGGCTCGGGAGTTAGGGGAAAAGGAGATTTAGTGAGGGAGAGGAGAAAAATGAGAGTGTTGGTGGTGGGTTCGGTGCTGATGCTTTTAAGGGAAGAGTGGAGAAAAGATGTATGGAGGAGAGGGAGTTGTGGGAGGAAAGTAGGGGGTGGGTTTGTGTACGTGGGATGGGGTGAGGGTCTGTGGGTTTTATTTCTCTCTTCTTCTTCTTCTTTTTTTTCTCTTTTTTTTAACAAAAGGGTATATATATATACGTCTACAAGAAATTATTAATGATTTCATAAGACTTCGGGACGGAACCCAAGTCAGGTTCGGGCTCGAAAAATGGGATCTGTGTACGGACTCGGGGTCGGAGTTGGACCCCGGACACGGAATCGGGACGGGGCAATTAATCAAAGATCCTAGTCCATAAAAATTAAAAATAAAAATAATAATTTTCCTATTCCGACTATAATAATAATAATAATAATAATAATAATAATAATAATAATAATAATAATAATAATAATAATAATAATAATAGAAATAATAATAATGATAACTACACTAATAACAATTAAAGGAACAAGATCCGGGAGTGGGTTTCACAGGGCCAACTTGCATTAGTCATGGAATTAAATTCCTAAGTCATAAGTCATGAACCTAGTCTTTATTTCTCCTATTCAAACTTGATTCTATATGACTAAAATTGGGTTGACTTAAGTTAGACTAGGGTCTCACCATGCTAACCAAGTCACCATAGCTAGAGTCAACATCTAGGTTAGCCTACAAAGTCTCAACTAGTCAAAGTCAAAAATAACAGTCACCACTCCAATAATTAATCAAATAATTCCAATAAGTCAAAATGACCAAAGTACCCCTAGGATAAAAATGATAAATAATATCCCAATCACATGGTTAGGCTCTAGGTCAGACAGTCTCTCGGGTTTCACTAGCAGCACTTAGAATAATTTTAAATTGATTAAAAATCACCAAAAATCATAATGTGATATAATATCAATAAATAATAATTATAATTACAAAAGTTCAAAATTACCCTCATTTGGAAAACTGGGTGTTACAGTATGTATAGTATAAGGTATATCATGTACTCTATACTAACAATCGAGTATATGTCCAGGCTTAGGTGTCTACATACTTCATGATCGTTCTCCCCTCTGACACGATACGATGAACATGCAAGCAAGTAAGAAACGCAAAGACATGTCAAGTAAATGAGTGTAACATGCATGTCAAGATGCTAAGTAAAGTGAGTATATGTACTTGCCTTTTATCGGATGTTGTTGCCAAGTGTACCTAAAATAATTAAGGAAATATGGGTTAAAGACTAATCCAAGGATTTCTAAAAAAATCCTAATAGTACTTAATAATATTCTTAACTAATTTCCTATTAAAACAATTACTAAAAAATCCATTTGTAATTATCTACTGAGCTAACCCCATCAACTAACTAATTAACTAACTAATATTTAACAACTAATTATTAAAAAATTATTAACTGAGAAAATTAATTTTCTTTCTGTTGGCCTTTTGGCCTGGATGGCCCAAGCCTACTTCACATTCTTTTCGGGCCTGTGGGTCAAGCCCAAAACCTATCCTGCTCACCCCTTTATTTCTTTTCTTTTTCTTTCTTATTTTTTGAAGCCCATCAGCCCAACCCAGGTAACCCAATACCTAAAACTAAACCTAACCCTAACTTAACAGAACATCCTTTCTTTCTCTCTCTCAACGCACACACAGCCGCCCCCTCTCCCATGAAAACCCTAATCTCTATACTCCATCACTCACTCTCCTTCACTCCACAGCTGCACATCCTCACTCTCAAAATCCTAAAAACAAAGAGATGAAGAAGAACGAGGAGAAGATCAAGAAGAAAATGATGAAGAAGAAGAGCATGAGGAAGAAGCTTACCCCTGCTTTAGCGGTCGGTGATGGCGAGTAACAGCGAGGAGAGGAAGAGCAGATCGGAGATGGCGAGGCTCCAACAACAACATTCGTCGGCAGTGGCAGCGACTAAGCTGCATCGACCGATGGCTCGAGGCTCAAGACCAGACATAGAGCTCGATGGGATGGCACGACTCTTGGGAAGCCAGCACAGGAATTGAAGGATCTGTGTGGAACCCGAGGAGTAGGACAGTGCTCTGGTAACGATCGGCGAGTCCGATGGCTCTCGGTGGACCCAAAGACATAGACGGGAAGGATGCGGTAGACAGAGGTGGTGGGTCAGTGGATCCCGACGAAGGTGTAGCAAGTGGTGGTCCAATGGCACGGCAGAGGAGATATTCCAGGTCTGGTCAAAAACCGACAGATCTGGCCGATCTAAAGGTGGTGGCGAGGAACTCCAGTGAGGCACGGTGGATAAATCTTGGTGACGATGGCTGTGACCTAGCAGTACGGTGGTTTAAGATTGATCGATGACGGCGACTCCATCCATGGCGTGTGGTGGTGAGGAAGCTCGGGGTCGGGTGATCGATCCGCTTCTTGGCGAGGGAGGTAGAGACTCAAGCACTGTTGGCTGCTCTCGTGGTGGTGAGTCTGATGGTGCAGCAGTTCCTCCGACGGGATGGCAGGACACGTGGCAGAGGCAATTAGGTTTTGGGTTTGTAGATCTGGATGTGTCATTGTCTAGTATCGGGGACACAGACACATGGGTTTGGTTCTGGATGTAATATAGGAACGTGTCCTATGTCGAGGACACAGCAAGACACGGGTTCTAAGGTTTTGGGGAATTTGGGTGTAATTATGTGTCGGGGGACACAGGATACGGTAGGGATAGAGTCGACATAGGAGTGTCCGTGTCAAAAACAAAAATATAAATATAAAGAAAATAGCATGTGCAGGTGCGCGTGCAGGCGTGGGGGCATGCGCTTACAGGCACAGGCAGGTTAAGGGGCAGGCACGGCTCTGCGTGGCCGCATGCACTCGCACTCCTGCATGCTGCACCTCAGTGCGTTCGCGTGCCTGTGCTGCTGAGGGCGTGCACGGGTTGCTGATCTATTGCACGTGCTGTTATGCTTCCGCGCGCATGTGCTGCCGTTAGGCGCTGGTTGGAAGGTTCAGGCGGTTATGGAAAGATTGAGTGAAATTATATATTCAATTTTTATGGGATTTGAATTTGATTCAGTTAAATTTTTTCATAATTCGTTCCTATCTTTTTTGCAGCCAATGTAGGCCAGGATTAGAGTTAAGATTTCTATCCAATTCTATAAATACTTACTCAAAAATTAAGAAACGAAGAGAGTTGTGAGGTCGCTGCCATTGGAGTCCAAGGAGTTTTAAGAGTTCATTTAGGAGGTGACAATGAGTATTCCAGAAGTTCTTTTGTTCGAACTTGCTGGTTCATTGGAGCATATCACAGTAGAACGAATCTTGCTTTGAGCAAATGGTGATCTTCATCACCCCAGCAGAGTTGTATCTTCATCTTCCTCCGTCTTATTCAAGGATGCCACATGATCTTTAGAGAAGCAAATTCTTGCTCTGAATTCTCTGGAGTTCCTTATATACAGAGTATGTGAGCAAATTCGTTTAAAGAATCACTTTGTCCACTTATGTTCTTTCATCTAAGTTCTATTTTGGGAATAACATTCTCAAAGCAAGATCCAGATCTGATAGAGAACAACCGTGCAAACCTTCTCGATACAAGTTTTAACAAACTTGAAAAGTTTGACGGGGAGCATTACAACGTCTGGAAGAGAACGGTCGGCCTTAATCTTTGACTCGTGAACGTAGACTACGTGTTGACAAATTCCGAGCCTTTGATTCTGGTGGGTGAAAATGTTCGGAGGATCACTAAGGCTACTGCTCTGCAATCTAAGTGGATGAGAGATAATAACTGTCACGCCCCAGAACCAGAATACTGGAGAGCGGGGGACAGACATAGCCAGCTACATACATTGAAGTGAATCCCACCTTGTAATACGGTCACGGCTGTCTAGACGCATGAGGGTTTACTACAAGCCATTAGTCTCTTAGGGTCAAGAACAAGTCTAGTGTCTCAATCTCAAGCAAGCAATAATAGTTACAAGATGTCAGACCATCAGATAATCCATAGTAAGGCGTCCCATACATTTCATATACAGATGATCATGAAGCTAGTCGTACAAAATGTGAAGACTAGCAAGAGTTTCAGTCATACATGATCAACCCTAGGATTTGTTAATCATGTTACATCCCGTAGGCAGACAGTAAGTAAAGTTGCAAACGAGCTAACACTTGTTCGGCGGCTAGACGCCTCAAAAGAATAATTTTACAATAAGAGTGGGAGAGCAAAATAAAACCCATTCGTTGCCAAGGTTGTGCCTAGTGGTCACCATCTGGCTGGAAGATCCTCGGGTGCTACTCCAAAATCTGGCCATACAAACCCAGCTGGGTCAGACCCCAGAAAGAGCAAGTACCACAAGGAGGCTTCACTTAAGAACTAAAACCAGCATATTAGCACATAAGATCATAAATGAAATAATATAAGACATGAGTTAGAGAAAACAGGGTGATAAACAATAAGATAACTAAAGGACTATTCTGGTAACCAAGTTACAACCCGTCAACCAAATAAGGACCGGAATTGTAATCCTTCACCTGAATAGAATTTAGTCTCTAACTAATTATCGATAAAGTAAAGCATACACAAGCATGTCCTGAAATAGTCATGTACTGGGTCTAGGCAAGACTAGACAAGATGGGACTCCATCCAACATTCACGGCCAAGCAAGAGTACGGCTTGATATTTAAACTAACTAGGGTTATCACAAGCCTAGTTACTAGCAAGATGCAATGAGGTATCCCTACAGCCACAAGCCCTGTAAACTATCCAGGTTATCCAGACGCAAAGGTTCATGCTAAGAGTTATCATGACTTGTTAGATGACTTGAGTGCAACACATGATAGTGTGTATAGTAATCGTTTCATGAAGTGCCCCACATGACAGTGAGCTGGAAATGTGCCCTACTCATCGGCAGGCTACAAGTCCATCAAAGAAGGCGCCCAGATAACGGAATTGCTTGCAGCCGAAATACATCTCTATATGAACTACTTGATCAATCTAGTCATTAACCTAGTCAGATTCAGTATGTATCCATGCCCGTGGTAACCAGGGATACAAGTCCTAGACATGATGCGGACAAGAATGGTAGCTTATACAAGCACATTCAATACAATCATCCACGGTGTCAAGATGAGAATTTACTTAGCATGTCAAGTTAGCCATCGCAACAACGTTCATGAGTTACATGTCAAGATTACTTGTCAGGGGTACACCACGATGCGTCACCATCATGTCATATTATCCGTACTTGTTACTTGTTAGAAGTGCGCCACGACGGACCACCATCATGGTTTACTACTCTTGGATCATCATATCGTGTTCACATATCATAGCTATACAACATATCATTATACAAGCTAATGCGTAGGTAAAGGAGAGACATAATCCTGAGTGTACCCTAGCGGGCTACCGTTATGAAGGAAATCATGGCATGAAGTATAAGTACAATAAAGCCGAAAAGATATGGCAACTCGCATCATAAAAGAAGAAAATGCATAAGAAGGGAAAAATTCCAAAACATCGTGCGTCCAAGGGATATGCGCCCACATGGTTCTATGCACCTACATGAAGGCTAACATATGCCAAGTCGTGCCAAGCCTTGCCATGGCTCGTACAAATCGTGTCACGATCTTATATTAGCCGTACATAGAAAATCGTGCCATGACTAAGCAAATCGTGCTAAGTCGTGCCAAGTCGCACCACGGCTTGCACGAGTCGTGTCATGCCTAGCCGTGGCACGCCCAAGTCATGTCGTGATCATGTGAGCAACTCATCGAAAAGTCAAGAAACAACTTGGTAAAAAGGATGCAAAACCCAAAAGATCTTAAGAGCCCAAAGGAATATGGCCCTAACTACTATGCGCCCAAAAAGGGGGGCTATATGCGCCCACTAGGAAACCCTTATGCGCCCAAGGAAGGGTGGTCCATGCGCCCAAAGAAGGGAAGTAAAACCCTTGGCCAAGTGCCAAGGAAAAGGGCAAGGTGCTGAGTCATGTTTAGAAAGTTCATGCGCCAATACAAGGCTATGCGCCCACATAGGGATGCACCTATGCGCCCAAAAGGGGCATACATATGCGCCCACATGGGTGGAAGGCCTGCTTTGGGCGCATGGCAAGTTCATGCGCCCAAGCACTGTTCTTCTTCCCGACAGATCCGGGAAGAAAAACGCGAAAAAGGCCGTAGCTTCCGAGCTCCGCCAAATCTCCGTCCGGAGTCCAAATTCGGACTTCCATAGGTCAAAATAGGATAGAACGAAATTCACTACGACATGGAACCATCAAAACATGCAAATGAAGAAGTTGAATAGATCAAAACTATAAAAAAAAATCCAAAAATAGCATTTTCCTAGATCTACAAAAATCCATGCACCAAAATAAAAATCTTCAAGTTCTAAAGTAGTTTAGAATCATGCTAAGAAGCCATTGGAACCATCAAAATGGGTTCTTAAGTAGAGCAAGATGCACTTGCCTATGGAGGGGAGAGGTTTTAATGGAGAAGAAGAAGTTATGAAGAATAATGAAGAGAGAGAAAAGTATGTGGGTTTTAAATGGGGATGGTGGTAGGTAGGGGTTTAACATGATATACCATGGAAATAAACCAAGCCAAACCAATAATAAACCAAGTCAAACCATGATATGCCATGATGAACCTAAACAAGATTAAACCAAAATTAACTAGCAAGGCAGGAGAAATAAAAATATGTGTCAGGATTCCGTACACGTATACTGGAAATGCGTATAACGAAAAACGGGGATGACAATAACCTCTGCAAGTTGCTTATCGTTAACTCTATGGAGGACTCTCTGACGGAGTATTATAACAAGACAGTCAATGCCAAGGACGTCTGGGAGTCTGTAGAAAATCTCTACATGGCAAATGTAAACAGAAATAAGATTCACGTAATTGAAAAAGTATGGAGGATACGATTTGAGGACAACAAGACGATATTGTCTCAAGTCAAGGAGTTTCTCAAGCTATGTCAGAAACTAGCGGATGACGGCATACCCTTGGTCGATGCCTGAGTGGAACAACTTTATTGCGGACATCCATCGCAAGAAGATGGAGGTGGATCTTGAGCACCTCTTGCACTGGATACATATTAAAGACGAGTTGAGGGCTCAACTAAAAATGTACACTTTGTCCAAGCAGATGGCCAAGGCCAACATGGTACAAGAAGAAAACTCTAAAGGGAAGCAAAAGGATCCCTACCATAAGAAAAATGACGTTCGCCATCTGAAGGTGAAGACGGTTCAGTCCAAACCAAAGTGTAAAGATCCTGGGACTTGTTTCACTGTGGCAAGAAAGGCCACTGGAGGAAGGACTGCAAGGAAAAATCTAAACAGAAAGAGCAAGGTGAGGCTAACTTTGTTGCTATAATTGTGTAGGTTGACTCAACAGGTGTTGACATGGACTGGTGGATAGACACTGGGACATCGTGCCATGTTTGCTCAAAGAAGGAGTGGTTCACCACATACAAACCTGTTTCTGAAAGGGTTATGGTAGCGAACCAGACACAAGATGAAGTACTGGGGATCGGGACGGTGGTGCTGCAACTGACTTCGGGGAAGTTGCTGACGCTTCAGAATGTGAAGCATGTATCGGATATAGCCAAGAACCTGGTCTCGGGAAGTCTGCTCTGTAACGCAGGCATAAGGATGGACATTAATGCTGGTGAGGTGGTTATATCTTATAAAGGAACATACTTTGAAAAGAATTTTTTTACCGAAGGGATGTTCAAACTTCAACTTGTAACTCCAATGGAGATAATAAATGCAGTCTCTTCTTCTGGTTGTTCTCTTTGAGTTGTGGCATAAGAGATTAGGACATGTTTATTGTAAAAGAATAAACAAGATGTCTAGTCTAGGACTTATCTCTAAATGTGGGGGTAAGAAGTTGGAGAAGTGTGAGGTCTATGCGTAGACGAAGATCACAAGAAAATTGTTCAAGCAGATAAATTAAAGTACAGATCTTCTGGAGCTGGTTTACTCAGATATCTATGACTTCAAACAGTTCTCCACAAAGGCCGGGATGAAGCATTTTATTACTTTCATCTACGATTTCTCAAAATATGTGTTCATTTATCTGTTCAAGTCTAAAGATGAAGTGTTTGAGAAATTTATGGACTTCAAGGCTGAAACCGAGCATCAAACCGGACAACAACTTAAGAGACTTAGAAGTGATCGAGGTGGAGAGTATAAGTCATATAAATTTGCCTAATTCTGCAGAAAACATGGAATTGTTAACGAGACGACTGCTCCACACTCACCTCAATCAAATGGTGTTATAGAAAGAAAGAACAGAACATTAACAGAGATGATGAACTCAATGTTATTGACCGTGGGTCTTCCAAATTACTTCTGGGGTGAAACTGTGCTTACGGCAACTTTTATTCTAAATAGAGTGTCGCATGCAACTTCGAAAGTCACTCCTCATGAACTATGATTCAAAGTTAGACCCAATTTGAATGTCATTCGAGTGTGGGGGTGTCTGGCGTATGTGAACCTTCCGGATTTGAAGATTCAAAAGCTGGGTACGAGGACTACGAAGATGATATTTCTGGGTTATGCTGAGAAGAGTGATGCTCGGAGGTTCCTTCATATTGAGCATATCATACCATTGAATCTCGTGATGCAGAATTCATTGAAGATAAATTTACAAGGCACAAGAACATTGTTCTCATGGACATTCCGGAGAATAGTGTGGGTGCACTAGAGGCTCAAGCTCCTAACGGATATATAGTCTAAGAAAATATTGTTGTTACAGAAATAACGATTGAACCAGAGCTCGCAGAGCCTGTATCTAAGCGAGTGAGGAGACATAAGGACTTCGGAGAGGATTTCGTCACCTATCGTGTGGAAGCAGATCCACTTACCTATGATGAGGCGATGAAGACCAGAGACGTTGTCTTTTGGAAGAAGACTATTAATGATGGGTAGGACTCGATAACCTTCAACAAGATGTGGATGTTGGTCGATCTGTCTGAAGGAGCAAAACCAATCGGATGTAAAATGGATCTTCAAGAAGAAGATGAAGGCCGATGGAACTGTTGATAAGTTCAAGGTTATGCTGTTAGCTAAAGGTTTTTCTCAAAAGCAGGAGATCAATTATTTTGACACATATATGCTCCAGTAGCGCAGATGACAACCATCATGATATTGATTGCTCTGAGTGTAATTCACAAGTTGGTTATTCATCAGATGGATGTTAAAGCCGTATTCCTGAATGGTGAGTTGAACGAAGAGATTTACATGCAAAAAGCAGAAAGATTTGTCATCAAAGGCCTTGAAGACAAAGTCTGTAAGTTGGTAAAATTATTATATAGTCTTAAGCAAGCTCCCAAAATATGGCATAAGAAGTTTGATAAAGTCATAAGATCAAACGACTACTGGGTCAGCGAGACGGACAAATGTATGTACATAAAGTTCGCTGATGGGAGAGGAGTTGTCGTTTGTCTATACGTAGATGACATGTTAATCTTGGGTGCAGCTATAGCAAGTGTCACTGAGACAAAGAAGTTCCTCTCATCTAAGTACAGCATGAAGGACATAGGGGAAGCTGATGTTATCCTAAGAATAAAGATTATTCGGACATAAACTGGAGTGGCATTGTCACAGTCTTATTACATTGAGAAGATGCTCGTATGATGGATATCAGGATCTTCCAAGGATCGATACGCCATATAGCTGTGATAAGAAACTGAAGCCAAATCCAAGAGAAAGCGTCAAACAGTTGGGATATTCAAGCGTCATCGGAAGTTTGATGTATGTGACTACTGCCACAAGGCCTGACATAGCTTTTGTTGTAGGGATGATGAGTCGGTTCACGAACAATCCATGTGTGGAGCAATAGAAAGCTGTTAAGAGGTAATGAGATACCTCAAGAGGACTCAGAAGTATGTATTGTACTACTGCGAAGATCCAACAGTAGTGGGCGGCCTCAGTGATGCAAGATTGTGCTCAGAAGTAGAGAGTAAAAGGTCCACAGGAGGATATATCTTCTCCATGGGAGGATTTTCTATATCGTTAAAGTCGAAGAAGCAGACTATGCTCTCACACTCCTCTATGGAATCTAAGTCCTATACACTGGCGACTACAGCGGATGAAGCATAATGGCCTCGGGACTACAGCGGATGAAGCATAATAGCCTCGAGAGCTCATGTATGATCTTCCAATGGTTGGTGCACAGATACCGGCAGTACCGATATACTGCGACAACTAAACGACTGCAGCGGTGGTATCAAATGATCTCTTCAATGGCAAGAAGAGGACTTTGCATCTAAGGTACATGGCGGTTAATGATCTTATTAAAAGAGGAGTCATTGTCGTGGTTGATGTTCGGAGACAGGAGAATCTGGCAGATCAGTTCACCAAAGATCTCAAGCGCCAGCTGGTTGAAGATATAACATGTAAAATGGGCTTGAGGACACTCTAATATTGTGTCTTTATAATTCTACTATAAAGTTTTATGCTATTAGTTCAAAGAGAAATCTATTAGGAATCTAGATTTTAGTTCAAAGAATGATCATTGACCGGAAGAATATTATGAACAGTGGATAATCCTTTGGGAGTTACGGGGTTATGGACCTTGAACTACTATTGACAGTAGGTAATCCTTTGGGAATAAGGGATTATGGACCCAGAACCACTGTTGTCTACTGTTTGTTCTTTGTATAGAACAAAGTTCTGTGGTAGGATGGCTTGGAAGCCTTAATGAGTTCTCGAACATTTGGGATGTTCGGCGTGCTTTATAGGAAGTAGGGGTAGCACAGCACTACAAATGAGCGTAGTACTCCATGCTACAGTGGGGTGACACCACATGAGCTACCTAGTGAGTGTAAAGCCTCGACTTCGGGCCAAGTCACAGTGACGTAGCACCGCACATAGACAAGTAACCCTAGTACTGTAGAATGAAGAGTGGTAGGCAGTACTACAAAGAGGCTAGGCCTCATATTATAGTGGTGTGACACCACATAAGGTACCTAGAAAGGGTAGAGCCTCGACTTCGTGAGCCATGTCACGGTAGCGTAAGACCGTAAGGAAATAAAAGGCTTCATGTTGAGTAGTTTGGCACTACAAAGAGGTTGGGCCTCATGCTACCATGGTATGACACCACATGAGACATTGTCTCAACTTTGGGCCATGTCATAGCAGCGTAGCACCGCAAGGAAGCGAAAGGCTTCATGCCAAAAACTCTTTAAAAGAACTCACCTAGATTGTATGGATAGAGATGTAGGCTGTCTCTTGAGAGAAATCTTGTAGACACCCAAGATATATACACTGAAACAAGACTGGCAAAAGGTCTTTCATGTGCAGCCAGAAGCACAATTGATGTCATTATGTGAGTGGAAAGAATTACAGTTATGGTACAGAATTCAAGGTCTAGTCCATGCTTGTATCATGTTGTTAGTTAACCTATGTGGAAAGATTCAAGTCGTAGCAATATCTATCCTAATGCATGATAGGCAGTCACTGTGGGAACGCTCAACCCATATATATATATATATAGATATGTAGGGGATTGTTGGTGTTTTTTCTTTGGAGACTAGAAAGATAGTCCCACATTGCTCACACAAAATGGTGAGTATCTCTACATAAAGCTTTGCTTGTGTTGAGATGTTCACATAAGGTGTGGAGAGGCACATGGGTGCCATGTGGGGATGTTTTCTAGTGGAAAGAACGCTAACTCCACAAAGAAAGTATTTATGTTTTTTGTCATGTTCATGGGATTATTCCCTTTGGAGCTAAGCGACTCGGACTCGGGCTCAAGGGTGCAAAGTGGCGCTTTGTTGCGCACTTAGCACTTCACCATCTGCGCATTGACTTTGTGTGTTGTTGTTGTGGCCGTGCGCTCGTTTATGCGAGTCGCATACGCTAGGCGCATGGGCATGCGCAGCTGCAGGCGCGTGCAGGCGCGGATGTAGGCGCGTATAGGCGCGGGCAGTCAGTATACGGGCCACGTACGCTCGCGCTCCTGCGCTGCTATTAGGTGCTAGTGTTAGGCGCCTGTGCTGCTGTTAGGCGCTGGTTGGAAAGTTCAGGCAGTCATGGAAAGATTGAGTCAAATTATATATTCGATTTTTGTGGGATTTGAATTTGATTCAGTTAAATCTTTCCATGATTCGTTCCTATCTTTTTGCAGTCAGTATACGAGCAGGGTTAGAGTTAGGATTTCTGCCCAACTCTATAAACACTCTCTTCGTGCCTTCTTTAACGACTTACTCAGAAATTAAGAAACGAAAAGAGTTGAGAGGTCGTTGTAATTGGAGTCCAAGGAGTTTTGAGAGTTTAGTCAAGAGGTGATAGCGAGCGTTCCAAAAGTTCTTTTGTTCGAACTTGCTGGTTCCTGGAAGCGAATCACATTAGAAAAAATTTTGCTTTGAGCAACGGTGATCTTCATCACCCCGGCAGAGTTGTATCTTCATCTTCCTCCATCTTATTCAAGGAAGCCATAGGATATTTAGAGAATCAAATTCTTGTTCTGAGTTCTCTGAAGTTCCTCATATACAGATTGTGTGAGCAAATTTGTTTGCAGAATCGCTCTGTCCACTTACGTTCTTCCATCTAAGATCTATTTTGGAAATAACAATTACTTATATTTACTAATTAATATTGTTCATTAAATTGGACAGATGGGTAATTACATATAAGAAAAAAAAATTAAAAGGAGAGGGTTGTTTGCTCT
Organism: Iris pallida; assembly: GCA_029216955.1. Classification (NCBI taxonomy): domain Eukaryota; kingdom Viridiplantae; phylum Streptophyta; class Magnoliopsida; order Asparagales; family Iridaceae; genus Iris; species Iris pallida. The sequence goes on along the minus strand of JANAVB010024000.1, from coordinate 20,419,381 downwards.
ATTTATAATAACTTAGACATTGATAGTGAAGGGTCAGTTTGTAGATAGGTGACACTCACGTGAGGACCCACTACAAAAAAAAACAGTCGTTTTCCTTACGTTATAAGAGTTACAAAATTTTTTTCCTAACGCTTGTCTGCTACTAACATAAATATGACGTGGAAAATTTTACTAACCGAACATGGCGTGAGGAATTTTACTAACGCAAAAAATCGTTAGTAATTAAAAGAAGTGGGTTGAAAAATCTCTCTTTGTTGTAGTGGCCATGCACTTAGGCCATCTCTAATGGTGATTTTTATCTCCCATATTTCTATGGTTGAAATCTTTTTTTAGAAAAAAGTCTCCCACAATAGTGGTTTCTATCACAATTCCTTCCTAAATGCTCTTGTAGGATGGAGAATTTCTACGAAAAAATATGTAGAAACTCTCGTAGAGATTCTATGAGAATTTTTACATGTTTTTAAACTCTCGTAGAAATTCTCATGGGTAGGGGTGCAACTCGAGCGGGCTAAATCTGAGCCCAATCGGGTAAACCTGTTAATGGTTTGGATTAGGGTTGAGATACTCGGATTCGGGCTCGAGTTTGGTTTAAAATATTTGAACCCGATCAATATTCGGATTGGGCTCGGGTTCATGTGTCGGGTTACCCGAAGAACCCGAAACCCGACTTATATATATATATATATATATATATATATATATATATATATATATATATATATATATATATATATATATATATAATTTTATACTTCTAAATAAAAAGTTTAAATTCTAAATTTTTCCACCGAAACTTTTCAACTCCTTGTCCTAAATCATATTTCAGTTTGTATTTTGTAATGATCAAGACTTAATTGATATTTGATTATGTGTTTAAGATTACTTTTGTTTAAAATTAATTTAAATATTATATTAGAGTCCGATAAATCCGATGGACCCGACCCAACCCGAATTCAATCCGAGCAAAACCCGATCCTCTGGACTTTGTCTTGGACTTCATATGTTGAACCCGAGGTTGGGCCGGACTTAGGTTCGGGTTAGGCTTATAATTCATCGGGTTGTACTTGGGTTGACCTCATGTCCGATCCAACTCGTCCGAATTGCATCCCTACTGGGTCCTCTAAATATTAATATTAGACCGAGCCAAGTAGAATAGAAATTGAGAACCATCTGAAGTTTTTTTTTTGTGTGTGTGTGTGTGTGTGTGTGTGTGTGTGTGTGTGTGTGTGCAAATTCTACGTAAAAACTCTGCCAATAATTTTTTTTTTATAATACAATGCCAAGTCCGTTAGAAACTCTATTAGAAATCTGATATAATTTCAAAAGCCACAGGATTACCACATGTTCTGATAGGCACATTTTCAACCTTACCTACCTGGCATGCAATTTTCCCCTGCGTTTTCCTGTAAGGATGATCATTACTGATGGCCGTTGCAACTCCAGGGAGGTAATGGAGAAGCTTCGCCCGCGCCCTCGCCAACATCCTGGCCGAAAACCTGGGACGCGACGGGAGCACTTGCTTCTCCGAGAACTGCAACAACAGCCCGTGCTTCCTCCGGCGCTACCCGCCGTTGCCCTTACTCGCCGGAGACCTTCGGGCTGATGCCGCACACCGACAGCGACTTCCTCACCTTCTGTTAGAATTTTTTTTTTTTTTTCCTTTTGAAATCTGCAACGAAAAAATAATAATAATAATAAAGGTTATCCGTCTTTGGGAAGTCGCACACGTAGCTATGTTCTAAAAGTTAATTCGGATCTGTGTGTAGATTTTATCCGAATGCTCCAATGGTAAAATTCTCACTTTACCGGTATATTCTCGTCGCACACAACACGGAAAGAGCGATCCTGACTTTGCTCTGCCCATAGCAAAGATGAAGAATAGAAGAACTTGGAGAAAAGAATTCGAGAGAGTATACGTAGGAATTTTTTGTATAGAAAAAAGGATGAGAAGGGCCACAATTTATAGGTTGTTGAGTACTCTCCAACGAACAGAAAAATAATAAAAAATTAGTTCGGATGTTACAAAGTAAAAAATAATGTAAAAAACGTGGTTCATTGAATCTAGACAGAAATAAATATGTCCAAACGTTTAAATATTTAATGGGTTACAAATGGTCAAAAAATTAAAGGGGAGCAAAAAAATTTTTAGGATTCTAGTCCGGAAATCGAATAGGCATTCGAGCCGCCGACACATACAGCAGCAGCACGCATGTATAGTCCTTAGGACTCTCATACAACATCAAATAATAAGAAGTAAAGTAATATATACACAATGTGAACCACAATCCGGCCGATGTGGGACTATTGGAAAGTTGAGCTTTTGCTCTTTTAGTGTGTGTGTCGACATACACACACAGCAATATGTGCAACACCTTCCTTTACCAGGATCGAGCTGGAGTTTCAGGTAAATAGCAAATGCTAATAGTTTTGATATATATATATATATATATATATGCTGATCAGTTCGACTACAGAAATCTAGATAGGAACTCACAACAATCACGTTATGACACGTATACAAATGTTTTTATTTAGGTCTTTGACTTCTTTTTTTGTTTAGGTTCTTGATGGGATAGTATGTAATCCAACAATTTTTTATGGCCGAGTTTAAAAAAATCAAGAACTCATGAGCAATTATATTAAAACCGGATCGGACCGACGGTTCAACCGAATCCGACAGGGATAGTCAATGTTTTCGGTCCGGTTCAAATTGAACCGTCATTTTAAGAACAAACAGTTTTTAAGAAAAAAAACGAGTCCAACCGTCAAAATCGTATGAATCGGTAAGTGTGAACCAAACCGGTTGAACTCATTATTTCATATTAACGCATGCATTATAGTCAATTAAAAAAGCCAACTGTCTCTAATCAATGTATTGAATATTTAATAAATGTGTTTTCTGGAAAACACAAACGCCACAATAAAAGAGCATTTCCATTACTTGTTTCCAATCCACAACCATAGTAAGGATTGGATGGAGGAATTCTAATAAAAAGAGTATGAATATTTAATTTTCTAGCAGACTGTGGTCAATAATATTTATATGCAGCCATACATGTCCTTTTGCATGTCAATTTTGGTCGAGTAAATGTGTTTATAGCCATACACTTTATATTCCATGGAGAACTAAGTTTTTTTTTTCGTATTAATAAGTATTAATAAAAAAATATTACAAAAATCGTTTTCGAGGAGAGTCGGACAACGGCATGAAATTTCGGTTCGATAAAACATTGCTCATGGGTTCCTTTATAATTTGTGATATGCTGAGTAGACTATCAGAATAAGCCAACCAAAATTTGTGAAAGAACATATTTATTGCAAGGAAGCAAAGATCAAGCTGGATAATGTACTTCAAATAAGAATTTTCTGGGAAAGAAATAATTCCAAATAAAATGGTAAAACATTTATTAATTCCCTAAAAAAGCAAGCAAAATATGTGATATGTTGAAAGAAAGTAGTAGTGTGAATGTAGGATAGAACGTGAGAGTGAGAACAAACACTGCACTATTAACCACAGAAGTAAGAACTGTTGGTATTTTTGCTGCTTGTTGCTGGTGTTTTACTTTAGAAATTAGAAAGTTTGTCCCTAAAGAAACAAGTATTAAAAAGAGAGAGCAAAAATAGAACACACAGAACTTACGTGGTTCGACAATGCCTACATCCACGGAAGAAGAGGAAAGCTTTTCATTAGTTTTGCCACTCTTGCAATACAATGAGAGAAAGCCTATTTTTATAGGCAAGTTTGGCTCCTAAACTATTGGTTAGTTGTAACCAAGTAGGTAACAACAAGATGTAGGTTACAACAAATTAGTTGTAACAAGGTGGAGGTTGTAACAAAGTACTAGCAACAAGATACACTATATCCTCTTCTCCAACACTCCCCCTCAAGTTGGTGCAAAAATGTCAATTGATCCCAACTTGGTCAAAATATCTTGAAGCCGATCTGTTGTCAAACCCTTGGTAAAGATGTCGGCTAACTGATCTTTGCTTCTTGTATAGGGTGTGCATATAGTATTCTCTTCCACCTTCTCACGAACAAAGTGACAATCAACCTCTATATGTTTGGTCCACTCATGGAACACAGGATTAGATGCAATGTGAATGGCCAATTGGTTATCACAATACATCTTCATGGGTAAAGAGGATTTAAATCCCAAATCACATAATAGTGCATGAAGCCAAACCAATTCACTTGATGTGGAGGCCATCGACCGATACTCAGCTTCTGTACTGGAGCGTGCAACTACCGATTGTTTTTTACTTTTCCACGTTACAAGATTTCCACCAATGAAGGTACAAAATCCGGTGGTAGAGCGTCTATCCGTCTGACTACTAGCCCAGTCTGCATCTGTGTATCCTTCAACATCGATATGTCCATTTTTTCTCATCCAAATGCCATGACCTGGAGACCCTTTTAAGTATTGGAGAACTCTATTTGCTGCCTATAGATGTTTGTCACATGGTTTATGCGTAAACGACTAATCAAACTTACAGCATAAGAGATATCATGTCTAGTAATAGTAAGATAGATTAGTCTTCCTAGTAGACGTTGGAACTGCTCAATATCCTGTAAAGGTGTACCTTCGAAACTTAGTTTAATAGAGGTATCTACAGGAGTTGGAACTGCTTTAGCCCCAAGTTTTCCAGTTTCCTTTAGCAAATCCAAGCAGTATTTACGTTGGTTAAGAAATAAACCTTTACGTGAGTAGGCAATCTCCATACCTAGAAAATATTTTAGACTTTCCAAGTCCTTTACAACAAATCGTTGCTCCAAATTAGATTTGAGTTCCTTGATCGCTTCCTCATTGTTCCATGTTATGATAAGATCATCAACATATACAAGTACAACTGTTACTCGACTCTCATTCTTTTTAACAAATAATGATGAATCATTGACACTTTTTTGAAACCATTTATTACAAGAGCTGAACTGAGCTTGGCATACCATGTCCTTGGTGTAGTGTCCCATCCCGCTCAGTCAATCAGAGGAATAGGAATGCCGACGGCGTTCGAACTTAGCCTTGCAACAGCTGCTCGAAGACATCACTCGGTCAAGGCGACTGCTCGCTCAGGTGGGGTAGTTTCGGTGAACTTGCCTCATCTTAGCCTTCATATAATAAATCGTATGTTTTCAACTTGCACAAGTAGGCTTGATAAAAGAGACGAATCCACATAGATAAGGAAATAATCCCGACGGGTCGAATTGAGTTAGAATATGGAAAGGTCCAACGGTCGGCTTAGAGTTGGTGCACGGCGTGCTTTGAAAATGACACTCGGTCCTTCGTCCCGTGGCTTAGGAGAAGGAAAGTTGGTTGAGTAGCCTAAGTCATAGGCGTCGCCCGCATGAATGCTTTATAAAGCATGCACGGTCCCATCGTCCAAGGCTTGGCATAGCCTTGGCTTGCCCATGAGTTAAGTTGCGTTGAGCGGCTTGTAACCTAAGTCTAGGCACCCGAGTGACTTGGTCATTGAAGTAGAATGCGTGCACGGCACAATCCATTAAGGCAAAGCTTGACGCAGCCTTTGCTCGTTAAGTTGTTGCGAAGTTAAGTTAGGCAAAGTTATGACGGTCGACCTAAGGCATTACAAGTACCATCCTGCTCTTTCGTGGTTTGTCAAAGTTAAGTAGTCCCACGATCTCAAGGCCCGTCGACTTGGGCAGGAGTGTTGCGTAGGACACGATTGTCTTAAGGCACGATGCACGGACTTAGTGTTTAAGGCAAGGACTACAATTGATTCAAAGTGAGTTTTGAGAAAAGACTATCAAATAGGCGTTCACGAGTTGAACCAAATGATAGGGTAACAAGGAAAGAATGCTCGCGACCGTGGGTCGTCAAGGGGTCTCAAGGAAAGAATGCTCGCGACCGTGGGTCGTCGAGGAGTCTCAAGGATAGAAGTCTTGAACTTGGTTTTGATAGAGATGGTAACATTGGAAGAGGAATGACTGTGTGAGACGTCGATTTGTGTCGAGTCTTGCATGGTCATGGACAACTTATACAAGGAAGAAAGGGTTTCCTCGGATCGACAACCTGGGGCCTCAGGACCGATCCGGCCTAGGAGGAAACAGGGATAGCTGTGCCAGGTAGAGGCAACAGGTATTCGGTGGACGGCCATTGGGACTCGCTACTTGCTTTGACTGGACCATCCTATACACCAGTTATGAGTCCAGGATGGCTTGTTCTGCCAGTGACCTGTGTTCATATAGATGTCGGCAGAATGGCGGCTATCCACGCGTATGCCTTTGGAATTGAGTCTAGTCGAAGGTGTATACAAGTTAGAATATGATGCTTGGGACCTAAGATGTGGCTTCAACATAAGCGACATGATTGGCACAGGGGTGTGGCGTCGAGTCGTAAGTCTTGGCATATATGTTGCATTTTTTGGATTCTGAGTTGTCTGGAGTTTAAGTCAGGAACCGCCGCAAGGCAAAGTCGGTCGACACAAGTTCAGAAGTCTTGATTGGGTCAGTTGGTGATCAAAGTAGCAAGGGCTGCGAGGCGGCGATATGGTTAAGTCTCACTGAGTTGCGAGGCACGGCCTCAGCAAGGGTTTGTAGCACGATCACACGGGAATAAAGTCTCATCGCGTAGTTGCGTCTCTGATTTTAAGCCGTAAGGAAAACACGACTCGATAGGTTAACGTTGTTGGCACGAGAAGGGTCTTGAGGCAAGGTATGAGTTAACGTTCTCGTTGCAAGCACGAGATGGTCTAGAGACACAGAATAGGCCAAGGCGTCGGTCCTAAAACTGATCCTTAGACAAGACTAGAAAGACAATTGATAAGAATGGACTATGTTGCACAAAGTAAATCAAACGTGTTAGTTTTGTATGGGTGGACGAGGAGCTCATTCCACCAGTACAGTTGAGTACTGACACCCATATAGTTTACATGTACAGGCACAGGTAGAAGCTCGTGGCGCGGAGCTCGCTTGGATGCGTCGAAGCACGGAGTTCCTTGGCGATTCGAAGCCTGCGGCCGTATGGAGTCAAGACTTATACGGGACATAATGTATGGACGTCGCCTTCCGAAGCTTCCGCTGGTTCAAGACTTGTATTGAGAGATAAGAGAGAGCTGAGAGACTTGTAATGTAAGATGAGTGAGCTTGAGAGACTTGTAATCTTGGCCTTGCGCCCCATTGTAAACTTTGTTTCAATATTAATAAAAGAGTGTTTTACAATGATTTGTGTTTGCTTTAAAATTTCTGCTGCTATTATTCAACGTCTCTGCATGGGACTTCTGTGCGACGACCCCGTCGTAGCCGCTGAAATCGGCCGTTATGTAACCCGCCTTGTACGAGCGCAATCTAGGCTCGTACGGCATCATGCCTTAGCGAGGACGATCGCTCCTACGGGAGCGGGGCGTGACATAATGGTATCAGAGCACGGCTTTACGTTCTTGGACTATCGATTGAATTCTTTAACTCTGCTGTTTCTGCAAACTCTGAATTGTGCTTCCGCAAGTTGATATCGTTGGTGTGCTCTCTCTCAAATGTCCCACGGATGTCCATACAATAGGTCTATCTATTTTGCAAAACGTAGGAGAACAGTTTTTTATAAAACAAAAAGATAGTTCGCGTAAGCACGGTTGGCTAAGTCGGACTGGACATATACACCAAAGTTGCGTCGGCCTTAGGAAAGTCGAGTGCAGGAATTGAATTGTGTCGAGCAAGAATGAATTGAACTCAATTAAGTAAAGTGAGATGACTATCGATAGGGGTGCTATCGAGCGACGATAACGTCGATGCGATATAGATTAGCGTGCTTGGAAATTGAGGAATGGTTCGAACGGAAAACTTGAAAAAGTCGATTTTGATTCGAATGATAGTTTTGAGGATTTGTTGAATGACTTCATTCCTGAGGGGTGTATGCGATAGTCTCAGGAATGTCGATCGATCGATTGAGGATGTGGGGTGTCGATGAATCTATCAGCAAGCGTCACACATATTCAAAGCCTTGGATCGTGTACGATGGAGTGAGTTGTTGTCTTGAAGTTTGATAAGTTGATTCGAACGGCCTAGAAATTGACACGCACGAAACGTGCCTGGAATTGAGGATTGTGCGAGTATGAAATACGAAAATGATTGAGTAAGTAAAATCAAATCGAGGAAAAGTTAGGGTGTACGAATGGATGACTTGATCAAGGAAATTGATACAGATCATATACGAAAAGTTAGCACGACAGGTAGATAGCGTGCATGAAAGGTTTGATCTTGAAATTGCACGAATGACTCTGAGGATTGGAATGGATGTTGTTAGATGATTTGAGTTAGCAAGGAATGATACGAATTGAGGAAATACGTTGGTTGTTGACTTAAGATAAAGGGATAATGATCGAACTTGAATTGAATGTCGAGGAGATTATCCAGTCGGATGATAGCACCATTCGTACAATTCAAAATTGGTTGCAAAGGAAGATCGTCAGGTTATGCATATCGTCGATGGTATTGAGGTGTATCAAATACCGATGTGCGATAACTCGGGGGTACTCTGACTCGACGAATGACGATCGTACAAATGTTATTGTTTGGTTGGATGCTATACTTGGAATTTTGATTGAGATGAATGTTGGATGAAAATGATTGTGTCTTGATGGTTGTGCGGATAACCACAGCGTCGACATTCTTGTCTTGTACGAGCGCAACTCTAGCCTCGCACATGCGTTATGTCGGATTTGGGGCGATCGTTCCGCGTGAGCGCTTGCATGGTGATTCATGTCGCAGGAATAATCAAACTCAAAAAATTAGGATTCGGCAACTTCGATTGTCTCGACTGTTGGCTTGATGCGAAGGTGAATTCGAAGATTTATAGGACTTGGGATTGATGAATGAATGAAACTTGAGGATTGAGTAACTCCAATCCACGCATCGAGAATGAATTAGTCTAGACTCGAACAAGGGTTACGTCCCGAAGAGGATGATTATCCCACGGGAGCGTGCATGGTGATTCATGCCCACCGTAGAAAATCTGACTCGCGTGAGATCGGGGCACAACGTATTGTTAAGTCAGATGACCTTGTGATCGATTTCGTAAATTGGGATAAATGACTTAGGGAGTATGGAATGTGAATTATAGTTTAGCGATGAATTATGTCGTAGCGTGTTTGATTTGAGAAGAATCGATAGGGGAACTATATCGAACATATTTAAACAGATAGACTATACGAAATGGCTTGATGAATGAGTGATATCGATATGTCAAGGAATTGGTTGAAACGTGAGTTATCGTAGGATGGCTTTGCTGAATGACTCAGACCCCGTGCGACGAATATTGGGATGTGCGCAGAGATTCGATGCTCGATGTTTAGAAATCGGAGTGATACGAGCTTGGGTAGAAAACCCCATACTATCAACTTGGTTTGACCTTAGGATGGGGTCAGTGTTGATATTGTTGTTTGGGAACTATGATTCCAATATTGACGGAAAGACAGCCTAGCGGTTAGGTAGACGTTCCGGTGCGGAGCGATATGAATTGTGGATGCACCACTCGCGAGCTCGGCTGACATGCACGTATATCAGGGACGTCCGAATATGTGCATGATCCGACTCGAGTGGTGATGGTGGATTCTCTATCACAAGGCTTGGCTGAAATACATGTATTTTGGGGATGCCTAGAATATGTGCATGATCCAACTAAGTGATACGTTGAATTCAAGTGAGACTTGAGGAACGGAAGAGTGTCGAGAATTTTGAAATCGTGAGTTATGAAGAAGGATTGATGGTAGCACGAGCGTGGCTCGAATTTGATAAACGCATAGGAGTAGTGCGTGCGAGAGTCCTTGAATGTTGAGTAAAGTAATAAGTCGATAAGTGTACTCAGTTAGTTACGAGGATAAAACTTTTTCTGAGTGGTGTATAATGTAGTGTCCCATCCCGCTCAGTCAATCGGAGGAATAGGAACGCCGACGACGTTCGAACTTAGCCTTGCAACGGCTGCTCGAAGACATCACTCAGTCAGGGCGACCGCTCGCTCAGGTGGGGTAGTTTCGGTGAACTTGCCTTATCTTAGCCTTCACATAATAAATCACATATTTTTAACTTGCACAAGTAGGCTTGATAATAAAAGAGACGAATCCACATAGATAAGAGAATAATCGCAATGGGTCGAATTGAGTTAGAATATGGAAAGGTCCAACGGTCGGCTTAGAGTTGGTGCACGGCGTGCTTTGAAAATGACACTCGGTCCTTCGTCCCGTGGCTTGGGAGAAGGAAAGTTGGTTGAGTAGACGAAGTTATGATCGTAGCCTAAGTCATAGGCGTCGTCCGCATGAATGCTTTATAAAGCATGTACGGTCCCATCGTCCAAGGCTTGGCATAGCCTTGGCTTGCCCATGAGTTAAGTTGCGTTGAGCGGCTTGTGACCTAAGTCTAGGCACCCGAGTGACTTGGTCGTTCAAGTAGAATGCGTGCACAGTACGATCCATTAAGGCAAAGCTTGACGCAGCCTTTGCTCGTTAAGTTGTTGCGAAGTTAAGTTAGACAAAGTTATGACGGTCGACCTAATGCATTACAAGTACCGTCCCACTCTTTCGCGGTTTGTCAAAGTTAAGTAGTCCCACGATCTCAAGGCCCATCAACTTGGGCAGGAGTGTCGCGTAGGGCACGATTGGCTTAAGGCACGATGCACGGACATAGTGTTTAAGGCAAGGACTACAATTGATTCAATGTGAGTTTTGAGAAAGGACTATCAAATAGGCGTTCATGGGTTGAACCAAATGATAGGATAACAAGGAAAGAATGCTCGTGACCGTGGGTCATCGAGGGGTCTCAAGGAAAGAATGCTCGCGACCGTGGGTCATCGAGGGGTCTCAAGGATAGAAGTCTTGAACTTGGTTTTGATAGAGATGGTAACATTGGAAGAGGAATGACTGTGTGAGACGTCAGTTTGTGTCGAGTCTTGCATGGTCATGGACAACTTATACAAGAAAGAAAGGGTTTCCTCGGATCGATAACCTGGGGCCTCAGGACCGATCCGACCTAGGAGGAAACAGGGATAGTTGTGCCTGTTAGAGGCAACAGGTATTCGGTGGACGGTCATTGGGGCTAGCTACTTGCTTTGACCGGACCATCCTATACGCCAGCTATGAGTCCAGGATGGCTTGTTCTGCCAGTGACCCGTGTTCATATAGATGTCGGCAGAATGGCGGCTATCCGCACGTATGCCTTTGGAAATGAGTTTAGTTGAAGGTGTATACAAGTTAGAATATGATGCTTGGGGCCTAAGATGTGGCTTCATCATAGGCGACATACTTGGCACAGGGGTGTGGCGTCGAGTCGTAAGTCTTGGCATATAAGTTGCATTTGTTGGATTCTGAGTTGTCTGGAGTTTAAGTCAGGAACCGCCGCAAAGCAAAGTCGGCCGACACAAGTTCAGAAGTCTTGATTGGGTCAGTTGGTGATCAAAGTAGCAAGGGCCGCGAGGCGACGATATGGTTAAGTCTCACTGAGTTGCGAGGCACGACCTCAGCAAGGGTTTGTAGTACGGTCACACGGGAATGAAGTCTCATCGCATAGTTGCGTCTATGATTTTAAGCCGTAAGGCAAATACGACTCGATAGGTTAACGTTGTTGGCACAACACTACCAAAATACAGTAAATTAGCGACGGACAATTAGCGACGGAAATTTTCAGTCGGCATTAGCGACGGCTTCGTGGCCGCTCGCCGACGGATTACCGACCACACGCCTTTATATTTTTTATTTTAATTTTAGGAGGAGGAAAGGTCACACATCCGTCGCTAGGGTATCGGAGATATAGCGACGGAAGGCCAGTCGTCGCTACTCAGTCGATTATTTGGTGGAAGAATTGGCGGGACATTTCTTCGACTACGTAGCGACGGATATTCAGTCGGCAAGTATCAAAAATTACGACTACCGGGCGACGGGCTATAAGCCGTCGCTAGTCCGTCGCTAAATATACGTTCCAGACTTTAAATGAAACGACGGGGGGAACTTTTTGCATTCCCCCCAAATTTACTCTCTCTCCCCTCTCTCTCTCTCTCTCCCGCGGCTTCGGTGATCGGCGTCGGTGTCGGTGTCGGCGTTGGCGTCCTCTTCTCTCTCTCTCTCGAAGGTAATCCCCTCTCTCTCTTTCTCGATCTCTCTTTCTCTCTCGTGGTGTCGTATAGGGGCAGCGGGGGTAGCGGGCTTGGGGCAGGGGCATCGGAGGCTGGGCGGTGGGCTTGGGGCGGGGGCGTCGGAGGCTGGGCGGCGGGCTTGGGGCTGGGGCGTCGGGGGCTGGACGGCTGGCTTCGGTCGGGGGCTGGGCGGTGGGCTTGGGGCGGGGGCGTCGGTGGCTGGGCGACTGGCTTGGGTCGGTGGCTGGGCGGTGGGCTTGGGGCTGGGGCGTCGGGGGCTGGGCGACTGGCTTGGGTCGGGGGCTGGGCGGTGGGCTTGGGGCGGGGGCGTCGGGGGAAGGGCGGCGGGCTTGGGGCTGGTGCGTCGGGGGCTGGAAGGCTGGTTTGGGTCGGGGGCTGGGCGGTGGGCTTGGGGCGTAGGCATCGGGGGCTGGGCGGCGGGCTTAGGACGGGGGCGTCGGGGGCTGGACGGCTGGCTTGGGGCGGGGGCGTCGGGGGCTGGGCGGCGGGCTTGGGGCTGGGGCGTCGGGGGCTGGGCGGGGGCGTCGGGGGCTGGACGGCGGGCTTGGGGCGGGGGCGTCGGGGGCTGGGAGGCGGGCTTGGGGCGGCGGCGTCGGGGGCTGGGCGGCTAGCTTGGGGCGGAGGCGTCGGAGGTATATGCAACCGACGCACAACCATAAGCACTCTTCATATATATATATGCAACCGAACTACTAGGCGGCGGGCTTGGGGCGGCGGGCTTTGGTCGGGGGCGACGGGGGGCTTTGCTTCTCAAATTCATCTGAGTTTATATATTGGCTAAATAATGTGTTATCCATATTGGGTGTTATCCATTAGTTTGGTGGTATTTGGATTAGTAAATGTGAATATGGGGTTTGGATTCATGGTGTATATGTTCACTGTCTCAAGGACAGTGCGAGTTCTATTAGTTGTGTGCTTCTATATAGATGTATATATCTATACATCTAGCTGTGATATACATATGTGTATGTGACAATCTCAGTTAGCGACGGACTAGTGACCGGTTAGCGACGGATATTTCCAGCTCTATTTACATTAATCTACGGTACGATATGGTGATCAGGACATAGTCCCTGCAGCCATTCGACTGGCGGGGCAGAAACTACGTAGCCGTAGATAAGTTGACTGTCCTCCGACCCTCATCCCTCGGCAATGATGATACGACAACCTATCACTATATCTTATATAGTAGTAGATGATGTCTTAGTATTACATTATGTGAGTTCATCTTGATTCTGTTATATCCTTCAGATACTAGATACGATAAGAACATATACTACACGATATGTATATAGAATATAGATGATTCACACTAATGTATGCTAGAATGAATTTTGGGTTGTGTTCTGAGCCATCCGTTCTCACACTTAAAATACATAGGAATTAGTAGTGTGAGAGCGCCGGAGAGAGTGAGAGCGCCGGAGGGGGGGAGGAGAGAGAGGGAGAGTAAAATGGTACGACATGGTGAAGTAGTACTGTATTTTGGCTCCAGTTCCAGCTCCATTTGTATTAATCTATGGTACGACATGGTGATCAGGACATAGTCCCTGCAGCCATTCGACTGGCGAGGCAGAAACTATGTAGCCGTAGATAAAGTTGACTGTCCTCCGACCCTCATCCCTCGGCAATGATGATACGACAACCTATCACTATATCTTATATAGTAGTAGATGATGTCTTAGTATTACATTATGTGAGTTCATCTTGATTCTGTTACATTCTTCAGATACTAGATACGATAAGAACATATACTACACCATATGTACAGAACATAGATGATTCACACTAATGTATGCTAGAATGAATCTTGGGTTGTGTTCTGAACCATCCGTTCTCACACTTGGCAAAAAATCAAATTTTTTATACTTTATCGGCTTTCAAAAATGTACTCAAATTACATGATGGTTCCTTTAGTTAGCTTGCTTATGTTACAATTATATTATTTGTTACTATCGATCTTACCAGATGGCACCCATGACCCGAGGAACGGCACGTCGTTTGAGGGAAACAGTGAATGCTGATGTGGCTCCTCCTACAGTTAAGAAGGAAGTGGCACCAGTTGCTAGTGAGACCGGGAGTTCTATTCATCCAGCACCGGTAGCTAGTGAGACCGGGAGTTCTATTCATGCAGCACTTGCAAGGGACGACATCTCTCCTCACGCCAAAGATCTCGTTTTTTCGAGGTGGTTGCGTGATCGTATCACTGAGCGTTTGCGTGAGCTGCGTGGTTCTCATTAGCTATTAGTACTTATTTGTATTGGACTATTTGTATTGGGTTGTTTTTGTATTAGACTATTTGTATTGGACTACATATATGAATTAGTACTATGTCAATCTCTGGATTGTATTGGACTACGACATGGTGATCAGGACATAGTCCCTGCAGCCATTCGACTGGCGAGGCAGAAACTATGTATCCGTAGATAAAGTTGACTGTCCTTCGACCCTCATCCCTCAGCAATGATGATACGACAACCAACAAGAGAGGATACTCTGAGAGATCCATCTGAGTAGGACGTATACTCTGAGAGATCACCTTTACAAGAATGATATCAGTAGTGGGATTGAGTGTTGGAGGAGATATTATCAGAGTATACGTCCTACTCAGATGGGTCTCTCACCGTTACTATTTTTTTCTGACAGCAAGGTGGATGTGCTCCGTCAACAAATTCTTGCTCCGAGCCAAAACTTTGCCCCGGAGCTCAAGTGGACATCCTTCGTGTAGAGCTCGAGTGAGAGGTTTCTGACAGCATGGTGGTCTCCTTTATCAAAGTATCCGTGCTCATCCCACATTGGTTGTAGGACGAGCACGGATACTTTAACAAAGGAGGCCACCATGCTGTCAGGAACCTCTCACTCGAGCTCTACACGAAGGATGTCCACTTGAGCTCCAGGGCAAAGTTTTGGCTCGGAGCAAGAATCTGTTGACGGAGCACATCCACCATGTTGTCAGAAAAAATTAGTAACGGTGAGAGACCCATCTGAGTAGGACGTATACTCTGATAATATCTCCTCCAACACTCAATCCCACTACTGATATCATTCTTGTAAAGGTGATCTCTCAGAGTATACGTCATACTCAGATAGATCTCTCAGAGTATCCTCTCCGGTTGGGTTGTGTTCTGAGCCATCCATTCTCACACTTAAAATACATATGAATTAGAACTGTGTTTTGTATTTTCGAAGAACCCAGGGATTTGATTCTGTATTTTGTATTTTAGTTTCTGTATTTTGGCTCCAGCTCCATTTGCATTAATCTACGGTATGACATGGTGATCAGGACATAGTCCCTGCAGCCATTCGACTGGTGAGGCAGAAACTATGTAGCCGTAGATAAAGTTGACTGTCCTCCGACCCTCATCCCTCGGCAATGATGATACGACAACCTATCACTATATCTTATATAGTAGTAGATGATGTCTTAGTATTATATTATGTGAGTTCATCTTGATTCTGTTATATCCTTCAGATACTAGATACGATAAGAACATATACTACACCATATGTACAGAACATAGATGATTCATACTAATATATGCTAGAATGAATTTTGGGTTGTGTTCTGAGCCATTCGTTCCCATACTTGGCAATTAAGCCATTCGACTGGCGAGGCAGAAACTATGTATCCGTAGATAAAGTTGACTGTCCTCCGACCCTCATCCCTCGGCAATGATGATACAACAACCTATTGTAGAAGCATGGAATTTCACAACCAGAAAGCCCATGCGCCAGACACTACATGCGCTAGAACTCAGACGAAGAACTTCACAGCAAAGTCAATAAGTATAGACATTTGAAGAAGGACTTTTCATTTTATATATAAAAGTCTATTACATGTCTAGAAAAGGTTGTACAAAGGAGAATTTCTACAAAGAAAGAGCCTAAGTCTACAGCCAGCGGCCATCATGCGCCTATAAGCGCAGCGGCCACCATGCGTCTCCAGATAGGCGCAGCATCACTATGCGCCACCAGTGAGGCGCAGCAGATATCATGCGCCTCCATCCAGGTGCATCCCATCATCTCTTCAGTACCTCAGTTATGTGCATCCCTTCAGCCAAATTCTTCCAGCCAGGCTCATCTGGCCGAGCAGAGCCCAGTTATGTGCCGCTCTTCCAACCAGGCTCGCCCGATAAATGCTTCGACACAAAGCATTTAACCCTCTGGCTGGAACCAAGGAAGAGAAGAGCACCGCAAATGCTGTGGCCAGGGGAGGCTTCGAAAGAGCCTCCAAAGCCGAAGGAAGACCGTGATCGAAACCACGGCTAAAGGAGCAGCTTTCGACACGATCAAAGTGGAGAAACCCCACTTTGCAGGAAGAGAGAGCCTTGCACCGCCATTCCGATCTACGGCTCTTCCGGAATAACGGAGACGAGGCTCGAGCATCCCTATCTTTGGATACAACAGGCACCTTTCGCCTGCCTCAGAAGCCCTCGACTCCGTCTTTTGGATGTAACAGTCACCTTCAAGTGTATCAAAGACAACACAGCGTCTCATCTTCACCCTCGGGAGCACTTCGTCAGCAGATTGCACCCGTATGTTCAAGTTCATATTGGAAGTACGTGAGGGAATGAGAAGCAAATCTTCTCTCCATGCCACTATTTATAGGCCGGGCAGATCAAACCCACGTGCCAAGTGGATGGCCCTCCGAATTCCGTGTAATGAATTTACATTAAATGGATGAACCGGACGCCTCGAATTCAGCCAAACGGCTATTTATAGCACTCGAAGAGCGAGACAGCCGCATCATTAAAAGACATGTCCGATGCGCCAGCCAGACAGCGTATCACACGGACGCGCCCTTCGGCATTAGGCGCATCACACAGACGCGCCCTACAGTACTCGGCACATTATAGAGGGTGCGCCCCCACACATCTCCATACCGAGTGGAATGCCAACCGACGCGCCCACTCAGCTGTCCATCGAACGTCACCAACATTAAATGCTGAACTGACAGAGTTGGCAGCACGCCTCCCAGAGTCTGAACAGTTGACAGCTTTATTCAGAAAATGAAGCGTCGGCAACGTCAGCATCATCATGACTCTATTCCGACGGCTACTGCCACGTGGCCACCCACATGCGCCTCTACGGCCATGCGTCCACACCCGCATGCGCCTCTACGGCCATACGTCCAAACCAGCATGCGCCTCAAAAACCATGCGCCCCAGACTGATCTCTGATCCCGAAAGACAGAAGGAAAGTCGCCTGCATGCGCCTCAAAAGCCATGCGCCCCAAATGGTTTGTAACTCCTAAAGGTTATGAGCCGCAGCCTCCTCCTGCGCCCAATCCAAAGCACAGCCCACCAGATCACTCCTCTCCACCAAATCCGAGATCTTCGAACCATGAGTCGACGACACGTGTCTTTTGACTCAACTCGTCCAAGATTTCAGCTACGGAAAGATCTTCCCTCTGCTACGTGCCGGCTCACGACAGCAGTATGAAGAGTTCTCCCCCTCGATCAGGGCGCAGCATCCATGCGCCTCCATCAGCAACCTCTACGTGGCGTCCCCACACCGGCACATCCTACATACGCACATGAGCAGCCAGCCTGCAAAACTATAAATAGAAGGATCATCCCCTTCACACACACACGGAGACTCAGAACATAAGACTCACAGAGAATCCACAACAGAGAATCACCGGAGAGGCAGTTCTAGACACTCAACGTCTTCCTCCTCTCGGCAAGCTCCAGCACCCAGAGTAATCAACACCTTCAGAGAACCGATAACCGCCGTCAGCCGGTCAACGGAGTCAACGCATTACCACTCGCTCCATTGGCACTAAGGACCCAGCTTAAACAAAAGTGTACTCCTAGGACTACATCTAAGTCCTATATTGTATCACTGTTCTGTTTGTATTAAGATTTCAATCAAAACAATTTTAATGGCAAACAAGCTGGCGACTCTGCTGGGGACCTCTTTCTCCTCTACCGAGAAAGTCGTGTCACAGGCCGACGACGTGAAGGTGGGCTCCTCCCACAAGACGTTGGTAGTGCACCTCAATCAACAGGCGTACGAGGAGTTCATTTCTGAAGGAAGTGCGAGTCCTTCGAAGCGGCTGTCGAAGCCGAAGAAGACCCGCGCAGTCTGGGTGCGCAAAGTCGACGCCTCGGGCACCACCGTTGAAGGGGATGCGCCCGTCCAGCCTTCCCTTCCTGCTGACGTCCTCTGCAGTCAAGGTGCGCCCGCTGATGCAGCGCATCTCTCGGGGAAGCGTGCGGCTGACCACGTTCCCCAGCCATCTTCCTCTCAGGCGAGGAAGATACGTCGACGGAGCAGGGGCGCAGCCAATGCCCCGCACATTACTTCTGATGCGCCACAACGAGCCTCTGTCTTCGACAGACTCACTCGCTGTAACGGCGAGGAGAATTTGGATGCTGAGTACTCTGCACCCCAGCGGGCTGGTACGAAGAAATTCAAGGCGGCACGGGCCACGCGCCACAAACGTGCTATGCCAGCAGCCGGCCAGAGGCACGCGCTTACAATCACACGCGCTGCCGATGGCAAGCTGTACAAGGTTGACTCAAGTGCTCCCGCACCGACAACGAGTCGACCTTCAAAGTCCTCATCTCACTTGGGCGCATTCACTGCGTGCACAACCAAGCCGAGAGAGGCAAACTCAGTGGTCTTGAACTCCCGCGCCTCCTCTGGTTGTGCGTTTGAGGTCCGTTCAAGTCACTTCAAATGGTGTGGTTCCCCCACTACTGATCGTGATGCCTGCTTGGTATTAGATCAGGGGGCGCAGCACTCACCCGACCACCCCGGCGCTTGGCCCTGCCATGCGCCTGAGAGGGGTGTGAGGGTAGCACTCTCCTCCAACGACTTGCGCAACGTGATCACTCACAAGCGCCGGTCAGGAGAGTTGACCAACAAGCACGATGCGCCTCTCACGGGGCACACTTGTGCAGTGGTCACCATCAACTGCTGTTGCAAGACGGCAGTACCGCCAAAGCAGTCGGTCTTCCAACGGCTACAATCATCGACACCCCTCCGACATCGCCTTGGGACGAAGGTGTCAGCAGAAGAGGAACTAAAGATTGCGTCATGCAACGTGATCTCCAATTCCTCATCTGTCCGGAAGACGACTGCCAATTCCTCGTCTTCATCCAAAAGCCAGCCGAGGAAAACCAAGGCAGCTGTCACGACCTCTGGAGTGTTCGAAGGCACTCGGTCGAGGAAGAAGTCCTTGGAGGAAGCTGGGGGTAGCCAGACCCTTGTCGAGCCTCCTTCCGAAGACGAAGATGTCCAAAGCACAGCTGCGGCGGATCTTCATCAAGGCGAAGATGGCCTCCCTGAAGCCCCTCAAAATGACGATGTCCTCCAGGACACCGTCGGAGGTAGTGCTGAAAACGAAGAGGCCCTTCAAGACAGAGCTGAGGGCAGTCAGGCCCTTGCAGATGCGCCTGTCGAAGACGAACTCCAGAATGTGGCTGGGGGTGGCCAAACACCAGGAGAAGTAACTCTCCCACATGAGAGCGAGGCTGAGAGCGAAGCCTCAACTAATCCATCCACTTCCGGCCGTGTCATGACAGTATACATGACCGGGGGTGATCTTGAGGCTGATGCGCCGCCACAGGACATTGTCCAGCGCATAGACTCGCTAGAGGGAGGACTCAAAACCCTCTCTGCCTCAATGCAAGCACTGACTCAAGCAGTGTTTGAGATGCGGTCGGCCTTGATCAGGACACCTTCAAATGGTCCCGACCCAGGAGCCAATGGAGAGTCGAGTGTGCCCCTCCAGCGGACACCCTCAGACACAGAAGCACCCCGGACATCGGAGCCCTCAAACGCTCCACTCCAGGTAGTACCTCCTTTCCCGACTCCTAGATCCACGGAGGACGTGGTCGAAATGATCAAAGATCTGCGGGAGCGCTTCGAGTCCAAGAACAGGCAGGAGGAGCGCCAGAAGATGGGCATTCCCCAGCCTTATCCCCTTGAGTGGAACAAGGTGGTTTATCCTCCAAAGTATAAACCACAAACACTCACGCCGTATGACGGGAAAGACTCTCCACGACGGTACCTGACGTACTTCCAGTCGCAGACAGGGCATCTTCCGAAGGAGGACGCGCTCCTCACCAACATCTTTGTTGGGGCCCTGAAAGGGGTGGCGTATGACTGGTACTGCAGCCTCCCCGATAATTCCATATCGTCCTTCGACGACCTGACACGCCTCTTCCTCGACCGCTTCTACGACGGTGGGAAGGACATGACGATGGCGTCTCTCATTGAGATACGCCAGAAAGACAAAGAAACGGTTCGGGCATTCATCGAACGCTTCCGTCAGGCCTGCTTCAGGCTACCTCCAGGCATGCCAGAACATGCGCTTCTCTCCGCTTGCAGTATGAACATACTGCCTGCAGTAAAGCTCTGGCTTAACTCTACTCCCCCTCCCGACTGGAGCTCCCTAATCATTGAAGCTGAAGCTGCAGCGAAGAAGGCGGCCAATGCACGTCTTCTGGGTGTTAGCTTCCCCGCCTTTGACGATAAGGGGAAAAAGTCCGCAACCAACAACTCCGGACGAGAAACAAAGGGGAAACAGGCATTAACTGTTAATGCCTCGAAGGGCGCATCTGCGCCTACTCAAAAGCCTCCACTGGCACCAAGACCCAAGGAGGTTTATTCATTCAATGATGACGACACCCTGCAACTCTTTGAGATACTGAAGCAGGGTGACAAGATCAAGCTTCCGGACCCGAAGCGGCCTGATGAAGTCGGGAAAGTGGACAACCCGAGGTACTGTCACTACCATCGGTTTGTCGGACACCCGACTAAGGACTGCTACGTCCTCAAAAATTACATCCAGCGCATGATCAATGCGGATGTAATCTCTGTCGACTACGAAGAGAAGACGGTGTCAGCTAATGTGGTGTCACTTCAGTTCGGTACCTTGCCGCCGACTACCACACAAGATGGCGTCGTCCCCATCCCTAAGGCGACAATGGAGGTGGTGAATTTGCCACCCACCCGTGACAATATGAGTGGACTTGTCCCACTCACCACATCTCGAGGAGAGGTCCTCTGGGTTCACCCCGACCTCGTCTCCGAGGTAACTCAACCGGAGGTACGCCCTACCTCCAAAGCAAAAGGCAGGAAGATCAAGTCTTACCACACGGTCTCTTCTTCAACGGAAGAGGCGCTTCCTGTGCAGACGCGTGCACAACAGAACTCCCAGCCTGGTGAAGC
Source organism: Iris pallida (assembly GCA_029216955.1). Taxonomy (NCBI): domain Eukaryota; kingdom Viridiplantae; phylum Streptophyta; class Magnoliopsida; order Asparagales; family Iridaceae; genus Iris; species Iris pallida. The sequence continues at coordinate 20,398,109 of JANAVB010024000.1, read as the reverse complement.
TGCCGCCGAAGTGGTGCCTCCTGGCACCATCCCTGAGGAGGGTTCATCCAAGCCCTCAGCAGCCAATAAACAAAAGCAAGTGGAGGCCCGTTTCGACAGACCTCTGCGGAAAGAAAATGCTTCGGGGCTAGCCAAGCCCCACAATTTTGACATTCTGGCACAACTGGCCAGTACTCCTGCACGCTTGTCTTTGTTCGAGCTCCTGCGTCTCTCCAAGGACTCCCAAGAAGCTCTCTGCGAAGCTCTGAAGGATGCCGAATCCTTTCTCAGTCAGGTCAAGCAACCTGAAGACCTACCAACTACTTGTGCACACTGTCATTGTGCGGATGAAGTTATCCCAAACATAACCTTCACCCAACAAGACATGCTGCTCAAGCATCACCGACATAACCGACCGTTGTATTACACAGGGTACATCGGTTCGGTAAAGGTGAGCAGGATTCAGATCGATCCGGGGTCTTCCCTAAGCATTATTCCAAAGGCGCTGCTATCAAAGCTGGGGATCCCAATGTACCGGCTAGCGCCCTCCAATACGACCATCAGCGGCTTCAACGCCAGCAAGAGCGAGCCATTGGGCAAGATCCGGCTGAAGTGTCACATCGGCAGCCTCAAAACTGAGGTGACTTGTTATGTGGTGGATGCCGAGGTCAACTACAACATCTTACTCGGACGACCATGGTTACATGAGTACATGGTGGTGCCCTCCACGCTCCACCAATTCATGAAATATGTATCCACCAACGGCGTCATCCGGACGGAGTTTGCAGATATCGATCCCTTCAAAGGGATTGAGGCCTACTTCACCGATTCTGACTTGTACAAGCCACTTGACGAGGAGGAAGCCAACGACGCCGATGATGAAGCAGAGACGGCAACAGAGCCGGACTTGGATCCCGAAGCGACTCCTGACGCCCCCTTAAAAATCCGTCTGAAAGGGAGACCACCCCAGAAGGCGCCTCCAATGAGCATCAAGCTATCAGGAAAAGCGCCAGCTCGCAAAGCTCCCCTGAAGATACGCCTCAAGGGGAAGCCACCACAAACAGCGGCTCCCCTGGTGGTAAAATTACAAGGGAAGGCGCCACTCATCGAAGGCGCAACCGAGGCACCCCTCAAGGTGCGTCTTAAAGGCAAGCCGCCGCAGTCATCCAAGATGCCGGAGAGGGCTCACATAACCCTCTCAGACCCCAAAGTCAGAGCGGTGGAGGACTCTCCTGATCCGGCCCCAGTGCTTACAGACGAGGAGCTTGGCGAATATATCTCTGCTGATGTAGATGCACCCTCCTTCGACAATTTCCGTCTCAAGGAGTCTTCATAGTCCCTCCACGAAGCCGAGACGAAGGCACCATCATCTCGGGCAAAATCGAGCGTCGTCGGAACCTCCCGTCGATCGAGCCCGAACCTGATACCGGCAGAGTACAAGTCTATCGATACACGGATGCGGCTAAGCACATCATCCAAAAGATGGGCTACGACCTGAAAAGCAATAAAGGCCTAAACTACGGCAAGGGTCGGATCGGACTCGACGGGGGTTAGGCTATGTCACGCCGCCATCAACTCCAGAGAGTTCAGACGCAGAAGACATAGAACATTCCCACTCGTCAGAAGCATCGACGTGGGATTCCGATACCAGTATCGGATCAGTCTTCAGGAAAGTGCTGTCAGCTAACATGACATCGGCACAACCTCAGAAAGATGAAGGCGAAGACCAACCGCCGGAACCCTTCAAAGAGGAACCCTGGGCTCAACGCCTAGGAGAACAATGGGAGTCTCGTTTTGAGTTACGAGAACCTCCCACCGAAGACGAAGTCGAGCAGATCGACCTCGGGGATGGGTCTTCTTCTAAACCTATCTTTATCAGCAAAAGCTTGGAAGGAGAAGACCGAGAATCTTTAGTCCAACTGGCTAAGGAGTATATCGACGTCTCAGATCGCGATGCATAGGTTGAACATCTTACCAGATGCCAAACCTATCAAACAACAACAGCGACGCTTCCGCCCGGACATCATGAACGCCATCGATCAGGAGGTGGACAAACTCTTGACCAGTGGCTTCATCCGTGAGGAACAACACCCGGACTGGGTAGCCAACGTCGTCCCTGTCACCAAGAAAAACGGGAAGATACGAGTCTGTATCGACTTCAGGGATCTCAACTCTGCTTGCCCGAAGGATGAATTCCTGCTCCCAATCACCGATGTAATGATCGACAACACATGTGGCTTTGAACGCATGTCCTTCATGGACGGGTATTCAGGCTACAATCAAATCAAGATGTTCCCCGATGACGCAAAACATACGTCATTCAGGACTCCAAAGGGTGTTTTCTGCTACACAGTAATGCCCTTCGGCTTGAAGAACGCTGGTACAACGTACCAGCGAGCTATGAGCACCATCTTCCGTCAACATCTTCGCAAGACAGTTGAGTGCTATGTTGACGACATCGCAGTCAAGAGCCGCCTCAAAAGAGATCACCTACAGGACCTAAAGACGGTCTTCGATCTCATGCGGGCACATCAACTCAAAATGAACCCCGCTAAATCCTTCCTGGGGGTTTCTAGCGGCAAATTCTTGGGCTTTGTCATCACGGTAAAAGGCATTCATGTCGATCCCGAGAAGACTAAAGCCATCCTTAACATGGATCCTCCGAAGAACCTTCGAGAACTTCGGGGCTTACAGGGACGTTTGGCATACATCCGGAGGTTCATAGCAAACCTCTCCGGTAAATGTCAATCCTTTACTCAGCTCATGAAGAAGGGAGTCTCTTATGTCTGGACAGAGGAGTGCCAAAAGGCTTTCGACGACATCAAGACTTACTTAACAAGCCCGCCAGTCCTAGTGGCACCTGTCGCCGGCAAACCATTCCTCCTCTACGTCCGTGCCATGGATCATTCCCTCGGCGCTTTGCTGGCTCAAAACAGCGATGCAGGCTACGAGCAAGCAGTCTACTACCTCAGTCGAACACTCATCGGGGCCGAACACCGGTACAACCCCGTTGAAAAGGAGTGCTTGGCTTTGGTGTTTGCCATTCAGAAGACTCGTCATTACATCTCGGGCCAGATAATTCACGTCATCTCCCGAGTCAATCCGCTCAGAGTTCTCATGACGAAGCCAGGGTCATTAAACTCCCGGCTGGCTACATGGGCGATCCTACTAACACCATACAACATGGTGTTTGTCCCGCAGAAGGCAGTCAAGGGTCAGGCTCTGGCTGACTTTTTAGCTGCACACCCCATCCCAGAATCTTCAAAACTCTATGAAGACATCCCGGATGAAGTCCAAGAATCAAACGTCACTGAAGGAAGCCCCGTTTGGCGGATGTTCTTCGATGGCGCTTCAAGAACGGGCCCCAATGGCCAAATCATCGCAGGAGTGGGGGTAGTCTTAGTCTCCCCCGATCAGCTGGTCATCCAGCGCGCATACTCCCTTTCGAAGCCGTGCTCCAACAATGTTGCTGAGTACAATACACTCATCATGGGACTCCAGCTAGCACAACAGCTGGGGGTGGATCATCTGGAAGCCTACGGCGACTCGAAACTCGTCGTAAACCAGATTCGGGGGCAATACGAGGTTCGCCATGAAGATTTGATCCCTTACCATGAAGTTGCATTGAACATCATTTCAACCTTCACTGGGTTCTTCATCGAACATGTACCCCGCCTACAAAACTTGGAGGCTGACGCTCTAGCTGGCCTCGCAGCCTCATTGGCCGTGCCCCTTGGGACTCAACACTATGTCACGGTAACTGGCCGAGACTTGATTTGTCCCAGAAACAACCTATGTTTGCAAATGGCTCACGCCATGCCGACAAATACTGGGGTTAATGTCCGAGACTGGAGGTTCCCGTTCATCGACTTCGCTGTCTACGGAATCCTTCCAGAGGACCCGAAGGAAGCCGTCTCAGTCAGGAGACGCTCTCTTCGATTCTACTACGATACAGCCACTAAAACGCTGTACCGACGCTCCTTCGACGGGCTTCTCCTTCGATGCCTGTCTAACGAAGAAGCGGCCGAAGCTCTTCGAGAAGCTCATGACGGAACTTGCGGAGCTCACCAACCAGGGCCTAAGTTGCAAGATCGACTGCGACGTATGGGCTACTACTGGCCAACCATGGTTGCCGACGCAGTGGAATATGCTAAGAAGTGCCATGCATGCCAACTTCATGCAGACTTCATACATACACCATCTGAACCTCTACATCCTACAGTCACCTCCTGGCCATTCGAAGCCTGGGGCATGGACATTGTAGGGCCAATCACCCCTCCTTCATCGAGAGGACACCGCTTCATCCTGGCCATTACCGATTACTTCTCCAAATGGGCGGAAGCAGTCCCACTAGCAGAAGTAAAAAGCTCCAGGATGGTCAGCTTTATCAAACACCATGTCATTTACCGTTTCGGGGTACCCCGGCGAATCATCCATGACAATGGTCCTCAGTTTATCAGCCACATTTTCAGCAGGTTCTGTGACAAGAATCGCATTCAAAACGTGGCCTCAACCGCCTACAATCCGACAGCAAACGGATTGGCCGAGGCATTCAACAAAACTATCGTCAGGCTACTCAAAAAAGTCGTGTCATCCATCAAACGCGACTGGGACGAAAAGCTTGGCGAATGCCTTTGGGCCTACCGCACAACGGTACGGACCCCAACAGGCAACACTCCATTCTCCCTGGTCTACGGGAGCGAAGCAGTACTGCCTCTCGAGATACAGATACCTTCGCTCCGCGTGGCAATCACAAACGATCTCACAGAAGAAGACAATCAACGTCGTCGTCTGCGGGAATTGGAGGCACTTGACGAAAAGCGTCTCCTAGCTCAACAACGCATCGAACTTTACCAAGCCCGTATATCACAGGCTTTCAACAAGAAGGTCAAGCAAAGAACTTTCCAAGTTGGCGACCTGGTTTTAGCAGTCAGAAGGCCAATGGTGTTAACTCACAAGACACCAGGGAAGTTCGAGCCCAAATGGGAAGGACCCTTTATCATTGAGACGGTATACTCAAACGGTGCTTACCGGCTCGCCAAACCCAATGGGGACTTGTTCATGATGCCCATCAACGGCAAGTTCCTAAAGAAGTACTACTCTTGACATCCTCCAAGACATGTATTTCCCCAAACAACCTCTTTTCACAAAATCAATCACTTTCGGAACCCAGCTGTTCCGTGGCATCCTTCCGTAGAAAGATAACCACGTCCATATTACCTCTGAGTTGTCTCTCTACATCCTACAAAGCGGAACCTTACACTTCGTGAGCTTACGCTATCCTTCATGTTTACCACGTCCACATTACCTCTGAGTAAACATCCCGTACAAACAACTCCTACGTTGTCGTACATTGATCGCAGAACTTCCACGTCCACATTACCTCTGAGTTGTTCAGCGTATCCCCCAGGATCATTCCTACCACGTCCATAAATACCTCTGAGTAGGAAGATTCTATCATTTGAACCTAATGATTGCCATGTCCACATTACCTCTGAGCAAACATGTTGGTTCCTTTATACTTATTATCTGTACCTAAAAACCAAGGTGCGCAAAAGATAATAGGTCCACATAAATCATCAAGTTCATGAAATCAAAAATGAACACATCAAAGAGATAGTATATTTCTTTATTTTTTAAAAGGAGTACAGAAATACGCTATTTCTCCAGCAAGAGTTGCAAAAAAAACACATAAAGAAGAAGAGAAGCTACAATCCCCGATCCTCCCCAGGATGGGATGAGAGTTCTCTGACTCGACGTCTCAGGTCGGCAGTGCGAGTTTCCACAGTCGCCTGGACTCGCAGCTCGGCTTCTTGACGCATTAACCCGACAGCCTCAGCGGAAGTTTTACTCTCATACTTCTCATCAAGCTGTCGTCGCTGCTGAGCCAAAGCAAGGGTCCGCTGAGTAAGAGTCATTTCCTCCTGCTTGAATGCCACGTGTTCAGCCAGGACACGCTCAGCCTCTAGTTAAAGTTGGGCCCGCTGGTCTTCAAGACGGCGCATCTGAGCATCAACCTCTGCGATGTTAGCATCCACCGCAGCCCGCTTCTCCGTCGTCTTCTTCATAGATTGAGACAGCTGCTCCGCCGCAGCCTCAGTCCCAGCCACTTCACGCTCCCAACTGCTCACCTCGGCTCGATGGGAAGCCTCGATCTCAGCCATCGACTTTCCTATCTCTGCATCTATCAAGACCGAGAGGTCATTTCGTTGGATGTGCTGCAGTTCCGCGAGCCGCTCGTCCAGCTCCATCACCAAAACCTCCAGAATTTTGGCCATATGGTCATGGCCCTGGTGAATGCGGATCAGCTCGATACAAGGCATTGCCAAAGCTTTTGCCGCCGCAAAGCTCCCCTTGGCATCTACCACTGCAGATACACCTTTCTCCAGCATTTTGTACACTCCCTCGACGAGGAATTTCACATACCCGTCGGCTTCCGCCAGCACCTGCGGCGTCATAGCAGGAGTTGAGGGAGCTACTACAGTTTGCGGACCGGAGGAAGATCCGCCGACCTCGATCTGAGAGGTTTGAATCTCGGCAGCAATAGGCTCTTCATCAACAGGGCCCAGACTGCTAGCCCGAGGAGCCGAAGGAACAGAAGGAGCCGGCGCATGCGTCGTGATAGTACCCCAAGTAGAAGGAGCAACAGAGGGTTCCACACCCTTACCCTTCTCAAGCCCGGAGAAATCACCGACGTCAACGGCTACTTCTACCCCCGACATTCTATCAGCATCAGCTACCTCCCCCGGCAAAACGGGGAGATCGACATCTATCTCCTGGCCAGCCCCAGGAGACAAGACCGGCAGAAGGGTCTCACTCTTCTCAAATCCCTCTACAGGGACAGAATCTGTCGCTACCGCCTGATCGGTAGCCATCCCTATGTCCATGGTTGAAGCCAAGGAAGGATTCGGCAATGATTCAGCCGACCTCCCTTCATCATGACCAGGAGGGGAATCAACCCTCTCCTCTATCCCCACTGCTTCTGCTGCCCCCGCAACAGACTCCTGCAGCTCCGGAGCGGTGTCATCGGAAGATGATGAACTCCATTCCTCTTCATCACCAGGAAGCTGCGCACTTGCTAAACCTTCGATATGTGAAGCCTCCGCTGTGGCCTTTGCCACCTCGGAAGCTGCTGCACCCTCAGGTTCCCTCCTGACCGGAACCTCCACGATAACAGTATCCTCCGGATCTTCCTCCATGAGAGACATCATTGTCGGCGGGATACACACTCCAGACGAGCTCGCCATCTCTTCTCGCCTACTCCCACCCGACTTTGGAGTACGAGGTTTTCTTTTTAGCGGCTCCTACAAAAGAAGATGGGATCTCGTAAGTGGCGGAACCAAAATCAGATTTAGTAGGATGTCCTTACCTCTTCGGACGCCGAATCCGATGACACCGTCGGTAACGATGCCTTCTTCTGCTTCTTCGACACAAGAGATTCAGCCCCTGTATCTGCACATCGTTTCGGTCGATCGCCCGAGGGTTCTGCTTGTGATGCGGAGGGGGCACTCCGTTGACCCACCCCTGACGGACGATGCGGCCGAGCCTTCCCTGGCGTATCCCCAGTCGCTGCTAACTGGGTGCCTGCGATAAGGCTGGTCTCCCTGTCATATCCGGAGGGCGGGGCAGCCATAACACAGTAAAATTTGGCGGCCGAGTAAAGAATGGGCGGCCGCGGATCGGGGACGGGCAACGTAAAACGAGCTCCGGTACATCCGGCATTATAGTAATGCCAAGCTCGTGCACCGTCCAACAAACTTCCAACATACCCCAGGGTATTACTGGGGTTATCCAACATCATCTGAGCATAACCAAATTGCCGCGCAAAACAGATCGGCAAGTACGGTTCCAGGTAGCACTGATTCCGGTTCCGGTACACCAGATGGGACGGCCGGATATTTTGCAACCAGCGGAATCCCCATTGAGGCAGAGTGGTAGTACCTTCGCCCAGGTCCCGTAAATCCTCGTTGGCCTCAAAACCCAAATAGATGGGACCAACTTTGGTGATCTCCCAACCCTGAAGACGGGATAAAACCTTTCTACAAACCGGGACACCAGTATGCGACCAGCTCCTCCGATGGAAACGACGAAGGAATACAACATACGATATGTAAAAGTCGAAGCACTATAAGCAAACGTATCAATGGGTACATCACTGAAGAGGCTCCCAGGACGTAAAGTCCGCCAAGTGTAAGAAGACCCAGACCGTACAACGGTCAAAGCATCCCTTTGGTCGGAAGTAGTATCAATTTGGATGACACCAGTCATCGCTCCCCCCTGAGAAGGGGTAAGCTCCCAAGACATTCTCCTCTGGAAAACAAGGCGACAGAAGGACGTCAAAGGCCACTGACGTTCAAGTTGCTTAACAGTCATATGCACTCCATTCGCAGTAAAGAACCAGTCCTCCTTGACCTTCAGTACTGACGAATCAGTAGAAGTGAGACGGTCTCCAAACAGGAACTCAGGCTTCAGGAAGGTCACTTTATCAGATGTGGAGGGTTTAATGACTCCACGCTCCATCATCCGTTTGAGGAACCAATACTGCTGTTCACGGATTAGGGTCATTCTCTCAGGAGGCTGATCCAGCATAAGAGCATCTTGAGCAGGGTTTATCACTTCCTCGTTATGCTCTACTCCCATTTGGTTGAAGGCAGCCTCCAAGAAAACTTCACTCAAAGGCGGGATTGCCATCGACACTAGTAAAAAATCAAAAAAAAGTCAGAAGAGAACACACAAATGTGTCTAAAGGAGAAAACTGCGGCGCATCACCAGGGTTTAAATCCATGCGCGTCAGCAGTATAGCCTCGGCGCATCATCAGGGTTTGAACCCATGCGCGTCAGCAGTATAGCCTCAGCGCATCACCAGGGTTTAAACCCATGCGCGTCGGCGGGCAAAGACCGCGGCACATCATTAAAGACTCAAGGCCTATGTGCGTTGGCGTACGGACAATGAGACTTACCAACCACCTCCGGCCGAACTTCGACAGGCCGACGAGGAACGATAGCCGCCGCAACTTCCGCGGGCTCCTTCGCTTTCTCCTTCCCCTTGCCGGCAGCGCCGCGAGGAGTCTTGGGAGCCATTCTCTCGAAGAAGGAGAAGTTAGGGTTTTGAAGAAGAAACTCTAAAGAAGCAGAGGCACAGAGAAGAAGAACTCTTTCTCTCTCCGACTCTTACCTATTTATAGGGCATGGTCGTACGCGTAAAGAGATGACGTGTGATCTCAGCCGTCGCCTCGGGTTCTGTGCAAGGATAGCAGCAAATAAGACCAAAAGATCATCATTAATCTTTTCGGTTACCGAGGCACCATCATCATTAACTGAGAAGAGCATGCGCCCGAACAGGCATGCGCCCAGAAATCATGCGCCCTGACCTCCATGCTTCTTATTCAAAGTATTCCAAAACTTATTCAAAAGTTTTGAAAACTTTGAAGGGGGTCTTGTAGAAGCATGGAATTTCACAACCAGAAAGCCCATGCGCCAGACACTACATGCGCTAGAACTCAGACGAAGAACTTCACAGCAAAGTCAATAAGTATAGACATTTGAAGAAGGACTTTTCATTTTATATATAAAAGTCTATTACATGTCTAGAAAAGGTTGTACAAAGGAGAATTTCTACAAAGAAAGAGCCTAAGTCTACAGCCAGCGGCCATCATGCGCCTATAAGCGCAGCGGCCACCATGCGTCTCCAGATAGGCGCAGCATCACTATGCGCCACCAGTGAGGCGCAGCAGATATCATGCACCTCCATCCAGGCGCATCCCATCATCTCTTCAGCACCTCAGTTATGTGCATCCCTTCAGCCAAATTCTTCCAGCCAGGCTCACCTGGCCGAGCAGAGCCCAGTTATGTGCCGCTCTTCCAACCAGGCTCGCCCGATAAATGCTTCGACACAAAGCATTTAACCCTCTGGCTGGAACCAAGGAAGAGAAGAGCACCGCAAATGCTGTGGCCAGGAGAGGCTTCGAAAGAGCCTCCAAAGCCGAAGGAAGACCGTGATCGAAACCACGGCTAAAGGAGCAGCTTTCGACACGATCAAAGTGGGGAAACCCCACTTTGCAGGAAGAGAGAGCCTTGCACCGCCATTCCGATCTACGGCTCTTCCGGAATAACGGAGACGAGGCTCGAGCATCCCTATCTTTGGATGCAACAGGCACCTTCCGCCTGCCTCAGAAGCCCTCGACTCCGTCTTTTGGATGTAACAGTCACCTTCAAGTGTATCAAAGACAACACAGCGTCTCATCTTCACCCTCGGGAGCACTTCGTCAGCAGAATGCACCCGTATGTTCAAGTTCATATTGGAAGTACGTGAGGGAATAAGAAGCAAATCTTCTCTCCATGCCACTATTTATAGGCCGGGCAGATCAAACCCACGCGCCAAGTGGATGGCCCTCCGAATTCCGTGCAATAAATTTACATTAAATGGATGAACCGGACGCCTCGAATTCAGCCAAACGGCTATTTATAGCACTCGAAGAGCGAGACAACCGCATCATTAAAAGACATGTCCGATGTGCCAGCCAGACAGCGCATCACACGGACGCGTCCTTCGGCATTAGGCGCATCACACAGACGCGCCCTACAGTACTCGGCGCATTATAGAGGGTGCGCCCCCACACATCTCCATACCGAGTGGAACGCCAACCGACGCGCCCACTCAGCTGTCCATCGAACGTCACCAACATTAAATGCTGAACTGACAGAGTTGGCAGCACGCCTCCCAAAGTCTGAACAGTTGACAGCTTTATTCAGAAAACGAAGCGTCGGCAACGTCAGCATCATCATGACTCTATTCCGACGGCTACTGCCACGTGGCCACCCACATGCGCCTCTACGGCCATGCGTCCACACCCGCATGTGCCTCTACGGCCATGCGTCCAAACCAGCATGCGCCTCAAAAGCCATGCGCCCCAGACTGATCTCTGATCCCGAAAGACAGAAGGAAAGTCGCCTGCATGCGCCTCAAAAGCCATGCGCCCCAAATGGTTTGTAACTCCTAAAGGTTATGAGCCGCAGCCTCCTCCTGCGCCCAATCCAAGGCACAGCCCACCAGATCACTCCTCTCCACCAAATCCGAGATCTTCGAACCATGAGTCGACGACACGTGTCTTTTGACTCAACTCGTCCAAGATTTCAGCAACGGAAAGATCTTTCCTCTGCTACGTGCCGGCTCACGACAGCAGTATGAAGAGTTCTTCCCCTCGATCAGGGCGCAGCATCCATGCGCCTACATCAGCAACCTCCACGTGGCGTCCCCACACCGGCGCATCCTACATGCGCGCATGAGCAGCCAGCCTGCAAAACTATAAATAGAAGGATCATCCCCTTCACACACACACGGAGACTCAGAACATAAGACTCACAGAGAATCCACAATAGAGAATCACCGGAGAGGCAGTTCTAGACACTCAACGTCTTCCTCCTCTCGGCAAGCTCCAGCACCCAGAGTAATCAACACCTTCAGAGAACCGATAACCGCCGTCAGCCGGTCAACGGAGTCAACGCATTACCACTCGCTCCATTGGCACTAAGGACCCAGCTTAAACAAAAGTGTACTCCTAGGACTACATCTAAGTCCTATATTGTATCACTGTTCTGTTTGTATTAAGATTTTAATCAAAACAATTTTAATGGCAAACACCTATCACTATATCTTATATAGTAGTAGATGATGTCTTAGTATTACATTATGTGAGTTCATCTTGATTCTGTTATATCCTTCAGATACTAGATACGATAAGAACATATACTACACCATATGTACAGAACATAGATGATTCACACTAATGTATGCTAGAATGAATTTTGGGTTGTGTTCTGAGCCATTCGTTCCCATACTTGGCAATTAAGCCATTCGACTGGCGAGGCAGAAACTATGTATCCGTAGATAAAGTTGACTGTCCTCCGACCCTCATCCCTCGGTAATAATAATAAGACAACCTATCACTATATCTTATATAGTAGTAGATGATGTCTTAGTATTATATTATGTGAGTTCATCTTGATTCTGTTATATCCTTCAGATACTAGATACGATAAGAACATATACTACACCATATGTACAGAACATAGATGATTCACACTAATGTATGCTAGAATGAATTTTGGGTTGTGTTCTGAGCCATTCGTTCCCATACTTGGCAATTAAGCATGTAAAATAGAACTGATTATGTTTAGTCTGTCTTACGATACAGATTTTTACATCCAAATTGAAATGGATCGTTACTTAGTTGATCGTACATGGATGTACTAGCGGATCAACCTCCTGGACCGTAGGTACTTATAAGTATTGACCGTATCGGATTAGTATCGATCTATCGTTTTGGTATGGGCCGTATCGGTTGGTATTGGTCTTAGCGAATTGGTATCGTCCTATCCGATATGTATCGGCCGTATAGCTAGGTTTCATATTGGCCTTATCGATTTGGTATCGGTCATATCCGATAGGTATCGGCCGTGTTGGATTATTATATACCATTTCGGATTAGTATCGTGGAAGGTTTAGTAACAACTGTACTTGGATTTCTCCCTTCTAGAGCTAGATTACCATTGCAAGAGAGTCACGAGAGCGTAGCTGGCCATTTACAGAAAATACATACTTCCTTTTCAATCTTGCTTTTCCTGATGGAAAAGGAAGCATGTATGTTACTGTAACTGGCCAATCACGATCTGGTGATTCTCTTGTAATGGTATTCTAGCTCGAGAAGAGAGAAATCCAAGTACAGTTGTTACTAAACCTTCCACGATACTAATCCGAAATGGTCTATACTAATCCAACACGGCCGATACCTATCGGATATGACCGATACCAAATCGATAAGGCCAATATGAATCCTAGCTATTCGGTCGATACATGTACATATCGGATATAGGACGATACCAATTTGTTAAGGCCAATACCAATATGATACGTCCTATACCAAACCGATAGACCGATACTAATCTGATATACTAGATACTAAGTACATTCGGCCTATACCAGCGGATCCACCAATTACTGCACGATAGGTCCAACGACTCCAGTTACATCCGGTTATTGGTGAGTACATGATTATATAGTAATTCTGTTAGTCTTGTGATACAGATTTTTACTCTCTTATGCTACCAACGTCACAACTTTTCCAGTGCTGCTCCCTCTAATGATGATGAACGCAAAAAACCAACGTCACAACTTTTATAGTTTAAGTAAATTTCTTTACCCTATATGAAAATTTCTGTTGTCAGAAAGATGGCTCCTAGGACTCGTCGAGGTGGTACTGCTAGTCGAGGAAGGGGTCGAGGCAAGATTCGTATGGATATTAGGTTACTCTTCAGGATAATTGATGTCTATTTTATATTAATTTGGTTTGGTCTATATGATTCTTGGATAATTGGTGTGCATTAAATTCGTATGTGCATATTTGGTCTATGTGATTCTTGGATAATTGTTGTGCATTATATATTTGGTCTATGTGATTGTTGGATAATTGGTGTGCATTATATATTGGTTTGGTTTATGCATATTTTTGCGAACAGGAAAAGCTCCGTAATTTTTTTCAAAATATTCTCAGTTAGCGACGGACTAGTGACCGTTTTGCGACGGATATTACCAGTTTTCGACTACTGTTCGACGGCAAATCCGTCGCTAACTGGAGATTTGAAAATGTTTCCAGGTAGCGACGGGTGGTCGACGGAATATTCGTCGGCAAAGTTATGATGGTATATAGTTCGACGGAATAGCGACGACTTTTCCGTTGCCCTTGTTCTGGAAATACCAAGAATTTCCAGAACAGGGTCGACGGATAATCCGTCCGTATTCCGTCGCTAAACCGTCTTTTGTTAGTGACAGGTATCGACGGAATAGCGACGACTCATCCGTCGCCATGGTGCTGGAAATGCCTACCATTTCCAGAACCTGGTCGACGGATTTTCCGTCAGCAAACCGTCGCTAATCCGTCCTTTGTTATCAACGGTGGTCGACGGATTAGCGACGGAACGATACACTCTGATACGCTATTACGACGGTTTACCGACGGAACTTTACGTCGCTATTGTCTAAACAATTCAGTATTTAATACTTGAAATGGACAACAGTCCGTCGGAAAGTAGTCGCTTATGCTTCGTATTGTGAAGTCGAAATGCCGTCGCTAGTCCATCGCTTGACGACTACGTAGCGACGGACCGTAATTAGCGACGAGCTGATTGCCGACGGATTTTTTTGGCCCAAACCCGTCAGTGATCGGTCGCTAATAGAAATTCCCGTCGGACTGGCGACGGATCTGGTCGTCGCTAAATCGACAAATTTTGGTAGTACAAGAAGGGTCTTGAGGCAAGGTATGAGTTAACGTTCTCGTTGCAAGCACGAGATGGTCTAGAGACACAGAATAGGCCAAGGCGTCGATCCTAAAACTGATCCTAAGACAAGACTAGAAAGACAATTGATAAGAATGGACTATGTTGCACAAAGTAAATCAAACGTATTGGTTTTGTATGGGTGGGCGAGGAGCTCATTCCACCAGTATAGTTGAGTACTGACACCCACATAGTTTACATGTGCAGGTACATGTAGAAGCTTGTGGCGCGGAGCTCGCTTGGATGCGTCGAGGCACGGAGTTCCTTGGTGATTCGAAGCGTGCGGCCGCATGGAGTCAAGACTTATACAGGGCATAATGTATGGACGTCGCCTTCCGAAGCTTCCGCTGGTTCAAGACTTCTATTGAGATATGAGAGAGAGCTGAGTGACTTGTAATGTGAGATGAGTGAGCTTGAGAGACTTGTAATCTTGGCCTTGCGCCCCATTGTAACCTTTGTTTCAATATTAATAAAAGAGTATTTTGCAATGACTTGTGTTTGCTTTAAAATTTCTGCTGTTATTATTCAATGTCTCTGAATGGGACTTCTGTGCGACGACCCCATCGCAGTCGCTGAAATCGGCCGTTATGGAACCCGCCTTGCACGAGCGCAATCTAGGCTCGTGCGGCATCACGCCTTAGCGAGGACGATCGTTCCTACGGAAGCGGGGCTTGACACTTGGTGATTGTTTTAGGCCATACAAGGCCTTTTGTAGTTTACATGCCATCCCTGGTTGGGCTTCACATGGGTGTCCTGGAGGCAACTTCATGTAAACTTTTTCTACTAAATTACCATGTAAGAATGCATTTTTAACATCCATTTGATATAAATTTCATTCATAATTTATAGCAACTGATAATAAAACTCGAATAGTGCTCATTTTTGCAACAGGGCAAAGGTCTCCTTATAGTCTATTCTATAAGTTTGTGTAAATCCCTTAGCCACCAACCTAGCTTTATGCCTTTCTACTGATCCATCACTGTTGTATTTAATTTTATATACCCATTTGCAACCAACAGGTTTTTTTCCATAAGGGCTTGTTTGGTAACCGGATTTTACTATTTGGATTTGGATTTGGAAATCCTCCAAATCCAAATCATGGATTTCACTATTCAAATCCAACTCCAAATCCAACTCCAACCAAACATAGGATTTGGATTTATGATTAATAATTAAATTATAGTCATGATCAATAATTAAGCTATTAATTAATTATGATTAATTATAGTTATTATTATTTATAAAATTAATAATTAGCGATTAGTATTTAACGATTAACTAATTAACTTATTTTTTTAATTTTTTAATACTATTTTTTATTAATTAATAATACTAATAAAATAGTTATTTTTTTATTAATTAACTAATTTTTAACAAAATTATTAAAGAATAATTATTTAATTTTTAATTTACTAATTTTTAACAAAATTATTAAATAATAAATATTTTAACGAAATTATTAAAGAATAATTATTTTTTTCCTCCAAAATCCAACCAAATCCAAGTTTTGGATTTTGTCATACTTTCCATATCCAAATCCATCTCCAACCAAACATAGGATTCCATGGATTTCTCTTCAAATCCATAAAAATTCAAATCCCACCTCCAAATACGGTTTACCAAACGGACCCTAAGGCAATTTTACTATTTCCCATATTTTGTTATCGGCAAGAGCTTGAAGTTTTTCTTCCATTGCTTTCAGCCACACTTCATGAGCATTGGTTTCATGAAAATTGGTTGGTTCGGTAACAATTTTGCTAAGAAAGGTACGATGAGAAGGAGAAATGGAGTCATAAGATAAATAATCTTGTATAAAATTAGAGAAAGTATGATAGGAGTAAAAGTCTCGTAGTCCTGTTGAACTTTGTCGCTCTCTAGTAGATTTGCGAAGAGTAGGCTCGATATCGGAAGGTGGTGGAGTATCAGAGGTATCAACAGACACCTCATCAACAATCGGTAACGGTATGAGTATGTTCCCCCCTGCGGCGCAACAGTACTTGCGAAATCGTCAATAACCGGTAACGGTATGTGTGTGTTCTCCCCCTGCGGTGCATCATTACTTGAGAAAAAGGTATGTTCTCAGAAAAATTCATATCACGTGAGATAAAATATTTTCCTGATGTCGGGTCGAGGCATTTATAACCTTTTTTTGTAGAGGAGTATCCCAAAAAGATACATTTTATTGATCGAGAGTCAAGTTTATCTCTTTGGATAGGTAAAACATGCACAAAACAAAGACACCCAAAAACTCTCAGATGAGAAATATTTACTTTATGCCTTTTTAGAACTTCGATTGGTGATCTAAAATCAAGGATTCGACTCGGAAGTCGATTTATTAAGTATGCAGCTGTAAGAACACCATGTGACCAGTATCGTTTAGGAACATTCATTTGATGCATCAGTGCTCGTGTGACTTCTAAAAGGTGCCGGTTTTTTTGTTCTGCAACTATATTTTATTGTGGAGTGCCAACGCAACTTGTTTCATGAATGATGCCCTCCTTCTGAAGATGGTTACCAAGAAGAGTCATAGTGTACTCGGTACCATTATCAGAGCGGAGGATTTTAATGCGAGCCAAAAATTGAGTGAGAATCATGGATTGAAAATTTTGAAAAACTGAGACAACTTCATTTTTATGTTTGAGCAAATAAATCCAAGTGGCTCTTGAAAAATCATCAATAAATGTTACATAGTATTTAAAACCGTCATAAGATTCGGTTGGGGTAGGTCCCCAAACGTCAGAATGAATTAATTTAAATGGTGCAGCAGTAACATTGGTCGAGGTGCCAAAAGGTAATCGAGTCTGCTTCGAAAATTGGCATACCTCACAAAGATTATTTTGAGCAACAAGATGAGGAAAAATACGGGATAACGAGCGAGCAGACGGATGTCCTAAACGCTTATGCCAGAGGGTCAATATTTGAGAAACAAAAGCTTGAGGTGCATTTTTTAAAACATAAAGACCATGAGATAATACTCCTTTACCAATCGTCCTTCCCATGACTCGATCCTGAAAAACAACATCAGAAGGGGAAAAAATGACATTGTAATTCAGATCGTTAGTAACTTTAGCAACCGAAAGCAACTTTGAAGGAAATGACGGTATATATAGAGCATCAGTCATAGAGTGGTGATGAAAAAAAAGATAGTTTTCCTGATCCAAGAACAGGAACAGTAGTGCCATTAGCTATTGACACCGTTTCTTTGTCCCGGGAAATGAAATGTAAAAGGGAACTCATATCATTTGTCATATTATCCATAGCACCAGAATCAATAATCTAATCTGATGACTGAAATAATAAGGAAGTGAGAGCATATAGATTACCTGTTAGATGGGTAGATGGCTCGGAGCACGATTCAATACTACTAAATTTTTGAAGCAGTCTGGTCAGTTCTCCAACCAAACTTTTTTCTTCAGAACCAAGTGTAGTACTATTAGCCACAGATGTAGTAGCATTGTTAGCCATACGTCATTTTGGATCTTTTGTGGGTCTAAGATGGGGATACAAATCCTAACAATATCGATCCTTTGTATGATAGGGTTTATGGCAATGTTCACATAGTTGTCGTGAGGAACCAACCACTTCGTTATTTGAGCGTTTTTCAACTTTACGATTGCCTACCACTAATGCACTTGATTCTAATTTGAGACTTTTAGTCTCACCGCCCATTACCAACTGACGAGTTTCTTCCTTCTGAATGATAGAGCAAACTGCGCCGAGAGATGGAACTTCAGCACCGAGAAGTATTTGTCCACGTAGGGCCTCATATTCTGGTTTAAGACTTGCAAGGACCTGAAAAACTTTGTCTTGCTCTGCGCATTTGTCACTCTCGTTTCCCGTTATACGTATTTTCGTATGCGTATACGAGATTTCTGGTATTTATCAGGTGGACTGTAGTTAAACTTGTTTTCCTTAGCCTAGTCTTGGTTTAATCTTGACTTGGTTTATTTGATCGGTTCGGTTCAATTTGACTTGGTTTGGCTTGGCTTGGCTTGGTTTGAGATGGAGAGGGTTGATATATAACCCAACTCCTTCTTTCTCTCTCTTCATTCACTTCTTCATTTATTTCTTCATCTTCTTCATTTACTCCTCCCACCTACCAAGTTCTAGGCAAGTACAACTTGCTTCATGAGGGATCTCAAGTTTTATTGTTCTATTCTCTTCTTTACTTGACTTTAAGCCACTTTAGAACTTGACATTTTTCATTTTGGTGGATGGATTCATGTAGCTCTAAGTTTGTATTATTTTCGATTTTCTTAGATTTTGATCTATTAAACTCCATTATTTTCAAGTTTTGATTGTTCCATGTTGTAGAGAATTCAATTTTACCTAAAATAGACCTTTGAAAAGTTAGATTTCGACTTATTTTGAGGAAGTTATGGCCAAAATAAGATTTGAGCATTTTCTAGTTCATCTGTGCTAAATTTGGCAGGGACGATGAATAGTGCCGAATGAATAGTATCGTAGCCGCATGAAATGAATAGTGTCGCATCCGCATGAATAGTGCCGCAACCGCATGAATAGTACCGCAGCCGCATGAACAGTACCGCAGCCGCATGGAATAAATAGTGCCACAGCCGCAGGAATAAATAGTGTCACAACCGCATGAATAGTGTCGCAGCCGCATGGAATAAATAGTGCCGCAGCCGTATGGCATGAATAGTGCCGCAGCCGAATGAATAGTGCCGCAGCCGCATGAATAGTGCCGCAGCCACATGGAATGAATAGTGTCGCAGCCGCAGGAATAAATAGTACCATAGTCGCATGAATAGTACCGCAGCCGCATAGAATGAGTAGTACCGCAGCCGCAGGAATGAATAGTACCGCAGCCGCAGAAAATAAATAGTGTCGCAGCTGTATGGCTAGCATAGTGCCGCATAGTGCCGCAGAAGGCTGCATAGTGCCGTAGAATGACGCATAGGGCCTATTTTGGCTGTTTTTGGCTATTTTAAGTCCTATTTGGTTGAATTGTGGCCAGAATTTCTCCCAACTCCCAACATAAAAGTTGTAGACCTTTTCCTTAGCTTCAAGAATATGTTACTAGCTATTTTATGTAAGTTTCTTTCATTCATGATAATGTAAGGATAGAACATGATAGTGGCCTGTTAAGGTAGTAACAAGTAACAAGTAACTTGACATGATAATTCTTGATAGTGACCCGTCGTGACACCGTGGGTGTTTGTGCTTATATAAGCTACATATCTCATCTTGCATCATGTCTAGGACATGAATTCCTGGTTACCACGGTCAGGGATTCATAGTGAATCTAGCTAGGATAAAGACTAGTTGATCATGTAGTTCATGAAGAGATTTCCCAGCTACAGGTAATCCCGTTATCTGGGCACTCTAATTGGACTTGTAGCCTGCCGTCGAGTAGGGTACATTTCCAGCACACTGTCATGAGTTGCACCCCCAAGTCACCTAATCCAACTCTCTCAACTTGTGACCGGATAACCTGGATTAAGTCTGCAGGGCTTGTGGCTGTTGGAACATCTCGATGCATCTTGTTAGTAACTAAGCTTGTGATAACCCTAGTTAGTTAAAGTATCAAGCCGTACTCATTGTTTGGCCGTGATTGATGGATGGGGTCCCGTCTAGTCTTGCCTAGGCAAGACCTCTACATGGTTATTTTAGCATATTACTGTTATGCTTTACTCTTGTCGATAATTGGTTGGAGACTAAGCTCTATTCAGGTGAAGGGTTACAACCCCGGTCCTTGTTTGGTTTACGGGTTGTAACTTAGCTACCAGAATAGTCCCTTAGTTGTCTTATCATTTATCACCTTGTCTTCTCTAACTCATGTCTTTTATTATCCTTTATGTCTTATGTGCTAATAGGCTGGTTTTAGTTCTTAAGTGAAGCCTCCTTTGTGGCACTTGTTCTTTCTGGGGTCTAATCCAGCTGGTTTTGTATGGCCAGATTTTAGAGTAGCACCCAAGGATCTTCCAGCCTTCCAGCCAGATGGTGCACACTAGACGCAACCCTGGTAACGAGTGAGTTTTATTTTGCTCTCCCACTCTATTGTAAATTATTCTTGTGAGGCGTTTAGCCGCCGAGCAAGTGTTAGCTCGTGTTGAATTTACATTCCTGTCTGCCTAATAGTTGTAACATGATTGACAGATCCTAGGGTTGATCATGTATGACTTAAACTCTTGCTAGTCTTCGTATTTTGTATGACTAGCTTCATGATCATCTGAATATGTAATGTTTGGGACGCCTTACTTTGAATGTCTGATGATCTACCATCTTGTTACATTTACTTGCTTGCTTGAGATTGAGACACTAGGCTTGTTCTTGACCCTAAGAGATAAATGGCTTGTAGTAAACCCTCATGCATCTAGACAGCCGTGACCGTATTACGAGGTGGGATTCACTTCAATGTACATAGCTGGCTGTGTCTGTCCCCCGCTCTCCAGTATTCTGGCTTGTGGGGCGTGACACGGTTTAAGTGATGGCCCATGCAGGTCTTGTAAATCAAGATGTGTGAGGGTTTCACTGAATAGATGTCTCAATCAGCACTCGCCCTCGATCTCTACTTGTTTCTTCTAATCTTTCTGAAATCTTGACCTGATCACATGTTTATATCTTCGATCTATCATGGTCCTTCCTTATTGTTCTCCATGTCATTTTTTCAGCGGCATTGTTCCTGGTCCTACCGATCAGCAAGACGGAGCACCTCTAGTGAACCAGCAGCAACCTGGAGACCAAGCCCAGCATTCAGGAGTAGCCTCCAGAGTCATGCCTATCGGGGGTCAAGAGCCACCAGTTCAGCCTGTCCAGCCTGCAGAACCCGACAATGGAACCCTGGTCGGTCTCATCAGGGAACTGCTTGCATCTTAAAATCGTCGGGGCGATGCCCTACACCAGACAGTACAAGATGCCATGGGCAGAGTTGGTTACCAAGGGAACAATGCGGCCAACAGCTTCAAGCGTCTGAACCCTCCTTTTTTTGACGGCACTGAAGATGCTATTGCTGTTGATGCATGGCTTCAGGTCACAGAGGTTATCCTAGAAGCAGCTAGGATTCCTGAGGATGAGAAGGTGGCCATTGTGCGCCTACAATTATTGGACTTAGCCCGCAGCTGGTGGGCGATGCTAGCAGTTGGATTACCGATGCCTGTCTTATGGACGGTGTTCAGCAACAAGTTCCAAACCAAGTACTTCGACGCAGTAGCTCGGTATGATCTACAGACGAGATTTACTAACCTTAAGCAGATGGGAAGGATGGTAGATGGATATGCGGCCGAGTTTTCTAGACTCAGTCGGTTTGCTCCTACCTTGGTGACAACCGAATTGGATCGAGCCCAGCGATTCCAGCAGGGGCTCCACCTAGAGATCATTATAGCTGTTGAGCAGTTTGAGCACCAGACGTTTGATGCCGTCTTGCGAGCAGCGAAGAGGCATGAGTATACTTCGCAGAGGATTGTAGATAGAAGCGGAGGATGGAAGAGGTCTCATGGGCAGATGTCCCAGTCTTCAGCACCAGCTCCAGCAGCTAGGGCTTTGACTATTGGAGCTCCTAGTAGGGCGACCAC
This sequence comes from Iris pallida, assembly GCA_029216955.1. Taxonomy (NCBI): domain Eukaryota; kingdom Viridiplantae; phylum Streptophyta; class Magnoliopsida; order Asparagales; family Iridaceae; genus Iris; species Iris pallida. Next base: position 20,376,264 of record JANAVB010024000.1, on the reverse strand, counting down.
AGTTTCGTAGGTTCAGCACTCGACGCTGGCGTATCCTCAGCAACAAAAACAGTCTTCCACAATGGGCTGCACTCATTGTGGGAAGCCAGGGCACGTAGTATCAGAGTGTCGCAGAGCACAGGGATTATGCTTGGCTTGTGGGGCACCGGATCACAAGATAGGGTCCTGTCCGAATAGAGCCAGTTCGTCATCATCAAACCTAACCAGTCCATCGGTTAGGAGTCCAGCACCAGTACAGCAGCAGTACCAGCCTCCGAGGCTATTGCCGCCTCAGGCTCAACAGTATGTCCAAGCTCAGATTCAGAACAGGCAGAGAGGTCACCAGCAGAGGGGACCAGCACCAAGAAGGCAAGGTCAGGCTATGGCTCTGACCATGAAAGAAGAGTTAGCTTTAGGTGAGGTGGTGGCAGGTACCATTCTCGTTAACTCTTTTCCAGCATCAGTATTATTTGATTCGGGTGTATCGCATTCATTTATGTCTGCACGATTCGCTACACGGATAGGACTGGAGCCCGAGTCATTATCATTAAGGCTCAATATACTTACTGGTAACGGTCTTAAGGGAGTAGATAGAGTATTTTTCTCGTGTCGAATCGTAGTTAGCGGTAGAGAGTTTTCCGCTAGGTTGATAGAATTTCCTATGGCCGATTATGATGTGGTCCTAGGAATGGATTGGTTGAAGGAGCAATACGCAAGAATAGAGTGCCATATTGGCAGGATTATTTTTGGTATTTTCGGTGAGGCAGAGTTTTCATTTTCCAGAGGCGAAGTAGAACCTTCTCTCCCAGAATTGCGGATGGCAGTAGCAGTGGCAGTTCAGTTTCCCAGAGTAGTAGAAGAGTTTCCTGATGTATTTTCTGAAGAGCTTCCAGGCATGCCCCCAGAGAGAGAGATAGAGTTCACCATTGATTTGCTTCCAGGGACGGTACCAGTGTCAGGGGGAGTCTACAGGATGGCACCTTCAGAGTTAGAGATTTTGTACAAGATGATTGAAGAACTCAGAACCAAGGGATTCATTCGCGCTAGTGGATCACCTTGGGGAGCCCCGATACTTCTTGTGAAAAAGAAGGATGGTACGTCAAGATTATGTGTTGATTATCGTAACTTGAACTCTGTAACAGTCAAGAACATATATCCTCTACCAAGGATAGATGATTTGTTTGATCAACTCAGAGGAGCGACAATATTTTCGAAGATTGACTTACGGTCAGGGTACCATCAGATCAGAGTTAGAGAGCAAGACGTCCCGAAGACAGCATTCAGATCCAAATATGGGCATTGGGAGTTCCTTGTTATGCCATTTGAAGCGACCAATACGCCAGTCGTATTAATGGACCTCATGAATCGTATCTTCATGCCCTATTTGGACCAGTTCATGATAGTGTTTATAGACGACATTTTAGTCTATAGCAAGAATGAGGCAGATCATGAGCAGCATCTTCGTGTAGTTCTTAAGATTCTCAGAGAGCACCAGTTGTATGCGAAGTTCAGTAAGTACGAGTTTTGGCTGGATCGTATGTCGTACTTAGGTCATATTATCACCAGAGGTAAAGTGGAAGTGGACCCCCAGAAGATAGTGGCTATAGAGACATGGCCAGTTTCCAGTACCGTCGCAGAAGTTCAAAGTTTTCTAGGATTGGCTGGCTATTGCCGACGGTTTGTGTCAGATTTTGCTCGAATTTTAGCACCATTGACGCAGTTGACCCGCAAGGATGTGCAGTTTGCTTGGACAGCAGAGTGTCAGAGTTCATTTGAGAAGTTGAAGCAGAGATTGATGACGGCTCCTATTCTCACGCTTCCAGATGGGACTGGAGGATTTTTAGTTTATTGTGATACTTTCGATAGATGATTGGGATGTGTCTTGATGCAACATGGTAAGGTAGTCGCTTATGCGTCACGTCAGCTTCGTGACCATGAGAGGAATTATCCTTCCCATGACTTGGAATTAGCAGCAGTAGTTTTTGTATTGAAGCTTTGGAGGCATTATTTATATGGAGATCGGGTGGAGATTTTTACCGACCACAAGAGTCTGAAGTATGTGTTTACCCAGAAGGATCTTAACATGCGTCAGAGGAGATGGCTAGAGCTACTTGTGGATTATGACATCAACTTGCAGTATCATCCTGGGAAGGCCAACGTTGTTACAGATGTATTGAGCAGGAGAGCAGGCAGAGTTATTAGCAGATCTTCAGAAGATGAGTATTAAAGTTGTTCTTTCTACCAATGTGGCATTGATGGCCAGCATGCAAGTTTATTCCAGTATATTTGAGAGGATTAAGTTAGCTCAGTCGACGGATTCTAAGCTTCAGCGGCTTAGGACAGAATGTGTAGCAGGACGGAGACCAGAGTTATGTGTTCACGAAGATGGTACTCTCCGACATGGAAGACGTCTTTGTGTACCCAGTGGTGATATCAGACAGGAGATCATATCAGAGGCTCACAGTTCTCAGTTTTCAATTCATCCCAGTGGCACAAAGATATACCGAGACATCCGTCAGCATTTCTGGTGGAATGACATGAAGAGGGAGATAGCCCGGTTTGTCTATCGTTGTTTAGTTTGTCAACAAGTTAAGGCAGAACATCAGAGACCAGCTAGACTTTTTTAATATTTATCGATCCTAGAATGGAAATGGGAGCACATTACCATGGATTTTGTAACTGGGTTACCTAAATCTCCAGCTGGAAGAGATGCTATCTGGGTTATAGTTGATCGTCTCACGAAGGTAGCATATTTTCTTCCCTTCAGAATTGGTCAGTCGACAGATCAGCTAACAGAGATGTACCTCAGGCAGATTGTCAGATTGCATGAAGTGCCAGTTGTTATCATATCAGACAGAGATTCGAGATTCACATCACACTTTTGACGGAGTCTTCAAGAGAGTTTGGGGACTCGTCTCAAGTTCAGTTCAGCTTATCATCCGCAGACAGATGGTCAGTCAGAACGCACGATCCAAACACTTGAAGATATGTTGCGGTCATGTACACTTGACTTCGATGGTTCGTAGGAAGATCACCTGCATCTCGTGGAGTTCTCCTATAACAACAGTTTCCAGGCCAGTATCCAGATGGCATCCTTTGAAGCACTGTATGGCAGGAAGTGCAGATCACCTCTAGCTTGGGATGATGTCGATGAGAGACAGATGCTTGGTCCAAAGATGATTACGCAGACAATCGAGGTGGTCAGACAAGTCAGAGATCATCTTTGAGTTGCCCAAGATCGCCAGCGCCATTAAGCCGATTCTTATCGGCGTCCCCTTGAGTTTTCAGTCGGCGACCACGTGTTCCTTAGGATCTCGCCTAACCGTGGCGTCATTCGATTTGGCGTACGGGAAAAGCTTAGTTCTAGGTACATAGGGCCGTTCGATATCCTTGAGCGAGTAGGTGATGTGTCCTATCGTCTCGCTCTTCCGCCATCGTTATGTGAAGTACATGACGTATTCCATGTATCCCAATTGCGATGGTATATTCCGAATCCGAGTCATGTTCTTGATCATTCAAAATTGGTTGTTGGTACCAACCTTTCGTATGAGGAAAGACCCGTATCCATATTGGATCGAAGGGAGAAGGTACTCAAGAATAAGACTATTAGCTTAGTCCGTATTGCTTGGGGTCACCACTCTTTGGGTGAGTTAACGTGGGAGTGTGAGGATGATATCCGCTCGCGATATCCACACCTGTTTGACTCATAAGGTATAATATCTTCCTTATGCCTAATGCTTTTAATTCCTTGCTTACATGAATGATTGCGTGATTGACTGCTAGTCGTAGCTTGCTTATGATTAATATAGCTTGTTCCGACATCTCTAGCCTCTTGATTAAATTTCGAGGACGAAATTCTTTATAGGTGGGTAGAGTTGTCACTCCCGTTTCCCGTTATACGTATTTTCGTATGCGTATACGAGATTTCTGGCATTTATTAGGTGGACTGTAGTTAGACTTGTTTTGCTTAGCCTAGTCTTGGTTTAATCTTGACTTGGTTTATTTGATCGGTTCGGTTCAATTTGACTTGGTTTGGCTTGGCTTGGCTTGGTTTGAAATGGAGAGGGTTGATATATAACCCAACTCCTTCTCCCTCTCTCATCATTCGCTTCTTCATTTATTTCTTCATCTTTTTCATTTACTCCTCCCACCTACCAAGTCCTAGGCAAGTGCAACTTGCTTCATGAGGGATCTCAAGTTTTATTGTTCCATTCTTTTCCTTACTTGATTTTAAGCCACTTTAGAACTTGACATTTTTTATTTTGGTGGATGGATTCGTGTAGCTCTAAGTTTGTATTATTTTTGGTTTTCTTGGGTTTTGATCTATTAAACTCTATTATTTTTAAGTTTTGATTGTTCCATGTTGTAGAGAATTTAATTTTATCAAAAATAGACCTTTAAAAAGTTAGATTTTGACTTGTTTTGAGGAAGTTATGGCCAAAATAAGATTTGAGCATTTTCTAGTTCATCTGTGCTGAATTTGGCAGGGACGATGAATAGTGCCGTATGAATAGTGCCACAGTCGCATGGAATAAATAGTGTCACAGTCGCATGAATAGTGCTGCAGTCGCATGAAATGAATAGTGTCGCAGTCGCAGGAATGAATAGTGCCACAGCCGCATGAATAGTACCGCAGCCGCATAGAATGAATAGTGCCGCAGCCGCATGAATAGTACTGCAGCCGCAGGAATGAATAGTACCGCAGCCGCATGGAATAAATAGTGCCGTAGCCGTATGAATAGTGCCACAGCCGCATGGAATGAATAGTACCGCAGCCGTATAGAATGAATAGTACCGCAACCGCAGGAATAAATAGTGCCGCAGCCGCAGGAAATGAATAGTATCGCAGTCGCATGGAATGAATAGTGCCACAGCCACATGGCTTGCATAGTGCCGTATAGTGTCGCAGAAGGCTACATAGTGCCGCAGAATGCCGCATAGGGCCTATTTTGGCTGTTTTTGGCTGTTTTAAGTCCTATTTAGCTGAATTGTGGCAAAAATTTCTCCCAACTCCTAACATGAAAGTTGTAGACCTTTTCCTTAGCTTCAAGAATATATTACTAGCTATTTTATGCAAGTTTCTTTCATTCATGATAATGTAAGGATAGAACACGATAGCAGCCTGTTAAGGCGCACTCTTAGCTAGTAACAAGTAACAAGTAACAAGTAACTTGACTTGATGATTCTTGATAGTGACCCATCGTGACACCGTGGATGTTTGTGCTTGTATAAGCTATATGACTCATCTTGCATCATGTCTAGGACATGAATTCCTGGTTACCACGGTCAGGGATTCATACTGAATCTGGCTAGGATAAAGACTAGATTGATCATGTAGTTCATGAAGAGATTTTCCAGCTACAGGCAGTCCCGTTATCAGGACGCTCTAATTGGACTTGTAGCCTGTCGTCGAGTAGGGCACATTTCCAGCACACTGTCATGTGTTGCACCCCCAAGTCACCTAATCCAACTCTCTCAACTTGTGATCGGATAACCTGGATTAAGTCTGCAGGGCTTGTGGCTGTTGGAACATCTCGATGCATCTTGTTAGTAACTAAGCTTGTGATAACCCTAGTTAGTTAAAGTATCAAGCCGTACTCATTGCTTGGCCATGATTGATGGATGGAGTCCCGTCTAGTCTTGCCTAGACAAGACCTCTACATGGTTATTTCTGCACATTACTATTATGCTTTACTCTTGTCGATAATTGGTTGGAGACTAAGCTCTATTCAGGTGAAGGGTTACAACCCCGGTCCTTGTTTGGTTTACGGGTTGTAACTTGGCTACCGGAATAGTTCCTTAGTTGTCTTATCATTTATCACCTTGTCTTCTCTAACTCATGTCTTTTATTATCCTTTATGTCTCATGTGCTAATATGCTGATTTTAGTTCTTAAGTGAAGCCTCCTTTGTGGCACTTGCTCTTTCTGGGGTCTGATCCAGCTGGTTTTGTATGGCCAGATTTCGGAGTAGCACCCGTGGATCTTCCAGCCTTCCAGCTAGATGGTGCACACTAGACGCAACCCTGGCAACGAGTGGATTTTATTTTGCTCTCCTACTCTATTGTAAATTATTCTTTTGAGGCGTTTAGCCGCCGAGCAAGTGTTAGCTCGTGTTGAATTTATATTCATGTCTGTCTAATGGCTGTAACATGATTGACAGATCCTAGGGTTGATCATGTATGACTTAAACTCTTGCTAGTCTTCGCATTTTGTATGACTAGCTTCATGATCATCTGAATATGTAATGTTTGGGACGCCTTATTTTGTATGTCTGATGATCTACCATCTTGTTACATTTACTTGCTTGCTTGAGATTGAGACACTAGGCTTGTTCTTGACCCTAAGAGACAAATGGCTTGTAGTAAACCCTCATGCATCTAGACAGCCGTGACCGTATTGCGAGGTAGGATTCACTTCAATGTACGTAGCTGGCTGTGTCTGTCCCCCGCTCTCCAGTATTCTGGCTTGTGGGGCGTGACAGCGTTGTTGAAGAACTTTATGATCAGTAGGAGGAGGACGATAAATATTAAGTTCATCCCACATACCTTTTAATTTTTTGAGATGCTCGATAAACGATGTCTCCTCTTGCTTACATCCAGCAACTTGTTGTTGAATTTGAAAGATCCGCGCACCGTTCTCTTGGTGGCCATAGAGATCTTTGACAGAATCCCAAAGATCTTTAGCTGTTTCTGAAAAGAAGAAAATTTCAAAAATTTACCTTCCATTGAATTAAGAAGCCATAACATGACTTGATGATCATGAGTTTGCCATTCTTCGAACTTAGGATCATCCTTTTTTGGAGCCTTCGTCGTTCCAATGATGTGCCCCAATCTCAATTTTCCACTTAGGGCGAGATATGCTGCACGAGACCATAGAACATAGTTGTGGCCATTCAAGAGAACGGAGGTAAGCTTGATGTTGGACCCTCCTTGCACATCGGATTCGGCCATCCGTATTCTACGAAGTGCGAAGAGACAGGAGGAACAGGATCCCAATTACGTATATATAACACAGATTTTCGGCCTGACCATCGACCTTGTTTATATACGAGAAATTGAGAAAACCTGCTTTGATATACCATAAAGAAACAAGTATTAAAAAGATAGAGCAAAAATAGAACACACAGAACTTACGTGGTTCGGCAATGCCTACATCCACGGGAGAAGAGAAAAGCTTTAAATTAGTTTTGTCACTCTTGCAATACAATGAGAGAAAGCCTATTTTTATAGGCAAGTTTGGCTCCTAAACTATTGGTTAGTTGTAACCAAGTAGGTAACAACAAAATGTAGGTTACAACAAATTAGTTGTAACAAGGTGGAGGTTGTAACAAAGTACTAGCAACAAGATACACTATATCCTCTTCTCCAACAGTCCCACATTAGAAAAACTAAATGGATGGTATCTCTATATAAAATTTTGCTTGTGTTGAGAGATCACATAAAGTGTGGAGAGGCACATGAGTGCCATGTGGAGGCATTTTTCTAGTGGAAAGAAGGCTAAACCAATAAAGAAGCATTAA
>JANAVB010024000.1:20273766-20363766 GCA_029216955.1 Iris pallida | reverse complement strand
TACAAAGGAGGTGCTGCCCAAATTTTCGGGAATATATATTTTAAAGTTTTGAATAAAATTATTTTCAAATCCCGGCCTTTGTAAAACAAATTACATCTTGGAGTGTTGATTTTAAAATGGATTTTTGTATCTTTTCGGGCGACGACCATATTAGTCCATGGGCCCTAACTAAATGCAAACGAAACCGGCCAACCCGGACGTTAAGGCATTAGTTAAAACATGAGTTTTTGAATGACCAAGTCTGAGACGCATTTTTATAATTATCTTTAATTTATTATTATTTTTAAAATGGGTTACTGCTGTTAGTATTTTGGTGTAGGACTTCGGCCTACTGTTGGACCGTTCGCGGTATTCAGAGCTCGCCTTTAAATTAAATTAATTTATGTAAAATTTGTAAGGACATAAGTCCAAGTTTTCTTTTCTATTTTCTGTAGAACTGTAATAAGTAGGTAGTTTTTCCTTTTATTTTCTGCATTGTTGTTTTGTAGGTATACGCATAAATGGTAAGCTGAATATTTATTTTCATAGAAAAATTAATAAGAGTTTTCTCATATTAAAAATAATAAGATTTCAAGTTTGTAACTTAGACAATTTCATGTTTTCTCATTAAAAGAAAAATAACTAATTTATATATATATATATTACAAAATACAAAGTTTTGCCAAATAATTAAAAAATGCGAAGTTTTCCAATAAAAATGTTAACTTGACTTTTTCCTCGTTAAATTAATAACTTTGAATCATATCGATAAACGTGTTTTGTTTATAACAACATAAAATTTGACTAGGATCAAATTTTAGAGATTGTAACTAGCACACCTAGATATGGTTTCCTCATTTATGCTAAGTCGGGATTCTCAATGTAGGATTTCGAGGACGAGTCTGATTTTTCTTTTCCGGAACCGACTCTTCAAACCCAGTCATAAACAAAGGCAAGTACGGTTGTGTTTATTTTTAATTTAGTTAATAATTGTAATATTGCAAGATTAAACCACATTGCTACACGGAACTCTCTTCTAGAGTATTGATTGTTATTGATTGTGGGATTGGGGGAGTAGTGTAGTGTATTATGACCAATACCCCTCATATTACATATTGATTGTGCGAGCTTACCCCTCTTACACACGGGGATAAGCCGTATCGTATCACTAGGATACTATTGTACAACCCAAGCCGGTCATAAGCATTACATACTCAAATCACATTGTTTTTAATTGTGGAAAATTGCTGGAAAAATTGTTCAAGTATTTAAACTGTTTAAATTACAAATTTTTAATTATAAGTTGAATTGTTAAATTTTCATAATTGTACTTGCTCCTTTCCTGACTAGATCTCCCACCCCCAATAGGTTCCTTTGATGAAGCTGAGCTATTAATAAATAGCTACTATGACCCGGTGCTTTATCCAGCTGTTCTGCCAGAGTCGCATTTGGAGGATGATGATTCTATGGCTGATGAGCCAACTTCCTAGATGATGATTTTCCTTTTTGTTTTGATGTTTGAATAGAAAGACAATTTTTATTTTATCTGATGTATTAAATGAACCTTTTGTTGGACAAGTTTTAATATTCGAAATTTAGATGTTGTGACAAATTATATTGTGTTGTTGTGAATGCCTGCATTTGGATACAGCTTACTGCCGTCGTCTCACAACGGTGCAGGGTGGGCATGATCCGATTAGACCCAACAATTTGGGACCGGGTCTTGACACCTTCGGATACCAAGTCCATTTTTGTACCGAAATATATTTCTGGAAAGATATCCGAGCTCAAGTTGAAAGTCGTCGGACTTATCCACCTCAGGGATTCATGGAAATTCAGTCTTTGAATTGCGTTGGGGGCTGGTATGCGAAGTTTGGTCTTCGAAGAATTTTCGAAAGTGTTGTTGGAGGTAGTGACTATTTATGACGGTATGTTCGGGCGTTTCTTGGTTCTGGTCTGCATGGGCGTTGGTAGTACAGTCTGGCACAAGTTTGAGCCTGGCACTGTCCACAATCCCCCCCTCAGCATCTTTCATGTTTTGGAGTCATATGAACCTTATTTTAATCCTGAATATAGTTCGCCTTTATTTGAAATGATAGCTTTTGTTGAAAAAAATGAGACTTCTCCAACGGTGGTGTCGGCCTTTGCGAATGATCGTCCTTTTGCGGAGATCCTAATCCCTGCAAGGGGCCCTACGCTTAAGGCAGTTGGTTTAGGTGTGATGATAGCTTTCTTTCTTTCTGTCGGTATGATTCCTGAGATTTCTTGAGAGAATGATGATGATGAAAGGCATACTTCATAAGAGTGGTTTAGTTTCTACTAATTGTTCGTCTTTTCTTTCTTCCCCAAGAATGATTTTCGCTAGAAAGATGTGTACTATTGAAAGTTCACTTGTCCAGCTGTCTTCTGATATTGAATTTCTCTATCATGATGTGATGGTGAATAGTTTGATGTTTCGCTACCGATTAATAGTTATTCAACAAAAATTGGTTCTTCTAATTAAGATGTTTTATCTCTGGGGAGTTTTCAAGCCAATCTATAAGTCTCTTTCCTTTAAAGCCTTGAAGTTCAAATTGTAGGTTGCTAAGGGGGTTTGGCTCGCCTTCTATTCTTGAAGAAAGAAGGAAGCTCGGCAAAGAGGATGGGAAGGATTCCTCAACCGGTTTCAGGAGGTGGCTAAAGAAGGTAGACAAATTGGGATGTGGATGCTCTCTCACTTCCCTCACATCCCGAAAAAGTAGCACGATTCACATTCCAGTAGTTTATGAGTGAAATCCCACTTTGAACACAAATATGGGCACTCCTCCGGGCGCCTCAATTATGATTGATCTGCAAGTGAAAGTAGTTCCTCGGGTCTCATAAATGGATAAAGCATCGACAACTTCTGCAAAAGATCTTGCGGAAAACCACTCCTTGCCTCTTTTGCCGTACGTGAGCTGTGCCTGCTTTTCCCTCACAAAGAAAATTCGAATTGTTGATTCATCGCCAGAGATGGCTTAGCACTAATACAATACTACACCGTGCTTCCTCCCTCCTCCCCTCAGCCACACATCTCTTTTGTTCGCCCCCCATTTTTTTTTCATCTATGTCACCGTCTCCTCAATGAGCATTGATTGATGGTTTGTACCGGTCAATATTCTGTATATCCTATTTTTCTAGCATAGTTTTTTTGTTGGATCAAAGATCAGCAGGTGATCCGTCTGAATCATCATCAGGGATATCCAGTGGAGCCACGAGAACCCCATTTCCCTGCATGTTCAAGGCACCTTTGTATGAAACTTCTGCGAAGCTTTAAGTTAAGTAAGTAGAGGTGATCAATCGTGGTGAATTCGAATGAGGCCTTGGGTCAACTGTCCCGCAGGACTGTCGTGGTGAAATGAGTGCAAAAGGCGGCCCGCCCGAACGGTCTTGTTCTGACTTCAGTATCTGCCTGGGAGGGCTAGAGGTCCTTGATCTTCTTGTTATCTGGCTGGATTAGATGCCCTACGAAAGGAAAGGTCCACAGATGGAAGGTTGGGAAAAGGATAAGGAGAGGCGACCAAAGCAAAGGGAGTGAGAACTGGCTCGACTAAGCTAAGGAGGTAATCTATTCTTTCAGTTTGGAATGAGAAGAATAGATTGCTTCCACGAACTTCCCGCTAATGGATATGGGTAAACCACAGTAAAGCAAAAAGGAAAGCCTCTCGGAGAACGTTTTCGTCGCCGTTAACAAAAACATGGGCTTTGCTAAAGTAGCACGATTTCCATATCCTTATTAGTTCAATCGGACTTTTCACCGGGGCAACTTTCTCCATTTTTAGAAAAGGAAATGAATATCTCTTGATATTGAATAATTAATTACCGCCGCCCCTGCTTCAAAATGAAAGGTCTTGAAGCCGTTTGCTGGTCGCCAAAGACGAGAGCTTCGCCTTTGGAAGCGCCAGTAGCGTAGGGCGACGTTGTAATTGCTTTTCTGTTGGATTGATTGGGAGAGTGGTTCGCATATGATCTCTTCATTTACGGCTCTTTCTTCCTTCTCTTCTTTCTATTTGTTTTCCATCTGGTGGAAGGTTGATTTACTTTTGTAATCTGATCTTTCCTTCGGGCGCCTAACGGTCATCTCACTTCGTTCGCCTTCGGGTGACCGTTACGGGACCTTGTATTTTTTGTTGAAATTGAATGGTCTTCAAACTCCCGAGATGCAGTCTAGATTGCGTCCCCTTTCTGACTGGACTAACTCGGGGAAGGTTTGACCTCCTCCAGAGCATGCTTCACAGCCACTCATTCGTCCGGACCAAACTAATCTATCTCTCAGCGATTCCTCCGACGTTCTCCTTTCCCTCGATTCTGAAGCGGGTCTCGTTCTCGTCTCTTTGTTCATCGTAGTTGTAGTATGTATTCCCAAATACTCGAAGGAGTGTGGTGGCACAGCTTAGGCGGACCCAGCATTTCAAGTTCTTAGGCCTTACTGGCGCTACTGCTAATGTCGGCGTAAGGACTGTTTATCGGAGACTTTTCTCTTTTTGGGAGGCCTAAGGACTGCAGCTTCTTCTGTAATAAGGATGGTCATCCTATGGGAGATTTGGTTGCCAAGTAGCAGCGAGTTCAGCATAAGTATGAACACACCAAAGGATTTGGAAAGAGTTGAGGGTCATCCAGGCGATAATACTGTGCTTGGGGATATGAAATTTGTTCCAAACGATGTCTGCATAGTCGACCTTAGGATAGGTCTTCCTAATGAGGTTCCAGGCAGTTTTGGAGTTTCCATTCCAGGGCAATAAATATTATCACTATCCAATATGTGTCTAGTTTATGAATACGAAAGTCTTTAGAATCTAATAGTCTTTCATATAGGTGGTAAGAAATCAGATTCTCGAACAACCTATTTTCTTCTGGAAGTGGAATAAGGGCACTGAGTTCGAGTTGTGGAAATAAAGTGATCTTCAGTCAAACCATCGGGCGTGGTACTTATATTAATTAGGCTTTCCCACAAAAGAAGGGAGGATCTTGGGATATTTCATTCCTAGGGCTTAAAGACTGTAACACCCAGTTTTCCAAAAGAGGGTAATTTTGAAATTTTGTAATTTTAGTCTTTTAATAATGATATTTAAATCATGATATAATTTTTGGTGATTTTTAATCATTTAAAACTATTTTAAATTATGACTTATGATTTTGGTGTTTTGATAGTGTAACCTTGGAAACTGGTTGACCTAGAGCCTAGCCTTGTGATTTGGGTATTTTGTTTATCATTTCTAGTTTGAGGGTATTTTTGTCATTTTTGGGGTTATTTGAATTTATTAGAATTTATTTGAATTTATGGGAATTTTTAGGATTTATTTTGGAATTGTTTGAATGAGGTTGACTAGGTTGACTTTGATTAGCAATGACCTTGGTAGACTAACCTAGGAGCTAACCCTAGTTGAGTTTGGACTTGGTTAGGACATGCAACCCTAGTTAGACTAGGGACAACCTATGGTTTAGTCATTTGACTCAAGTTAGAATAGTTATGACACAAGCCATGACTTATGGTTGAACCATTAATCAATAACTTAGTCATAGAAGCCCAAAGCCCATTAGCTAATGCCAAACCCTAACCCTAACATTACTTGGCCAGCCACCACACCCACATTGGGAATCCCCCTATAAATATTCTCCTAGAAATTAGGGCTAGCCTCCTTAGAATTTCTCAAGTTTTGGAAGAGGTGAGCCTCCATCTTCATAAATCCATAGAAATTCCATGTCATCACCTTTTTCCCTCAAATCAATTGCATTAGATCCTAATTTTAGTTTTCTTGATGTTTGTGGTGTTCAACCTTAGCTTTGGGAAAATTTGGAGAAGTTTGCTAGCAAGGAGAAACCCCTCTATTGGAAGTTTTTCTTGCACTTTGTCACATATAGGTAAATTTCATTCTACACCATAGAATTCTGATTTTATTGCATAACTAGGAAGACCTAGGCCTAACCTAACTATAGGAATAGTTAACCCTAGATTTCGTGTCCATTTCGTGTCCTATTTGGACACGTATCAGTCCTTGATTTCAAGTGTTTGATGAAATGCCCCAAAGGGCATTTCGAATAATTTTTAGAAATGTAATTGAATATAAAATTAGGTCTTGGCCTCGCTTATGGTTTTCCATTGCACTGAGCACGTTTTAGTGTCGTGTCGAGTCGCACGGACACACGGACACGCGGGTGTGTGCGCGCGCACGCGGGCAGGGTGCTTGCCCTGCTGCTCGGGTGCGATTACACTGTGCACATGCCACTTCGACACACGAAACTCGACACGTGTCGTACTCGTGACTGACACGAGATTCCCAGAGCGACACGAGCTCTCGTGTCGTGTCGAACACGGAATCACGTGTGCACGAGTGTGCACTGTGCGTACACTGTGTGTATCAGTGTACTGAGTTTGGTTCTCTGTGTTTAATTCATTTTAAATGTTTAATTAGTGGTTTTTAATTGTTGAATTGATCCTAATTATGATATATAACCTCTGTTAAATTAGTTTGCATGACTAGTTAGGTTGTAAATGTGGAAATTGGTTCGAAATGGCATGTTAACTGAGATTTCCTGATACATATGTTTTCAGTATTACCTAACCATTTAATCCCTGTTTAATTATGTTCTTCACTGAGAAATGTTCCCCCCACATGTTTGTAGATCATGTATAGCTAGGTATTTACTTTCGAATGTGGCTATTGATAGGAGAATGGGATTTTGGCAATTGAGTTGGATTGAATTTGCTTTTAACTGAGTTTGGTTCTTCCCTATTTTACTGAGATTGTATGGTTAATTCCTATTAACCTGGGATTAGTACATTCCTTATTACACTGTAATGATGTTGATTCAATGTGATAAATTTTCCAGTTTTTCCTATACCTGAATTGTAACTGATAATCCTATTTCCTGAGATTTTAGCTCTTTATTACTGAAAACCAAAAACTGGGATTGATTTCCCTTCCTTTCAAAATCTACTGAACTGAGTTGAAGTCTCTCAATACCTGGGCTAACTTCCTTAAACTGGGAATGGTTTCCTTTAACTAGATTGGTTCCTGTCAGTTGATTCCTTTCCCTTTTTTCCTTAACTGATTTTTGCATGAATGTTTTATTCATTGTTAACTGTCATTGAGGATTGGGTTAGTTGTCTTGTGCTTGGGCTTCAAGTTAAACTGATTAATGAATGAATGATTATTCCTGTCACTGTTTCATCCCCCTTAAACTGAAATATTGATTCATGTACACTGTCAAATTGGAATTGATTTCCATTCTTTTCACACTGTTATTTCCCTATACCTGAGATTAGATTGGATGGTTATCATTCACTGATTTCCTTTGACACTGCACACAGGCAAGCCTTCACTCACTCACTGTTCCAGGTTTGAACACAATGTACACTGTCCACTGATTTTCCCTATTTTCCATTGCTTCACTCACTGTTTTCACAGGTTACACACACTCTACTTTCTCACTAACATACACACACACACAAGTTATCACAGACATTCATGTGACACACACACACACACACACTTGAGTACATGTGTATCCCTCTCTCTCTTTACACATGTATGTATATATATATATTGAGATATATATATTGAGATATATATATATATATATAGTGTATCCTATATATGTAATGTGTGTGTACTAAATATATATATTAGATATACATGTGTATGTGATATGCATATAGTAACCTATATGTTATGTGTAGGCTATGTTATATTATATAGCTATATCAATATGTGTATTATTTTAAGTATAGATAATGTCATGTGGTCATGTGGTTTATGGTTGGCTTAGGCATGGTATTGCCTAATAGCCTATGGCCTATATGTGTGTCTGCTTGACCAGTGAGTCTAGATTAGTCTTGTGCAGTCTTGTTAGACCTAGAATAGACTAGTTAGACTAGTTTAGACTTGTTAGACCTAGTTTGACCATAGTTGACCTAGTTTGACTTCTTGGTTGACCAGGGTTGACCAAGAGTTGACTTTGGCCTAGATTGACCTAGATTCATGTAGAATGTATTGAATTGCATCTTGTTATCATTTTAGACTTATCGTGACTTGTGCTGTTCTGATTAGGAGCCAGACACCTCTCCTCGGACAGTACATTTTATCGGACACTCAGATACAGGCGAGTACATTCTCTGATCATTTCATATCCTGCTTAGAATTATTTTTCTGCATTAAATTACTTTACTTGATACTGTCACGTTGGTCACACGGATTAGTACTATATGGATCCCTTCTTGAGATGTTATCCCTTCACGGAGCATCGGGTACTACATGTTCTGTGCGTTTCACTTACATGGCGTATCACTATGCTTCATTGGTTCTTTGATCACTTGTAACATATACTCTTATGATCACAGAGTTTTTCTTGAATCCTTATCCCATTTATTGGGTTTTCTAGAATCTCCATTTATGGGACTACTATGTACCACCCTTCGGGGGCCGTTACATAGAATCATAACATAACCTGGTTGGATCCTTGTGTATTGATTGGGGGTACGGGGGAGTAGAAGTAGACATGTGAATAATATCCAAGTATTGTAGCATCAAAATCCTTCTATAGTGTAGCATCAGAATCATCCTATGCCATTTACATGTCTATATTGTACTCTGACTCACTAGCCACTGTTAGTCTCTATTTATAGTAGATATTTCTATTACAACTCTCTCTCTCTGTTTACATACTGCATTTCCTTCAGTATCTATATCTTACTTTACTGCATGATTATATTTTCTAACATGCTATGAACTGTTGAGATGTATTGTGCTCGCTCCTGTCCTGACTAGACCTGTTGAAAATATTACAGAGGATGAGGAGGAGGCCTGTGTGGATACCTTCTGCAGGACAGCTCTAGCTGACGACTTTACCCTACTGCCTAGACTAGCTTAGTTAGGCTTTATCTTACTTATGTTGTCTTGAGACTAGTAGTTAGACTTTATTTCTGTCTTGAGATTTGGGTTGTATATATTCAGTAGCTGAGACCTTGTACTATGGATATCTGCTGAGATGTTATCTTAGACTGTCTGATCATCTGTATTTTCTTGAGTTCTATATCATATCGTGCTTTCTTCTTCCTTAGTTGTGATTGAGTTTACTTCTGCTATGTCACCCCCATTCGGGGAGTATAAACTGCTTAGCTTTATATTGTTAGATGTTGTGACCTAGGACAGCGTTCTACCGCCGATACTGCGGCGTAGGCTGGGCGTTGTTACGTCCTCGTACTCTCACAGTAGGTGCGGGTCGTAACACATTTTTAGTGGTGGCCCATGCAGGTCGAGTTTATGTAGTGGTATTCGAACTAGAGTATCACTACAGCCTGCAATAGGACTAGGATATTTTTTGAAGGTACTCAATCACAGTTAGGATTCCTTGAGAGATTCCTGGGACGACCCTTGAGAATCTTATTTAAACTTCAATTTGAGTCATTTCCCTTGTTTTGTTGCTCTCACTCCTTGATTACTGAATTTGATTTTGTTGGATCGTTGTTGATTTTGATTTTTCTATCGAGAAGAATTTTAAGGCCTAAGTTACGATATTTTTCTGATAACATATGTTGACGGGAATACAGGGATGGTAAGACGTCTACTTGATTATGGAACTTGTAGTTTATCGCAGCCATATTAGCTGGCGTGGCAGAAACATAGAGACCTGACTTCGGATGTACGTATCTTGGTTATGAGATTTGGAATTTCTTGCAGCTATACTAGTCGGCATAGCGAGATTTCCAGACGACATGATTGTAGAGGTGCATACCCCAGTTATGGAATCTATCGTTTATCGCAGCCTTGTTTACTGGCATGGTGAGGACTCTGAGTAACATGATTTTGGACAGACGCATATGATTATCATATTATATCTTGAGAAGGTTTTTAAACATATCATCTCTATCGTACCATTCTGTTGTTATAAATTGTACCCCCATCATCAAATAACTTAGGAATAGGAGTATGAGTAGGAGTGGCTTAGTTGTCATTATAAATCTAGTGTAACTTCTTGCTATATTTTTTTCCCTAATACAATAAATCGATGATTTTTGCTAGACCTTAACTTGGATTTGATATTATAACTCTGGTTTTAAAATGGTTCCTTCTTTTAAACAGATAAACAGAACAGATTTTATCATTATTTTCTTCTTGCCATTGATTCTTGTATTATCTTAAAAAAAAATATATATATATATAGTGGACACAGATGCTTGCCTGACACGTATGCATGCTACACTTGATCACCAACCTATCTAAATGCATATTAATATGTTGATGTTAATTTCTCAAATCCCAATAAGTCTAATATAGGACAGTATCAGTGACTAGTTCTCTGTTTTCTAGATTAAATTCGTAAATTAAATTTAAATTTCATGTTATTAGTTGTTGTTTACATTACTGCACATGTATGTTACATGTAGGGTTTCAAGTCTTAAAGAAAATTGGTTGAGTTTGGTTGAGTTTTGTGTTGAATTTGTCAAACCTGAGACTATGTACATATTAACCCTTTAAGTCTGAATTCTAAGTGATTAGTCAATTTGCAGTTTTAAATGGTAATGTTTGAGCCGTATACATTGTTGTGTGTAGGTATATAAGTTAGGTTTCATACTCTTACATGTTAGGTTACGGTTGTGGTAAACATTGAGTTGGTTTTGATGTTCGAATTTCTCCAATTTTTTTGAAAACTGAATACATGTTAACATTTTTACATTGCTTTCAAAGTGTAGTTCAATTTCAGATCTAATATGTAATGTTGAACTAAACTGAAAGATCGAACCCTTTTATTTCAAGTTTTAACCCATGTACACTTGACACTCTATACTAATGTTCACAACTGCCATGAAAACCTAACCCTTCATCTCTATGTTATGTTCATATAGCTATATAGATATATATAGTTCTGTAAACATGATTTAATGTATGTAGATGCGTAATTAAATCTCTACCTCTCTATGCATATAGATATACTTATATATATTGTTAGCCATGCATGTTATGAGAAAATAGGTTGTGTCTTGTAGATTGTTTAACCAATATGCCACGAGTAGTGTAACTTGATAAATATTGTTTTAAAACCCAAATTCCCCCTATACACTTTCATGTATATTTCACGCACACATGCCTACTATCTAACCATATGAACATGTCCATATACACCCATACACACACAAACCACATAACCCTTACATAATGCTAGCTTTTCCCTCTCTAACACACTCTCTATATGTATATCGTGATTGGATTTCAATGCTATTGACTTTCGTTCCTTAAACTTTTGATCTTGATTTTTTTAAATAGTACCCCCTTTATATTTATTTATTTTTGATAATTACCAGTTTTCAGATAGGATGGTAGACTGTCGTACAGCCTTGATGATTGTTGTTTTTTATCCCTTTCTAGTATAGCACCCATGATCCGAGCCCATCGCCTGAGAGCAGCTGCAGCTACTGAGAGTGTGCTTCCACCTCCTACTGTTCAGGAGGTAGTGATCCCTCTATCTGATCAGGGGGTGGTGGCATCTCCTGCCATTGAGGAGATGGTGGTAGCCTCGCCAGAGAGTCTTCCTTCATCTCCTGTCGTTCAGGAGAGAGCTGCAAATTTGCCTGAGACCGAGAGCCTTTCCCTACCCCTTGGGATGGTACTCCATACTGTACCACTCGGAGGTTTGT
Organism: Iris pallida; assembly: GCA_029216955.1. Classification (NCBI taxonomy): domain Eukaryota; kingdom Viridiplantae; phylum Streptophyta; class Magnoliopsida; order Asparagales; family Iridaceae; genus Iris; species Iris pallida. The sequence continues at coordinate 20,352,134 of JANAVB010024000.1, read as the reverse complement.
TACTTGACGCAACCCAGGTGTTTGGATATTTCCAAGAAAGGCTGTTGGAGTCACAGAGAGTTCATGATGAGGCTATGAGGGAGCAAATCCAGAGGTTGCTACGTCTGCGGGACTCTGTGCTTCCAGGAGGAGAGCCTAGCTCCAAGAGGGCGAGGAGCAGTACCCAGTCCTACCCAGAGTTTGAGGAGTACCTATATATCCAGCCTATATCATCATACCCAGCCCAGTCTCCTGTCTAGCAGAGACCAGCTGAGCCAGAGCCTATCTGTGCCTACTGTAAGAAGTCTGGACACAAGCGGAACTTCTGTAGAAAGAGACTAGGATTGTGCCTATTCTGTGGGTCAGCTGCACAGTGGGTGCAGCACTGTCCTGATATACCTGCCCCAACCAGGGCCCTGCTTCCAGGAGGGAGTTCTAGTTCTCAGACCTAGCTGGAGGTGAGTTTTGACCTAACCTTAGTATCCCTTTTGAGAATACTTGATGCATCCCTTGCTTGTATGTTTTGATACCTTGTGATTGTCTAGTACTGTAGCATAGTTGGTGTAACTAGATGAGATCCCAGACTGATAATACATGCCATGATCCCATAGGTTACACTTTCCAACTGTATGATTTAAATAGATTTCTAAGACTATGATTGATGGGGGCTTAACCTAGAAGGGGTGCGACCATCTTAATTTTGAGGATGAAATTTTTATAAGGTGGGTAGGATTGTAACACCCAGTTTTCCAGAAGAGGGTAATTTTCAAATTTTGTAATTTTAGTCTTTTAATAATGATATTTAAATCATGATATAATTTTTGGTGATTTTTAATCATTTAAAACTATTTTAAATTATGACTTATGATTTTGGTGTTTTGATAATGTAACCTTGGAAACTGGTTGACCTAGAGCCTAGCCTTGTGATTTGGGTATTTTGTTTATCATTTCTAGTTTGAGAGTATTTTTGTCATTTTTGGGGTTATTTGAATTTATTTGAATTTATGGGAATTTTTAGGATTTATTTTGGAATTGTTTGAATGAGGTTGACTAGGTTGACTTTGATTAACAATGACCTTGGTAGACTAACCTAGGAGCTAACCCTAGTTGAGTTTGGACTTGGTTAGGTCATGCAACCCTAGTTAGACTAGGGACAACCTATGGTTTAGTCATTTGACTCAAGTTAGAATAGTTATGACACAAGCCATGACTTATGGTTGAACCATTAATCAATAACTTAGCCATAGAAGCCCAAAGCCCATTAGCTAATGTCAAACCCTAACCCTAACATTACTTGGCCAGCCACCACACCCACATTGGGAATCCCCCTATAAATATTCTCCTAGAAATTAGGGCTAGCCTCCTTAGAATTTCTCAAGTTTTGGAAGAGGTGAGCCTCCATCTTCATAAATCCATAGAAATTCCATTTCATCTCCTTTTTCCCTCAAATCAATTGCATTAGATCCTAATTTTAGTTTTCTTGCTGTTTGTGGTGTTCAACCTCAGCTTTGGGAAAATTTGGAGAAGTTTGCTAGCAAGGAGAAACCCCTCTATTGAAAGTTTTTCTTATATTTTGTCACATATAGGTAAATTTCATTCTACACCATAGAATTCTGATTTTATTGCATAACTAGGAAGCCCTAGGCCTAATCTAACTGTAGGAATAGTTAACCCTAGATTTCGTATCCATTTCGTATCCTATTATGATACGTATCAGTCCTTGATTTCAAGTGTTTGATGAAATATCCCAAAGGGCATTTCGAGTGATTTTTAGGAATGTAATTGAATAGAAAATTAGGTCTTGACCTCGCTTATGGTTTTCTATTGCACTGAGCACGTTTTAGTGTCGTGTCGAGTCGCACGGACACACGGACACGCGGGTGTGTGCGCGCGCGCGCGGGCAGGGTGCTTGCCCTGCTGCTCGGGTGCGATTGCACTGTGCACACGCCACTTTGACATACGAAACTCGACACACGTGTCGTACTCGTGACTGACATAAGATTTCTAGAGCGACACGAGCTCTCGTATCGTGTCGAACACGGAATCACGTGTGCACGAGTGTGCACTGTGCGTGCACTGTGTGTATCAGTGTACTGAGTTTGGTTCTCTGTGTTTAATTCGTTTTAAATATTTAATTAGTGGCTTTTAATTATTGAATTGATCCTAATTATGATATATAACCTCTGTTAAATTAGTTTGCATGATTAGTTAGGTTGTTAATGTGGAAATTGGTTCGGAATGGCATGTTAACTGAGATTTCCTGATACATGTGTTTTCAGTATTACCTAACCATGTAATCCCTGTTTAATTATGTTCTTCACTGAGAAATGTTCCCCCCACATATTTGTAGATCATGTATAGCTAGGTATTTACTTTCGAATGTGGCTATTGATAGGAGAATAGGATTTTGGCAATTGAGTTGGATTGAATTTGCTTTTAACTGAGTTTGGTTCTTCCCTATTTTACTGAGATTGTATGGTTAATTCCTATTAACCTGGGATTAGTACATTCCTCATTATACTGTAATGATGTTGATTCAATGTGATAAATTTTCCAGTTTTTCCTATACCTGAATTGTAACTGATAATCCTATTTCCTGATATTTTAGCTCTTTATTACTGAAAACCAAAAACTGGGATTGATTTCCCTTCCTTTCGAAATCTGCTGAACTGAGTTGAAGTCTCTCAATACCTGGGCTGACTTCCTTAAACTGGGAATGGCTTCCCTTAACTAGATTGGTTCCTGTCAGTTGATTCCTTTCCCTTTTTCCCTTAACTGATTTTTGCATGAATGTTTTATTCATTGTTAACTGTCATTGAGGATTGGGTTAGTTGTCTTGTGCTTGTGCTTCAAGTTAAACTGATTAATGAATGTGTCACCCCCAGTTTTCACAAACAGGAGTATTTTGGTAATTTTCCACTTTAAAAATTATTTTGGAATTATTTAATTATTATTTGTATTATTTTGGGGTTATTTGAATCGGGTTCGAATTTCAACTCATTCCGACTTGTTTTGACTTGTTTCGGGGACCCGGGGTATTTTGACCTTAGCGGGCCCACACACTAGCTAGCCATGGCCCACAATATTACCATCAGAAGTTAGAGGGATTTATCATGACTCCATGGATTAGGTTAGAGCTAATTAGAACACTAGATTTACATTTTTAACCCTCAAACCCTAAGCAACCTTGTGTAGGACTAACAGAACAAATAGGAGGGCAAACTTGTAAATACCAAAAGGGGTCCTTGGAGTGCCTTGGCCGGCCACTAGAGTAGGGAGTGGGGAGGAGAGAGAAAACCATTTCCATTTCATTCTCATCCACTTTTTCTTCTTCTTCTCCAAAGGCTCCATCCACTTTTGAAGCTCACCATTGATTTCTTCTCCAAACTTGGTAATTTCTTCTCCAAATCTATTTCTCTTCTCATGTAGATTGGTTAGGAATCCATTAGGGATGATTCCCATGGTGGTGTCCCCATTAGAGACCATTTTTGTGTCCTTTAGATATTTCTAGGGGTGTCCACATGTAGGATTGTGTCCCAATAGGAAAAACCCTCTTTTGGACACATGGATATTGTTTTAATATTGTTTTTGGGTTGTTCTCATTAATATTCCAGATTTTGATATGTTTTAGAATGAGTTTTTCCATGTATCAATAGGTATCATATTCATTCCTATATGTATTTATATATATATAGTTATATTTTTTTTTTTTTTTTTTTTATATATATATAGTTATATATATATCATTCTATATATATATATATATATATATATATATATATATATATATATATATATATATATATATATGGTGAATATTGTGTGGTGTTTTGGTGTAGGGAAGGAGCAACACAGGTTCGGCCATGGGAGGCCATGGGTGTGTGTGGATACCTATGGGTTCATACCTATTGGTCTTTGTATATATAAATATATATATAGAGATATATATATGTGGTTTATATATGGGATATATATATATATTGTGTTGTGTGTGTCTTGTGTGGGATTGGAAATGGGTAGCAGGTTGGCCAAGTCTTGTGTGTGAGTGTTTGTGTATTGGAGGGTGAGAGTGTTAGATGTAGAGGAGTGCTTGGAGGGTGTTTGAATGAATGAGGGATAGAGAGGTGGAGAGGAGAATAGAGTGTGAGGGAGTGAGAGTTGAGAGGGGGGGGGGGGGGGGGGGGGGGGGGGGGTAAGAGTGGTGTTGAAGGGGTGGGAACCCTGCTGCACACAGCAGCAGGTCAGCAGCAAACTGCTGCCCCTTTTTTAGCAATTTCAGCCCCCCTATCAAGCCACATAGCTGTCCTTAACTCCCTCATGTTCAGCCCCAAAACCCCACCCTTGGCAGCCACTTAAAACAGTCCATTGGACTGAAAACCAGTCCCATTTAACACACAATTTCAGCCCCCTCTTTCCCTTCCAAACAGCCTTTGTATACCCCCCTATGACTGTCCCTTAGCCTTCATTTCAGCCCAAACAAAACCCCTACCTGCTATCCTAACCAAGCCACATTGTGGCTGTCCATAACAGCCTGAATACACCACCACAAAGCCCTCAAAAATCAGTCCTTGAACACCAAAAATCTGTCCATTATTGCCTTCCAAATCAGCCCATAATTTCCAATGTGTGTGTGTGTGTGTATATATGTGAGATAGTGTGTGTAAGGAAGCCTAGTATATGTAGTGATGCCTATAGGTTAGCCTAGTGTCTAAACCTATTGGGAAACTTATAGAGAAGTCTATGAGAGGGAGAGGTGTCTTGTGGGTGTTGTGTATGAGTGGTGGGGTGAGTGTGGTATAGAAAAGGGTAAATTCATGACATAGGTTAGGTAATAGGGTAAACCTATACCCCGTATCCTAACATGACCTAGATAACTAGGATACCCAAATTTCTTGGTAGGTAAACCTTAGATAGGTTGATATCTAGCTACCCTAAGGAGCCTAGGCTAGTGCCATGGGTATTTGCAAGGTTTCATTGGTATTTGGCTAGGTATCGGGATTTACCTTAGAAGGGTAAATGCTAGTTTTGCCTAGAAATAGGATATTTGTGTTAGAAGCCTAAGATAGAGTTAGAACTTGATTTCCGTGGTTGGTAATGATCAAATATGGTACTTAAAGACTAGTTTTGACGTCAGTTGACCTTTTTGACCAAAAGTCAACAAAAGTCAACCGAGAGTTAAACTTAGCCTTTAAGCGACCCGATTTGACCGAAACCAACCCAGAGTTGACCAGTTGACTGAAAGTCAATAGTTGGTCAACATTAGACTAGTTTGACCTAGAGTTGACCAGAGTTGACCAGAGTTGACTTTTTGACCAAAAGTCAACTGTAAGTCAACCGTTGATCCAGATTGACCTAGTTTGACTTGGAATGACTCCCAGTGACCTAGTATGACCTAGTATGAACCAGTATGGCCTAGTATGACTCAGTTTGACCTAAATTGACCTAGTTTTGACTTAGACTTGCATTCATGACTTGTATTAGTTTCTTTTTCAGTATTTAGTCCTGTTTGACTCATAGTATCTTATCTTAGGTCTGTGATCGCTCTGAGCGTCTGTTCACTCTATCAGCTCAGGACCACAGGCGAGTACATTTACTGATAGTTTTCATTGTCTTGATATCTACTATATCCGATTCAGTCGTAGTGTTCTACTAGATTCTCGACACGATAGTTCACGGACTAGTATTATCGGATTCCGGTCATAAGATGTCATTCCTGGGTTTCTTGGGATACTGGTACTTGCTTGGTCTTGATTCTTGTACTTGTATTGACGCCGATTCCTGAAGAGGACTTGCTCCCCTCTTAGGGAATTCTGCGTCATGACGTGCTATGACCGGATCCATTTTTACTATTCGGGGATGGGGGAATTATTAGGGGTTATGTGATCAAGCCTTCCTGTAACTATACATTGCTAGCATCACCCTCGTCTCACGTAGGGTGTTGCAGACACCCCATTACCAGTTATCCAGGTTGGACGGTATGATTCTCCGTTGAGTACACCGCGGATTGCCGGGCCAAGTGGATAACCAGCTCTTGCTTACCTAGCCGATCACATATCGCTCTAATAATTCAAAACACCTTTTTACTTTATTTGTCATGTCTTATATTCCAGTTTCAGCTTTACTTACTGTACTTTCACCATGCTATGATTCATTCTCATATGCTCTATCTGTCTTTTATACTGTACCTTGGTTATGGGACTAAGTTCTGTTTGAAAGAAGGGTTATAACCCCGGTCCTTGTTTGGTTTAAGGGTTGTAACTCGGCTTTCAAATGGTTCCCAAGTCGCCAATATCTTTGTCTTGTATTTCATTATTACTGTCTCTTATAGTATTTCTCAATTCATATGGAACTGCTGTTGGTGTTTGTACTTGTTCATTTTCCTGACAGGATACCGTTGACAAATTTTACCGATGATTTAGAGGATGATTGCCCGACTTACTACGGGATAGAGTCTGATGGACTTGACCTAGACAGGGGCTTAGTGGTAGAGCCACTAGACTTCGCCCACCCGGAGTAGCCTAGTTAGTTAGGTTTGCCTGTCCTGCGAGCCAGCTAGTTCATTTCTGTTGTAGTATCTCTATATACTTATTATTATTCTGAGACTCTGGATTTTGTGTTAGCTGTGACTTGTGGATATTCTGGACTCGTTCTTGCTTATTCTATCATATCTCTTTTCCATGCTTTCTACCCTAGTTTTGATTTATGTGATTGAGACAGTATTGCTTTGTTCCTCCGTTCGGAGTGTATATACTGTACAGGTACATTTATCTGTTTAGTCGTAGTATTTACAGACCCTATATACAGCGTTCTACCGCTGATTCTGCGGCGTAGGCTGGACGTAACCACGTGCTCGTGTCCCTCTTCAGGGTGCGGGTCGTGACACATTTTTGTGGTGGCCCATGCAGGTCTGTGTCGCAACTAGTGCGAACTCGTAATGGTGCTCGACTTAGAGTGCTAATTACGAGCCTGCAATTAGGACGTAGGATTAGGGTATGATAGGAGTTACTCAATCACATGTTAGGAGATTCTGATCTTTTGATTACCATGACAAATTCTTTTTGCATTGAATTTAATTGTCCGTCTTTGATATTTCTATCATGTGCCATATTGATTCCTTGTTTCAACCTATCCTCAGGATGACGATCACTCGCTCTCAGGCAGCGGGTTCTAGCGCCGCACCAGAGAGGCCCGATCAGGCAGGAGGTCTTCCACCTCCAGCTGCGGGAGCAGCAGCGGCAGATCCGACAGTTCTTCCACCTCCGACTGGGGGAGCTACAGCTGAGGGAGCTGCTACCACAGTTCCTGCCCTTCCGGCGGGAGCAGCAGCAGCAGGGACGATTCCAGGAGGTCTTCCACCTCCAGCAGCGGGACCGTCTATGGTCATTCCAGACATTCTTCCACCGCCGCCTCAGCTACCGGCAGACACCCAGGGGATGATGGCCCTTCTGCAGCAGATGTTGCAGACGCAGCAGCGCCAGACAGAGGTGCTGAGACAGACGATGGAGAACTCGCACCAGTTAGCTATGGCAGCAGTGGAGAGAGGTGCACCGGCTACAGTTGAGGGAGCACTAGCACAGCAGCAGGGCCAGGGGAGGCCCGGTACGCATCTCGACTTCCGGAAGATGAACTCGCGAGATTTCAGGGGTACCGAGGGTATCCTATACGCGGACGACTGGCTAGAGGATGTCCAGCAGTGTCTGGAGTTGGCAGAGGTTCTGAGAGCTCTGTGGGTGACTTCTGCAGCGAGCCAGTTCTTTGACATAGCATTGACATGGTACCGCACAGATCCGCGTGCGTCAGTGAGAGGTATATCTTGGGAGGACTTCAGGAAACTCTTTAAGGAGAAGTTCTACCCAGATGTAGCCTTGACAGCTCTGGAGGGGCAGTTTGTTAGTTTGGTGCAGGGGAACTCGTCAGTGGACGAGTATGCAGCAGAGTTCTTCCGCCTGAGCAGGTTTGCACCCAGTTTGATTCAGGATGAGGGGTGCAAGGCTCGAAAGTTCAGGAGGGGTCTCATCCATGCAGTGCGCACTCGCACATCTGGGCGACGAGACGCGACATTTGAGCAGATCTTGATGGAGGCTCAGATTGCGGAGGAGGACTTCGGCCTCAAGCCGAAGAGGAGCAGTGACGCTTTGGGATCCAGTTCGAGTGCAGGGCCAGCGAAGCGCCCACATTTCCAGCAGAGGCAGTTCCAGCAGCATCAGCCTCAGTTGCAGATCCAGCAGGCACCGGCACGTGCCCAGCAGCATCAGGGTCAGGGTCAGGGCCGGAGGCCAGCTACACAGTGTAACTTCTGCGGGAAGCCAGGGCACACTGTAGAGGTGTGCAGGAAGAGATTGGGCGCCTGTTTATACTGTGGGGCGTCCGATCACCAGCTGAAGGACTGCCATATTCGCGGAGTCAGAGGAGTTCAGGACAGAGCACAGCCAGCCAGAGGACCAGCAGTTCAGCAGAGGGGTCCTCCACTTCAGACTCAGCAGCAGCGTTTTCAGCAGCACCAGAGGGGAGCCCCTGCGGGCAGAGTGTTTGCCCTGATAGCAGAGGAGGAGGCAGAGCCAGTAGGCGATGTAGTGGCAGGTCATGTTCTTCTCGATTCATTTCCTGTATTTTTCTTATTCGATTCCGGTGCCTCGCATAGCTTTGTGTCTGTCTCCTTTGCTCTGAGACACAATATTATTGCTGAACCCTTGGGTAGGACTTGCAAGATATTGACCGGGGGAGGCATCATCCTGGTCAACAATATCTGCAAGGGGCGGAGAGTTACTGTAGGAGGCCGAGTTTTGGGTGCGTGTTTGCTCGTAATGCCCCTTCCGAGGTACGATGTGGTACTCGGAATGGATTGGTTGAGCACGCACCATGCTACTATAGATTGTAGAGGTGGTAGGATTTTGTTTAGGCCGCCCGGAGAGCCAGAGGTTGTGTTTTCCAGAGGAGCAGCTGAGCCGGTAGATGGGTTCTGCGGAGCTCTACTGGCGGGGCAGGCATTGCCGCATCCGTTGATTGCTGATTTCATGGATGTTTTTTCAGAGGAGTTGCCTGGGATGCCGCCGGATAGAGACATTGAGTTCTCTATAGACCTAGTGCCAAGTGCTGAGCCCATTTCGCAGCACGTCTATAGAGTCAACAACAGCGAGTTGGCGGAGCTGAAGAAGCAGGTCGACGAGCTGCAGGACAAGGGATTCATTAGATCCAGTTCATCGCCTTGTGGAGCGCCAGTCCTGTTTGTGCCGAAGAAGGATGGTACGATACGTATGTGTATGATTACAGGGCGCTCAACAACCTTACTATCAAGAATAAGTACCCATTGCCGAGGATCGACGACTTGTTCGATCAGTTGAGCGGCGCCAAGGTGTTTTCGCAGATAGATCTAAGATCCGGCTATCATCAGCTGAAGGTGAAGAAGGAAGACGTTCCGAAGATAGCTTTTCGGACTCGGTACGGCCAGTACGAGTTCACAGTGATGCCATTTGGGTTGACCAACGCCCCAGCTGTGTTCATGAACTTGATGAACAAGGTATTCCATCAGTACCTTAACAAGTTCGTGGTGGTCTTCATAGACGATATCCTGGTTTACTCGAAGATGCCAGAGGAGCACGAGGAGCATCTGAGGATTGTGCTCGAGACGTTGAGGAGGGAGCAGTTGTATGGGAAGTTGTCGAAGTGTGAGTTTTTCCTGGACCAGGTCGAGTTCCTGGGTCATGTTGTGACCGAGCACGGGATCTCAGTAGACCAGAAGAAGATTGCTGCAGTAGAGTCTTGGTCTACGCCCAGTACAGTTGCCGAGATTCGGAGCTTTCTAGGATTGGCGGGCTACTATCGGAAGTTCGTCCAGGATTTCTCGCGGATCGCGGAGCCGATGACTAGACTCACCAGGAAGGACGTGGAGTTCGTCTGGACTGAGGAGTGTTAGGCCGCCTTCGATGAGCTGAAGAAGAGGTTGACATCAGCTCCTATCTTGACATTGCCGTCTGGGACCGGTGGTTTCTCGATTTACAGCGATGCTTCTGGTCGGGATCTGGGTTGTGTACTTCAGCAGCACGGGAAGGTAATTGCCTACGCATCTAGGCAGTTACGTCCTCATGAGAAGAACTACCCGACTCACGATCTGGAGTTAGCCGCTGTCATCTTTGCCCTGAAGCTGTGGAAGCATTATCTGTACGGAGAGCGGGTTGAGATCTTTACTGACCACAAGAGCTTGAAGTACGTGTTCACTCAGAAGGAGCTGAACATGAGGCAGAGACGTTGGCTCGAGCTGATGAAGAACTTTGATATCGCCTTGCAGTACCATCCAGGGAAGGCCAACGTAGTCGCAGATGCCTTGAGCAGGTATCCAGTGGCTATGTATCTGACATCAGACCGTCATCTTTTGGCCGACTTGGACAGTTTGGGAATCGAGGTGATCATTCCAGGCATGGAGGTGCAGATGTAGGGTTTACAGATTCAGTTGATGGACAGGGTCAGATCAGCGCAGTTTGATGATGTTGCCTTGAGGAGCATCAGGGAGCAGGTGCAGATAGGGTTGCTTGATGATTTCTCCATTGCCGAAGATGGGTCGCTGCGGCACGGTACTAGACTGTGCGTCCCGAGTGGAGAGCTTCGGGAGGAGGTTCTTCAGGAGGCTCATCGCTGTCAGTACTCTATGCATCCTGGTGCCAACAAGATGTACAGAGACCTGAGAGAGCACGTTTGGTGGTACGGCATGAAGTGCGAGATAGCTCAGTTTGTATCTCGCTGCTTGGTTTGTCAGCAGGTGAAGGTCGAGAGGCAGAGGCCTGGTGGATTGCTACAGCCACTACCCATTCCAGAGTGGAAGTGGGAGCACATCACCATGGACTTTGTGTCCGGACTTCCACGGTCTCCAGGAGAAAAAGATGCGATTTGGGTCATAGTTGATAGATTGACCAAATCGGCCCACTTTTTGCCTTTCAAAGTGGGATTGTCTACGGAGAGGTTGGCAGAGCTGTATGTTCGTCAGATCGTGCGATTGCATGGAGTCCCTGTGAGTATAGTTTCAGATCGAGATAGCCGTTTCACTTCCCACTTCTGGAGGAGTTTGTAAGCTAGCTTGGGCACCTCGCTCAAGTTCAGTACTGCTTATCACCCCCAGACAGACGGGCAGTCGGAGAGGACTATCCAAACCTTGGAGGATATGCTTCGCACGTGCGTGCTAGATCTCGGGGGTTCTTGGGAGGACCATCTCCACCTGGTAGAGTTTGCTTACAACAACAGCTACCAGGCCAGTATAGAGACGTCGCCATTCGAGGCTCTATATGGACGGAGATGCCGTACTCCCTTATCTTGGGACGATGTTGGTGAGAGGGTGCTGCTTGGACCAGAGATGGTGGTGGATGCAGCTGAGAAGGTTCGGCTTATTAGAGACAGACTTCGGGTGGCTCAGGATATGCAGCGGCATTGGGCCGATAGCCACCGGAGACCGTTAGAGTTCGAGGTTAGTTTCAGTTCCTGTTTGTGCTTGATTGTGATTTGTCAGTCCTGTGTTCTGAGTTTGTTTTATGTCTAGGCTGGCGCTTTGGTGTTCCTGAAGATTTCTCCGACACGGGGCACGATTCACTTTGGCGGGGGCGGGAAGCATAGTCCGCGCTACATCGGACCTTTCACCATTCTTGAGAGGGTCGGTGCAGTGGCATACCGGCTAGACTTGCCGCCTACGCTGGAGGGGGTACACAACGTGTTCCACGTGTCGCAGCTGAGACGGTACGTGGCGGACCCCAGCCATGTATTGGATCATTCAGCGATCGAGATGGGGCCTACTCTTCACTATCCAGAGCAGCCGGTTGAGATTCTGGATCGTAGGGAGAAGGTGCTCCGGAACCAGGTTATCCCCCTGGTTCGCGTTGCATGGAGGCATCACTCTCCAGGTGAGTCTACCTGGGAGAGAGAGGACGACATGCGGGAGCGTTTCCCTATCTATTCGAGCCCTGAGGTATAATTTTTGTTTTTCTGCATGTGATTCATTGTATGTTTGTTTTAATTTTGAGGACAAAATTTTTTTAAGATGGATAGATTTGTCACCCCCAGTTTTCACAAACAGGGGTATTTTGGTAATTTTCCACTTTAAAAATTATTTTAGAATTATTTAATTATTATTTGTATTATTTTGGGGTTATTTGAATCGGGTTCGAATTTTAACTCATTCCGACTTGTTTTGACTTGTTTCGGGGACCCGGGGTATTTTGACCTTAGCGGGCCCACACACTAGCTAGCCATGGCCCACAATATTACCATCAGAAGTTAGAGGGATTTATCATGACTCCATGGATTAGGTTAGAGCTAATTAGAACACTAGATTTATATTTTTAACCCTCAAACCCTAAGCAACCTTGTGTAGGACTAATAGAACAAATAGGAGGGCAAACTTGTAAATACCAAAAGGGGTCCTTGGAGTGCCTTGGCCGGCCACTAGAGTAGGGAGTGGGGAGGAGAGAGAAAACCATTTCCATTTCATTCTCATCCACTTTTTCTTCTTCTTCTCCAAAGGCTCCATCCACTTTTGAAGCTCACCATTGATTTCTTCTCCAAACTTGGTAATTTCTTCTCCAAATCTATTTCTCTTCTCATGTAGATTGGTTAGGAATCCATTAGGGATGATTCCCATGGTGGTGTCCCCATTAGAGACCATTTTTGTGTCCTTTAGATATTTCTAGGGGTGTCCACATGTAGGATTGTGTCCCAATAGGAAAAACCCTCTTTTGGACACATGGATATTGTTTTAATATTGTTTTTGGGTTGTTCTCATTAATATTCCAGATTTTGATATGTTTTAGAATGAGTTTTTCCATGTATCAATAGGTATCATATTCATTCCTATATGTATTTATATATACAGAAATTTTCATTCAAAGGGACGAAATTATCCAAATTTGCATGTAGAGGGAGGAGTTTGGGATATTTCCAAAAAAAAGGATGCAACTCCACTAGAGTTGGCGGCATCGGGTTGGATGGGCCACCTGGCTGCCGAAATTTTTTTTTTCTTTTTATGGTGCTGCCGCCAACTCTAGTGGAGGCATGGTTTTGATTTTTTTTTTTTCTCTGCTGTTGCCGCCAAAGGCAATGGAGGCATGCCTTTTTTTTTGGTTTTTTTTTCTTATTTTTTTCCTTTCTTTTTCTTTCTTTCTTTCTTTTTTCTTTATTTGTTATTTGTTATTTATTTTTTTTTTCTTTTTCCCTTTGTTTTTTTTTTCTTTTTTTTTTTGCTTGTCTTTTTCTTCTTGTTCTTTGTTTGGCCCATTGTTTTAGGTTTGGGAGGGGGGTTTTGCTGCTTGTTTTTTTCAAAACAGCGGCTGTCTCTCCTCTATATAATTCTCATCCGCTCCTCCTCTTCTTCACATTCTAACTCATTTCTTCTTCTTTTTTCAGAGTTCCAACCTAGCTCTTCTTCTTTTTTTTTTCACAATCATAGTAAATGTCTAACGATGGTCGTATTCCCGGTGGACCGACTACGGAGTTGATTAGGAAGCAACGTAAAAATCATATATCTGATAAAATATTTACCGGACAGGTAATTTGTTTATCTCAATAATTTTTTTATCTCAACGTGAAAATCGCTATTTTAGTTAGTAGATATCTAATATATTTTAAATGTTATTTTTTTAAAATATTTAATAGTTATTCGATCATGATCTGAAAGTACGTCTCCGAGAACATGGAAGTTGGCGAAAAGAGAGAAAATATAACACGTGGGTGTTAAATGACGCGCAAAAGGCCTTGGTCCGTTCTTTCGGGTTTCAATATTTAGAGATTGATCAGAAGAAGTTTCTATTGGAGAACTTGATGAATAGAGAACTTATCAACTTGCGCCGGTGAGTAACAGGAAGAAGAGTGATAATAAGAAGTGAGTTGTAAAAATTGAATGCTTCCATATGCTTTTTATAGATGAATTTAGAATATAGCCGTTAGAAATAACTAGCCGTTGTAGAAAAAGGAGAAGAAGAAATGAAAAAAAAAATAGCCGTTAGGTCCCCAAACCGAAGAAGAAAGAAAAAAAATAGCCGCTAAACAGGAGAAAGAAGGAAAAAGAAAAGAAAAGAAAAAGAAAAAGAAAAAGAAAAGAAAAGAAATGGTGGGCCAACCTATGCCTCCATTAGAGTTGGCGGCACCCTTCAAAAAAAAAAAAAATAATAGAAAAATTCGTGAGCTGGACCATCGCCTGGTGCCGCCAACTCTAGTGGAGTTGCATCCCTTTGTTGGAAATATGCCAAACTACTCCCTCTACATGCAAATTTGGATAATTTCGTCCCTTTGGACGAAAATTTCTGTTATATATATATAGTTATATATATATCATTCTATATATATATATATATATATATATATATATATATATATATATATATTTTTTTTTTTTTTTTTTTTTTTTTTTTTTTTTTTTTTTATATATATATATATATATATATATATATGGTGAATATTGTGTGGTGTTTTGGTGTAGGGAAGGAGCAACACAGGTTCGGCCATGGGAGGCCATGGGTGTGTGTGGATACCTATGGGTTCATACCTATTGGTCTTTGTATATATAAATATATATATATAGAGATATATATATGTGGTTTATATATGGGACATATATATATTGTGTTGTGTGTGTCTTGTGTGGGATTGGAAATGGGTAGCAGGTTGGCCAAGTCTTGTGTGTGAGTGTTTGTGTATTGGAGGGTGAGAGTGTTAGATGTAGAGGAGTGCTTGGAGGGTGTTTGAGTGAATGAGGGATAGAGAGGTGGAGAGGAGAATAGAGTGTGAGGGAGTGAGAGTTTAGAGGGGGGGGGGGGGGGGGTAAGAGTGGTGTTGAAGGGGTGGGAACCCTGCTGCACACAGCAGCAGGTCAGCAGCAAACTGCTGCCCCTTCCTTAGCAATTTCAGCCCCCCTATCAAGCCACATAGCTGTCCTTAACTCCCTCATGTTCAGCCCCAAAACCCCACCCTTGGCAGCCACTTAAAACAGTCCATTGGACTGAAAACCAGTCCCATTTAACACACAATTTCAGCCCCCTCTTTCCCTTCCAAACAGCCTTTGTATACCCCCCTATGACTGTCCCTTAGCCTTCATTTCAGCCCAAACAAAACCCCTACCTGCTGTCCTAACCAAGCCACATTGTGGCTGTCCATAACAGCCTGAATACACCACCACAAAGCCCTCAAAAATCAGTCCTTGAACACCAAAAATCTATCCATTATTGCCTTCCAAATCAGCCCATAATTTCCAATGTGTGTGTGTGTGTGTATATATGTGAGATAGTGTGTGTAAGGAAGCCTAGTATATGTAGTGATGCCTATAGGTTAGCCTAGTGTCTAAACCTATTGGGAAACTTATAGAGAAGTCTATGAGAGGGAGAGGTGTCTTGTGGGTGTTGTGTATGAGTGGTGGGGTGAGTGTGGTATAGAAAAGGGTAAATTCATGACATAGGTTAGGTAATAGGGTAAACCTATACCCCGTATCCTAACATGACCTAGATAACTAGGATACCCAAATTTCTTGGTAGGTAAACCTTAGATAGGTTGATATCTAGCTACCCTAAGGAGCCTAGGCTAGTGCCATGGGTATTTGCAAGGTTTCATTGGTATTTGGCTAGGTATCGGGATTTACCTTAGAAGGGTAAATGCTAGTTTTGCCTAGAAATAGGATATTTGTGTTAGAAGCCTAAGATAGAGTTAGAACTTGATTCCCGTGGTTGGTAATGATCAAATATGGTACTCAAAGACTAGTTTTGACGTCGGTTGACCTTTTTGACCAAAAGTCAACAAAAGTCAACCGAGAGTCAAACTTAGCCTTTAAGCGACCCGATTTGACCGAAACCAACCCAGAGTTGACCAGTTGACTGAAAGTCAATAGTTGGTCAACATTAGACTAGTTTGACCTAGAGTTGACCAGAGTTGACTTTTTGACCAAAAGTCAACTGTAAGTCAACCGTTGATCCAGATTGACCTAGTTTGACTTGGAATGACTCCCAGTGACCTAGTATGACCTAGTATGAACCATTATGGCCTAGTATGACTCAGTTTGACCTAAATTGACCTAGTTTTGACTTAGACTTGCATTCATGACTTGTATTAGTTTCCTTTTCAGTATTTAGTCCTGTTTGACTCATAGTATCTTATCTTAGGTCTGTGATCGCTCTGAGAGTCTGTTCACTCTATCAGCTCAGGACCACAGGCGAGTACATTCACTGATAGTTTTTATTGTCTTGATATCTACTATATCCGATTCAGTCGTAGTGTCTTACTAGATTCTCGACACGATAGTTCACGGACTAGTATTATCGGATTCCGGTCATAAGATGTCATTCCTGGGTTTCTTGGGATACTGGTACTTGCTTGGTCTTGATTCTTGTACTTGTATTGACGCCGATTCCTGAAGAGGACTTGCTTCCCTCTTAGGGAATCCCGCGTCATGACGTGCTATGACCGGATCCATTTTTACTATTCAGGGATGGGAGAATTATTAGGGGTTATGTGATCAAGCTTTCCTGTAACTATACATTGCTAGCATCACCCTCGCCTCACGTAGGGTGTTGCAGACACCCCATTACCAGTTATCCAGGTTGGACGGCATGATTCTCCGTTGAGTACACCGCGGATTGCCGGGCCAAGTGGATAACCAGCTCTTGCTTACCTAGCCGATCACATATCGCTCTAATAATTCAAAACACCTTTTTACTTTATTTGTCATGTCTTATATTCCAGTTTCAGCTTTACTTACTGTACTTTCACCATGCTATGATTCATTCTCACATGCTCTATCTGTCTTTTATACTGTACCTTGGTTATGGGACTAAGTTCTGTTTGAAAGAAGGGTTACAACCCCGGTCCTTGTTTGGTTTAAGGGTTGTAACTCGGCTTTCAAATGGTTCCCAAGTCGCCAATATCTTTGTCTTGTATTTCATTATTACTGTCTCTTATAGTATTTCTCAATTCATATGGAATTGCTGTTGGTGTTTGTACTTGCTCATTTTCCTGACAGGATACCGTTGACAAATTTTACAGATGATTTAGAGGATGATTGCCCGACTTACTACGGGATAGAGTCTGATGGACTTGACCTAGACAGGGGCTTAGTGGTAGAGCCACTAGACTTCGCCCACCCGGAGTAGCCTAGTTAGTTAGGTTTGCCTGGCCTGCGAGCCAGCTAGTTCGGGGCTTAGTGGTAGAGCCACTAGACTTCGCCCACCCGGAGTAGCCTAGTTAGTTAGGTTTGCCTGGCCTGCGAGCCAGCTAGTTCATTTCTGTTGTAGTATCTCTATATACTTATTATTATTCTGAGACTCTGGATTTTGTGTTAGCTGTAACTTGTGGATATTCTGGACTCGTTCTTGCTTATTCTATCATATCTCTTTTCCATGCTTTCTACCCTAGTTTTGATTTATGTGATTGAGACAGTATTGCTTTGTTCCTCCGTTCGGAGTGTATATACTGTACAGGTACATTTATCTGTTTAGTCGTAGTATTTACAGACCCTATATACAGCGTTCTACCGCCGATTCTGCGGCGTAGGCTGGACGTAACCACGTGCTCGTGCCCCTCTTCAGGCTGCGGGTCGTGACAGAATGAATGATTATTCCTGTCACTGTTTCATCCCCCTTAAACTG
Source organism: Iris pallida (assembly GCA_029216955.1). Taxonomy (NCBI): domain Eukaryota; kingdom Viridiplantae; phylum Streptophyta; class Magnoliopsida; order Asparagales; family Iridaceae; genus Iris; species Iris pallida. The sequence continues at coordinate 20,334,552 of JANAVB010024000.1, read as the reverse complement.
AAATGTTGATTCATGTACACTGTCAAACTGGAATTGATTTCCATTCTTTTCATACTGTTATTTCCCTATACCTGAGATTAGATTGGATGGTTATCACTCACTGATTTCCTTTGACACTGCACACAGGCAAGCCTTCACTCACTCACTGTTCCAGGTTTGAACACAATGTACACTGTCCACTGATTTTCCCTGTTTTCCATTGCTTCACTCACTGTTTTCACAGGTTACACACACTCTACTTTCTCACTAACATACACACACACACAAAAGTTATCACAGACATTCATGTGACACACACACACACACACTTGAGTACATGTGTATCCCTCTCTCTCTTTACACATGTATGTATATATATATATATTGAGATATATATATATATAGTGTATCCTATATATGTAATGTATGTGTACTAAATATATATATTAGATATACATGTGTATGTGATATGCATATAGTAACCTATATGTTATGTGTAGGCTATGTTATATTATATAGCTATATCAATATGTGTATTATTTTAGGTATAGATAATGTCATGTGGTCATGTGGTTTATGGTTGGCTTAGGCATGGTATTGCCTAATAGCCTATGGCCTATATGTGTGTCTGCTTGACTAGTGAGTCTAGATTAGTCTTGTACAGTCTTGTCAGACCTAGAATATACTAGTTAGACTAGTTTAGACTTGTTAGACCTAGTTTGACCATAGTTGACCTAGTTTGACTTCTTGGTTGACCAGGGTTGACCAAGAGTTGACTTTAGCCTAGATTGACCTAGATTCATGTAGAATGCATTGAATTGCATCTTGTTATCATTTTAGAGTTGTTGTGACTTGTGCTGTTCTGATTAGGAGCCAGACACCTCTTTTCGGACAGTACATTTCATCCGGACACTCAGATACAGGTGAGTACATTCTCTGATCATATGGTCTGGTCGGCCTTTCTAATGAACGCGGAACCCTCCTTGCCCCGTTCTTTGCTATAAGGAATTTGTTTGTCTATACGCACCTTGCCTAGCCACAACATCTTTCGCATCGAGAAAGAGTTAGAATCAATCTCCTCGCTGATTCAACAATCGCTCAACCAGAACAAGATTCTAAGACTATATTTGAGTCAAAAGAAAACATTTTCTTACGCGCAGTGTGTGACTGTTCCCTAAAACCACAATCACACAGTCAACTCGAACAAAGAGCTTCTCGCCTACAAATTCAGGAGCTGGTCCTGTTCCTAACTCCTTCCCGGGTAGTTCCCAATCTTTGGCACTTTCTAGGGGATTCTGTTCTGATTCGTCTTTTAGACTAGCACCAGCCTTTAGTCCCACAAAGCTACCCTCAACAGTAGATCCTGTTGATTCGGTTACCCTCACTTCTCTCGCCTTTCTTTTTTGAAAAGACGCAGCAGAATTAGAAAACGGGACATCCAAATGTTGGAAATGTCTTGTTGCATTGCATTTCGTGATCCGGCAGGATGCCTTTTTCAGATAGCCGGGATCCGACGTTGATTTTCGATTGAAATGTCCAGGTTTTGGGCGGCTGGTTAGTTTAGCTATCACTGCTGGAAGCCCCTGCGGTTGTTCGACTGCGTGTGAAATGAGAACTTCGAGATCAAATAGGGAATCTGGATTTCTATTCCTTGCGAGCCACTTATTTCTCCAAAACAAAAGAACAAAGCTCCCCTATTCAAGAATAACGCTAGGTCCCTTTTCTCCGAATCTGAGGGGCAGCAACTACAATAGTAGAAGAAAACTGGTCGAAGGGTTCCGTTTTTAAAGAGCAAATACCGATTTGAGTTGGAGCAATGAGTAAGTGAAGTTTGTTTTTCCCTTTGTTTAATTGATAGTTTCTGATGAATGGAGATGGCTTCGAGCCTTCACTGAACGATGGGAATCCCAATCGAGACTAGGAGAGGTGGCCTCATATCCCGTCCCTGGTTCCGACGCCCGAAGGCGACCGTGCCGGGAGCCCACTCCCCGGTGACCGTTAGGTGCCCGAAGGCGAGTAACATGAATAAACATATTTCACTATTTAGTCTAATCGAGCAATTGGGCAGTTTTCGGACAGTTTTGGAAAACTTTTGCGATAATTAGACATCCAACCCGTAATCGCAACGACCCTAAGAGCTCCGCTCTACCAACTGAGCTATATCCCCCCGAGCTAGGTGGAGTATGCATGAAAGAGATGAAGAAAAAAGCGTATAAATGAAATGACAGCGATGGTCCTCGAGATTTGTCAAGTCTCTATTCCTTTGTAATCGAAGCCCAAATATCTATGTACTAGCTCATGCTTGACTAGCCAAGCAGATGAACGACCCTATCACACACTATTCTGGAAGCGTTCTTCCAGCGGATTAGATTGAAAGATTTAAGACCCGAGATTGGCCTCTCATTTCCCGGTGGTAGGTGCAAATTCCGTCTTCCAACTTTGACATGTTGGATGGTTCCGATCGGTCAGTGACAAGATCCGGACCTTCTCTATCTAATTCATAGTCGGAGATCCAGTGAGGCTGAACCACAGAAGCGGGAGGAGTATTATGTTGACGAGAGACAAGGACCTGAGAAGGCGGGGAGACGGGCTATTTGACGGAAAAAAAAGGGAAGAATGGGGAAAAAGTCAAGTAATAAGCACCATATACCACGAAAAGGCAATCCAGTTTCCGTAAGGCTTGAGAGGGAACGTTGATGAAGGTGGATGAGAATTGTTTTATGGGAATTTATATGAAACCTGAGGATAAACTAGTTCTAATTGCATTAGGTGAAGTTTGAGTCCAGGAGTTTGGGCAGTCATCTGACTTCCGGTCAACTATCAGTTGTCAAACTAAGAAAGAATTTATAAGTAGGATATTAAGCATGAGAGGAGTAGAAAGCTTATATGTGATCTAATCAAACCTTACCTTAGGCTTACGACTGCTTCGAGAGCATCTAGAGCAGGGCATTCTAACAGTGAATGAGGAATGATTTCACTACTGAATAAGAGAAGCAATCAGTGCGATAGTTGCTGAGGTTAAGCAAGAATAAGGGATGAGCCTTTCACTAAGGCACGTAGCGTTGGTCTACGAATACAGTATTTAAATCAATCGGTCACCTTACCGCGGAGTGGGTGGCGTTCGCCTTCCGCTTTCGAATAAGCGCCTCGCGGTCCAGGTCCAAGCTCTCGGCAATAACTTGGTAATAAAAAAGACGGTCAAAGATTATGAGGAATCAAGGGGATCCCACCAAAGTCGAGAGCCTCTATTCCATGCTTTCGCCAAGCTAGTCTGCGGTTGTTCGCCCAACTCACGACAGTTGGTACATTAGTGAAAGCATAGCTTATGCAAACAAAAGGAATTTCTAGAGGAAGATGAATGTGCAATAGAATTGCAATTGGATGGTTGTACTGCTACTGCTTCCTTTAGCTGTTCCGGTATCGGAATCAGCAGCATTCACAGCTGAGCTAAAATGTTGATGAGAAAGGGGCGAGTATCAAGGCGACCGGAAGGAGCTTTGCACGCAACTATGGATCCTTACGAATACAAGAGTGGTTTTTTTGGGTATAGCAGGACTTGAACCTGCGAGTGAAACCAGTAGCAAAGGTATTGGACTCTCGGGGCAGTAGCGAAGTTCAAGCCCTTCACTACCTGAAGATATTTATTATAGTATAGCTCGATTCCTCCTCACTTCGCTCGCCTTGACTCGCCTATCCGAATCCTCTACTTTCCTTGAACTCCCAGTCTATCTCAATTCCGTAACAGCTTCTGTAGATCTAGCCGTTTACGGTAAATAACCAAAGAACAAAGATAAATAGATATTGACACATGAGATAGTCAAAGAAATTGACGTTCTCATGTTTGACTTTTTCCTTTTTGTTTGCGATCGGTACTCACTTGTAAATGAAAAAATGATTGGTGTAAGAATTTTTCACTGATCACTCAACCGTACTAAACCAAAGACTTTTCCTACCTATAAAATACCAAGCAAGAAGAATGTTCGCCTTTCAGGTCAATTTTTTGCTGCAATCGCTTCGATCCACCCCCTCGGTGAAAAACAGTAATACGCCCGGAGGATTCTCGCACAATTCCAAATTTTGTCATCTATATAGCTCACAGCGAAGTCAGGCACTGTTAAGCCCTCATAGAGGGTTTTTTCGAATATTTATTCATTTTCTTTTCTTCTCGTCTACATAAATCGGCTCTCCGATTCCATTCACTCTCTTTGTCCCATCACCCGGGCACGGTCACCGCGGAGTGGGCTTGTGAGCCTTCTCCAGTCAACTGGTGGAATACATCGCATCAACCTGGGAGCATTAGTCGATCTGGTACATCAATACATGTTCCTATGCCCATTCCAATCTTGTCCAAATTTGCTCTACACCCGTCAGATTATTAGCGGGGCGGGCGGTTCAAGGCGTTGCATTGGAACTGCTATGTAGGCTTTTGTTTATCGAGAGAAAGATTTAGATTCATTTTGCATGGCATTCCATTGAGATTTGTTAGTCATTATGAAATTCATTTTCAGAGCATTAATAAAATATTTTTACCGAAGGGATGCCCTTTTTGATGCCAGTCCCTCTCAATGGGTAAATCGGGGTAGACCAGCACTGTTAAAGGCTACTCCCAGCCATGTTTCCGCTCAGTTTCAAGTCTACTCTGTAGAGATTGCCCCAGGTCCTTGACCCGGCGTTGGTAGTACAGCCTCCTGTCAATAGGTTGAAACAAAGAGCTTGAAGGTCGACCAAAGCAAAAGCGGGGATTTTACTGACTTGACTGAATCTTTCGGCTGGCCGCCACACCACGGAGTGGGCGACTCTTTTGGGGAATTTGATTAGTGACTTCACTGCGATCGGGATGCTGCACGAGTCAGGATCACAAATTCCTTATTTTATTCTATTTTGACTGAAACTACAACAAAGGCTTGGGCTTACTGACCCACGCAGAATACAAATCCAACCAGACCTGATGAGCTCGAGGACACTGCTTGAATACATGCTCCATTGTTTCAATCAATCTCTTATTAGTGATTTCATACCTTCTTCCTTATTTTGATCATTTCTATCCTTCCATTCCGCGTGATCAATACACCTGATCGGCCTTAGCATTGACTTTCCCAACCGACGCCTGGCAAATTTTTTGAAAAGAAAGGGAGGGCTTCCACTTCACTTTGGTAGATCAACCAGAGAAGCATTTTTTTATTTCATTGCCAAAATCAATAAGCATTTATCCCATCCATCAACCGAGAAAAACACCTGCGTTACACTAATAAGGAGCGCGCTTCTTTATTTAAAACAAAAATACATTTTGAAATGAACCCACATATAAAAGTGGTCGGCTTGCTTTGATCGCTTGGACGGATCCTGCGCCCTCTCTCTGAACATAGTCAGCAAGTGGGTTCGTAAACCATGTTCAGATTCGGGTTTGATGGAGCAGCGATAGATGTTGAGAGTTGGGTAGGGCGAATGACGGAGAATGAACCCGCGCGTGGTGGATTCACAATCCACTGCCTTGATCCACTTGGCTACATCCGCCCCTTGGAGTCTACAATCTCAGTGGATTGATTGAATCTCTTCCTTTTAGATAGGCCGACTCCTTTTAGCTATCGAGTGAAACTACAATAGACGGATCCGCTCAAACTCCTAATAGAGAATCTGGTGGGAAATGCCAATTTCGATCCCATATCCGGTGAAAGAAAGGCCAAGGCGAGCGAAGTGAGGATCTGTTCCCGGGAGTACCCTCAAAGAGGAACCTCTCCTCAGCCATTTCGAATCACTTTTGTCGGTTCGAACTTTGCTTTGCAAAATGTTTCTAGTTTCTAAATCGAGTAGTAGGTCAGATAATCGCGAAATCAGAAGTAGAGCCCTTCCCTTCTCTAGCTGGAAGAAAGTCAGCCAGGCTATCCTATTCATCGGTTCCCTTTACTCCAATTGGCCTTCTTCTATTCCCCTGAACCCTATCTACTTTGGCTAATAATCTTCTCTCTCTAGTCATTGGTCTAAGGTCAGCTCTTGTCTATGGAACTGAGCGACCTTAAATGGAAATTTGAGTGCATTGAATTACTATGATTTTGTTTCTTTTATTAGGTTTCGTAAGCCTGAGACAAAGCTCTCGTCCTCAAAAACCCATTTCCGCCCTACCTCATCAGCCCTCCCCTTATCATACCTAGTATGGATCGGAAAGCACACCTAAGAATCAGAAAACCTCTCCCATTACGCCTCCTGAAATAGGAGAAAATCAATCTCTGGAAACACTCAGTTGTTTTGTGGAGAATGCCCCTGGAGGAAGCTCATTACAAGGAAACAGAAGTGGGCGTGCACTTTCGATAAGGCATATCTTAAGTATGAAATAGGAGCTTTCTCGCGCGCGCCTCCCACACCCGCCAAAATTTGAGAAAGCTTCATACGCTACTACATCACATTCGCAACTGCCCTCGGGGCGAGGCATTTGTTGCTTAACTCTGCTCGAAGAGCTTAACTTAAAGTCGTCTTACCGATTGAGCACTTGGCGAGGCAGGAGTGGATTGACCAAGGATGGGATTTGTGTATACCAATGAATGGAGTCGTTTTGAAAATCTATCTTTTCTTTGTAAACAAGTAAGCAAAGAGAGGGTACTCGTGGACCGATTGAGACAGCAAAGAGAAAGAGCCTTTCCAACAAATTCGCGGATAGATTTTTTTTGTTTCCTGTTGCGGCTATGCCTCCTTTCCGACTACCATCCATCCTGGCTTGGCCCGGTCGTCCCGACCTCTCGCTCAGTCCTTATCAAAACCCTGGGGACCTAGTCGTCGTATCATTTTCACTTTTGCTAGTACCGTTCCTGCGAGCGTTATTCGTTCCTTTTTCTGTGAAGTCTACGTGTAAGTTCCGAAGCCTCGTCCCAGACAGACAAAGTGAACCCCTCTTTTAATTCGCTTAGAGAAGGGTCGACATAGTGGGGCATGTTAAGTTTCAAATGTCGAAGATTGTAGCATTCTTTTGACGGTTGGGGTTTGAGTTTCAACTAAAAGAAAGCACTCACTGAATTACTTACAGCGTCTGTCTCTCGACGCCGAGAATTTTGGATATGTCCGGGTCGATCAGAGGTTCGGCTTGCTTCTCCCCCACCCAGCAAAGCTCGGTTCAAAGTTTCGTTTTCTATTTCTCTTATAAAGAGAAATACCACATGACGAAGTTACTCCGCTATTTAGTCGTTGACTTTACGTTGGATTCGTTCTGCCTTTCTATCTTCATTATTGAGATAGGCAATTCTCACCCCGCCCGAGAGATGCGTTCTCCTAAAGATCTTTCTCGCAGACTCAGGGAAAACAACATAGCGGAGCTGTATTGCATGGTGGAGGATTGGGAGGTCACGTCACTTTGGCAGGGATAAGACGATCGCCTTTCGTTGGTCAAGCATCATCGGACGAGTTTGAAGCTTGTCCAGTAGCCAGTTCTTACCGAGTTGGCACCACTATAGGTGCAGGGCATTTGATTAGGACATTGCATAATGATCCGAACACTTTGTCGCATCTCTTCGATACAGATACAGTAACGATCATAGCGATCTCCTCTGGTACCTACTGGTACGTCAGAATCTGAGTTATTCCAGCTTCTTCATTCTTTCGTGCCGCGGTGAACGAACAAAACCAAAAAAGAGGGCCGCTTCTTGAGAGCGACACACACCTGCTTTTGGTAAAAAAAACATCCTCTTTCGAAGCTGGGCATTTCGGGTGTTGGTAGTGAGAGGACTCTTAGTACCCGCAAAAAAAGGGGGCGCTGGTGAAAAAACATAAGCCGTCAAATCAAAAGGCGAGCAGTCCTGATAGCAATAACAAACCAAACGGCCCGGGAGGATGGTGGCTATGAGTCGATTTACAGTCCTATAAAATGAGTGAGTCATGACGTCACCTACTTAGTGCTCTTCTACTCCTCTTTTTGACGTGATCTGCTCCTTTGCCCGTTGTTCGCATCTCGTTCTCCCTTTAGGTGGCATGAAAGCTTTGGAACAGCAGCTAGACCACCTTGCTCTTAAAAGCAGCAAGTAAGTAAACCACCTTCTCATGTCTCCGAAAGCTCAAATCAGTAAATGCCTTCCCGTATTACAAGCAAGCAACCCTCGCTTGTTGTGCGTGTATAAGTGAATGCACCTGGGGCTGGTGGTCCCATGAGAGGGAAGCTATCAACGCGGCATAATTGTTTATAAAAGGAGAGATTCTATGGAATTATTGAAAGTAAAGAAGGATCTTCGCTCGACCCACTCGATCTTTACGCATTCCCTGACTAATGAGATCTTGCGCTACGAGTAAAGCACCGTATCCATATAACTGCTTGCCACCTACGCTCCGCCATCCATTCCAAGTTTAGGGACCTAGGTCATAGATACAGCTCTGCCTCTATGCATTTCATAACCTGAATAACCTCTGTAGGTTGGTTCATTTTCGTACGATGATTGCTCGCTTTACCTCCCTATCGGTCACCTCACTGTCGCTCGCCTATCTTCACGGCTCGTTCTTTCGGAACCTCTGTGTCTTTACCAACTCGGTCCGCCCCCTGTGGACTTGGCGGTGCTCCTTTCTCAAACTAGAACAACTCTGAACGTTAGGGAAGATAAGGGAAAAGACCAATGCTTGCTCGAACTGTATACATTCAAAGTGGGGGCAAGCTAAACAAGCAAGCCATCCAAGTTTATAAAGTCGGAGGTTAGAAATAACTTTGACTCTATTTCCAACTGGCGAAGGGGAGGGCTTCTAGCTGTTCAAACTCCCTATCATTGTTTGTAAGATGAAAAGAGAGATCTTCGATATTGCTTTTCCTCTGCTTACGTGCGCTTTGATGGCTTTGCTGCTTGATCATGAAAGTTCCACGTGTGCAAACATTTTGGTTCATCCAGCAGGAATGTCTGGGGGTACACATCACAAAAAGTGCGATAAGGACAATTGAGAGCTTCTATGACGTTTCCTACCATGACGTTGTCAAAGAGCCACTTGTGCTGGTGTATGAGTCTATTCCTCTAACCTGGAGCTATCGTATCAGCCGGTAAAAAGAAAGCTATAATTGGGAATATATAGGCCAACTTGACAAGCTACCTTTCCTCTTGATCTGAGGTGCGAAGAGAAACATCTCTTTTTGATGACTTCTACTTCTCGATCCCGGCCCGGAAAAGTGACCAGGCCCTCTTTATGAATGAAAGACCCGGAGGCGGCAAAACCTGGTGGTGGAGCAGAAAGAGGAGACTGAGCAGCCGTTTCTGCCCGATACCAAAATGAGGAACGGAAGGAAATTTTGAGTCTAGCATTCCTGTGCAATTCCCTTCCTTTAATTCAATAGTTTCTTTTTAATATCATTTTTTTGAGAAATTTCATTGATAAATGACATTGAGCACCTTTCGCGGTTAGACCATAGTGTACATGGTGACATGAAAAGCTTTCCTTTTGCGGCTAGACTCCTTTCGTATACTCTCATTAGACAACTCGCTAAACATAAATCAAACTCAAGCAACATTCCACATTTCGATCCGTACCGATTCGTATGGAATTAGCCCGACCGGGCGATCAAATTCTTGGTGGGAATCATCAACTTTATAATATTTTAATAACGGCTCACGCTTTTTTAATGATCTTTTTTATGGTTATGCCGGCGATGATAAGTGGATCTGGTAATTGGTTTGTTCTGACATGGCATTTCCACGATTAAATAATATATCATTCTGGTTGTTGCCACAGATAAACCAAACCAGAAAGCACAGGCGAACGATGGGGGTACGGGGTCGAGTGAGGCCAGATCTGAAATTGAATTACGTTGGGGGAAATCTACCAAAGCTAGGCAGATAGATAGACTCCTTTCCCGCTGCTAAGGGAGAACAAGAAACGAAAGAAAATGTTTTTTCACCAGGACAAGAGCCTAATCGATAGGAAAGTCTGAATCTATTCTGCTTTCTTCACTCTAGCTCGCTACAACCTACCAGAAACAATGTTCTCAAGCGGCTCGCTTTCCTTTTCAGCCCCGCTGACATAGCTATGGGGCCCATCTCTGATAACGAAAAAAATGCAATTCATTCGCTACGTGCCTAGCTATTTCCTTAACCGAAAGGGAACCAGCCAATCACTTAAAGTCTCCAAAGCTAGGAAAAATAGGCAGATATTCTTTCAAAGAGAATCCAAAAGCACAATCAATAATAACTAATGGTGATCAACCCACCAACCAACAAGAACATCAAAGAAAGAAGCCCTCTCAATATGCGGCAAGCGAGTAGCGTACTTCTTATAGGTATGCTATGGCGCGCTACGGCTTTTTGTTTGGCCAATGCCAATCATTCTTGTACTACACCAACCTCTCTATATGCCCGAGAAAAAAGGAACGTGGGGAAGAGGAATCAAGCAAGGAAAAAGCAGCGAAGGAATGCACATAGGGAAGGTGCGGAGCGGTTCTTTATCTTATCATTGCCCTAAGGCTTGGAACTGAACTGCAAGTATATAATATAAGATCAGGCCAAAAAGAGTAGCACTAGCTGAGCAAATGTTGCACATTGATAGGCTTCCCCAGAGTGTATTGAATTACTATGATTTTGTTTCTTTTGTTAGGTTTCGTAAGCCTGAGACAAAGCCCTCGTCCTCAAAAACCCTACGCCAACAAAGCGTAACGGGCCCGTCGATTCAATTCTGTCTATCGCACAAAAAGACAGAATAACTGAAAAGCAATCAATCCCGCCGCCGACCGCTCTGTGATCTCATTCAAGCTAACCCGGATCCTCTCCTTATCGACTCACCTCCCTCTACTTGACTTGAGCTTTCCTCCCCTACTACCGTTCAAACTCTATTCATGCCGTCACAGGGCAACCTTGCGGTCAATAAGCAACCGTCTTCTCTTTCAAAGCGGGTTAGGAACCACCTTTAGTGAAGGTTGAGTCAACAACTGTAATAGAGGCTCTCGACTTTGGTGGGATCCCTTGTTCGTATCGTCTATCGGCTCCCTTGCCTATCCGTTCGAAGCCTTTAAGTAAAGGAATGGCTCTCTCTGGGGAATTCCATCAATACTGATCCAGTCTATGAGAAGTCGGGATCGGCTTACTTTTTATAGCAGAGTGAGTGATGGAGCGACCCAAAACAAACAAAGAGGGAATTGAGAGAGGGCAGGCCCCTGTCATGGCGAGTAAACCGTAGTTTGGTTGCTTTCGTAATAAGGAGGAGGGGAGTGAACTCGCATACATAGGCTGAGAGCAGAGCAAGCCCAATCGATCAGCGCAGGAGAAGAAGAAAATCGACTTAACCAAGTTTTATGTCGACACCAGAGTGAAGGTGATCGCATCTTGACAGTTCAAAGATCTCTTAGACCGATCTAGAATACCGTCTTCCGGTATTCAAATGTCGCTATGTGAGTGAGACATTCTCTTTTTTAGACCATGTCACTGCGCCCTATCCCAGCCTAGTTGCTTTGAGCCGGCACCCCTTGCTTGCAACAGAAATAATACCCGAAGAAAAGTTTCTACGCCCCCTTGAAAACACCGACAATGCCGCATCTGAGACCGAAAAAGCAGCTATTTGTCCCATTCTGCCTTCTCTCAGGGTATTCTCTGCTTCTGGAAAAAAATGGCTAATCAGATTCAGACGGAGCATCAGAATCGGCATAAGCTCGGGTTGTTGGATCGGGTCTCAGGGAAGCAAGAGAGCACAGCTAAGTAAGCAAAGAAGCAAGACCGCAAAGAGATCGAAATTTGAACCCATGTATAGGTATGCAATTTGAGAAAGCACAACAATGGAAATGGGTAGTCAGTATTGGTATAAGATCGGCCGACAAAGCAAGGGAAGAAATCCAGCATCAGGCTGCTGCAACGATGCCGGAGCAAAACAACCATGAATTTATGGAGGCACTAGCACAAGCAAAAATGGTGGAAAAGTCTACTATTTGAGGATCATAAATGATGAGCGTAGCTTAATTTAGCTGATCTCACACCGAACTATAAATAAATATGTGAGTGGCTCTTTATAGAGACTTAGCCCAATGGCTACCACCGAAAGTACGCTCGAGCTATCTTTTCCTGTAGGCAGTAGAGGAATTAAATACGGATTGTCAACAGTCTACGTCGAAAGCTTACGACTACAGCCGTTTTAAACAACACAGTCGACAGCCGTAAACCTTCGAAAACAAAAAAGAGAATGTAAAGTTCCATTCATCTATTGCTTTAGCTTTGATCCTTGATCTTCTTGTTATCTGGCTGGATTAGATGTCCTACGAAAGGAAAGGTCCACTCACTTTGCTCGCCTCTTTTTTTCCATAAGAAGCGGGAGCCTTAGATTAGATTTTGCATTGAAACTCGGGCGCCTCGGTGAAAACAACCGGATCGATTGATGGGATAGGAAAAGAATTCGGTGAAACAGGTACGAGCCCGCATGCGCACGCGTTACGCGTGCACCCGTTCTTGATATCGCGCGCATGAACAGCCCCCCTTTCCCTCTCGTTCTTATCGGGCCTCGAAAGCACGTTGGGAAGTATGGTCCCTGTCCCTGGTAAGGTCTGATTGTTATCCGCAAGTGTTGTTTTGACCGCGGGAAGGTTAACTTTGCAAAAGTTCTTATTTAGTTGGGAAAGAGAGGACTTCTGACTCCGAGCCTCTCTTCTAACTCAAGAACTCAGAAACAAGAAAGGCATCTCCTTTAACTCAAACTCAATTCAAGATCCACTGAAGGGTCTGGTTTGAATTAGCATAAAGTGATGTCGCCTATAAGAAATATATAGTACAGGTTTTTCTGTACGGAGAAAAAAAGAAAAGCAAATGAGCTAATAGGAATATATAAAGTTCATTTTTTTAGTCAACTATGCTGACTATTCTTATATAGTTTGCCTTTGCCATTTTTGGGGGATACCTGTACGGGAGAGGATACCTATCATCTTTTTTGATTGGCTGCCATCCTCTCTTTTTTTGGAATAGAAGAGGGACTATATATATGCCGACATAACTGAGGCGCCGCCCTTCCATATGGATCCTCGTGGATGCGCTCTCTCAGTGTCATTTTCTTCTTTGCCGGTTCAATATGAAATAAAGCGATTTCCTTTGCTTTGGTTCTTGCGCCTGAGACCCAGGACTGAAGATGTGATCCCCGTTGCGCACCAGTAAGGGACCGAAATGGAATTATGAAATTAGTGGCTAGCTTTTTTTTACTAGTTGTTAATTCTTCCAATCTCTCTTTCTTCTGAACCCTCTTCGCTTAGCTACTTACCGAGGGTATTCCCACAACAGCGGTCAAATGTCCAAACAAGACGACCGAGACCGCTGGCCGATACCTAGGATAGCGGGCAAGTGAGTACATGAAGGACATTTACGAGAGTGAGATGGAGAAATACGGGAGTGGATTTTTTTTGCTCTAACTGGCTGTGAGCATGGGAATTGCGTTTCCGAGTAGAGGGCGGAGAGGAATTTGGTGTTGCATTTGGGCGAGACAAATTACGATGTCATGATGCGCCCATTCCTATGGCCATTGCTTCAATACTTTTGGCTCTCGGGTGCTTTCAGTTCGAAGTCTGATTCCGCTGTGCTTGTTCAGCTTCATACGCAAGGATACCTGACCACAAACTTAGAACCGCTGTCGAAAACAGAGAAATAAAGACGAGTTTTGGACTCTGAGTCGATTCATTTCGCAGCTTACGCCAATCTGTGAACCAATAAAAAAGTGTTGCTGCTAAGAAAGAATAAAGATGGGCAGTGGAATGAAGAATGTCAATGACAAGATCCGGACCTTCTCTATCTAATTCATAGTCGGGGACGGACTACCTATCTATCAATGAAAACATTGCTTCTGCACCTGGACGACTTCCAGATCATTCTCGGGATAGAGTTTCTGAATGCAGCAAGGGCCCTTGCCATTCTTTTTGACACTATACATCCAGGTAAATCAATAGTGGTGAACATGGGCACGGAGAAGACGGAGACCACGTTCTTCTATAAACAAGCGTGGACTGGGAATTCGGATTTGGGTGCCTCGTATGATAAGGAAGAGAGTTCATCCAAAAATGAAGACCTAGAAAACCCTAGAGCTAGAGCCGCAGGTAAACTGTCCTCCGGCAAGCGGCACAAAGTGGCATCGGAGGTGAAATATGCTTCTCTTGGGGCGCCCTATATCGAAGACTCATTCCTATCTATTGATAGAAAGATCTTCGTCAAATACCGGACGCTACGCGCCTTTGTTATATAAATATCTTAGGAATTCCCAACCCCCCCCTCCGATGAAGGGGAGCATATGGTTTCCCAGCTGATTAGGTGAAGCTTTTTCCTTTCGCCTGCTGACCATAGAAAGTTCCTTACTCCTTCTCTAGCTTCCTTGACTGAGCACAGCTTTCTCGATCGACTTAGCTGCTCCTATTGACTTAATTAATTTGGTGCTCCACACTACAAGAAATGAAAATGTAATAGAGATAGGAATTCATACCAAAAGGGGGGTCTAAATCGATTCTAGATCGATTATAGACTATCTGGGATTCAAGCAGGTATCCGATGTTAGTTCAAATAGGAGGTCTTCTTACCTCAAAATGCGCGTAGCGAAGTGATCTTCGGCTAATTCCATTGTTTCTGCTCGAGTGAGAACTGGTCTTAGGGAAGTGTAGCAGCTAGAAAGGACAAAACCAGCCCCAAGTCTCTTTTCTTTTTCCCTCTTTCCCATGACAAAGTAAATAGCAACCTCACCCAAGGACCCCAGAAAGCATTTTCACTCGAGCGGAAACAGCTGACCAAGAGACAAGACTCACCAGACTCCATTGCTCCTAAGGCTTCGTTTAAGCCTTTGATTTTTTATTATGCCTTTTGGACTCACCAATGCCCATGCCACGTTCTGCACCCTCATAAATAAGCTATTCCATCCGTACTTAAACGACTGGTGGTATACTTGAATCGTGAGCTATAGCCGGGTTTTTTGGAATTGACTTATTAGATAAGGATCGGCGCTAACTCTGAATCAGAAGAATCAGAGGTGTAACCAGGGAATGAAGCCAAAGAGCAGATTGGCATAGCATGTGGTGGTACGGGTTCTTTACGCATCCGTCCAGGTCCTGCTCTTTCTATGGAATCGGGCTCTGCCATAAGGAATTTGATGTCAACACTTAGATAGAGATCTTGCTGTAAACACAAGAAGTACACGAGATCCACTTGTTAGATCAAGAAGCCACCCATGGTCTCAGGCAAGAAAGACACCAGCCGCCAAACAAAGGCTCAGTCTGAGGGACAGTTCTGCTGGAGAGGTCAGTTATAGCTGGAAAGTCTAGAACAGAACATCATTCTGGATATACAATTGTTGGCATTGGCACCCTTGGGGGCTCTGTGCTCGTGGGTATCTTAACCATTGATTCAATTGTGCAAACCTACCGAACTATGTCCTTTCCTTCAGATTCACGTGTAAAAACCTAATAAGAGACTAATCCGCAAGGGTTCATATGTGATTAAGCTCCGTATTTCCTCCGTCATAATGCATTTGTGCTTCAAAGAAGACCCATTAATAGCATAGTTCCAGTAGTGGGGCATCTTTCGTAGTAAAGGAAAGGTGCGAAAATGCTTTTTGAATAGTAGACCATGAAATTTTTCGGGCCCCGGCAAGCCGGAAAAGGTTCCCGCTTGGGTTCTTGATGTGGCACGGGCCGTATCTTTATCTGGAGTCCATTCTTTTTGAGTTTGAGTGAACACCCGGTAGCCAATCAATCAGGACTAGGAGCTGCACCAAGACGGATTAGCTCGCCTTCGGGTTCTTTTCTTATGCTATTTAAAGTGTCCAGTTGTGGTGCTTAGAATCGATTCTTTCTTCTTCAATAGTCAGAAAAGTGTCTCTTAGACTACCCGGTGACCGGCTTAGGCTTTTCTTTCTGTTCCCAGCCAAGGTCACCTCACTTCGATATATCTCGCCTCGCCTCGTTCAAAGAAGGGCTTGCCTGAACTCTGATTCTGCTTCCCTTCAGTTCTGACCACTCTTCCTCATTCGGATTTTCGAAAGATTCTTTAGGTGTGGTTGAATATCCGCTTATTGTCTTTCGGCGTGGCAGAATGAGAGGCTCGTCCTCTCATTACTCACTTGGTTTAGTTTTGCTCTGTCTTCTCTGTCAAGTGGCTAGCCCTTTGTTTGCTCTAAAAAAACTTCGAATTGGGAGGGCGATCCTCCCGGTGAACTGACCGTACCCTAAACCGACACAGGTGAACAAGTAGAGTATACTAGGGCGCGTCGAGAGAACCATGTCGAAGAAACTCGGTAAAATGACCCCTTTTGGCAAACTCACGATCGAAGATGTCCACTAAGGCAATATTGAATAAGACCATAGCAATTTCACCCCCAGGTCGCATAAACCATGTTCGTCAACCAAGTTTGTTCTGTGGTCGTAACGTAATTGGTTAGTGGGGAAAAACCGGGCCGGGACTCAAAAGAATTTGGCTTTTTACAATTTTAGAACCTTCAACCCTAGATAGATTGACTTTTGAGCTATACCCTATCTACTTTTAGATAGCAGGATGTTTAAATACTCAATTACTCACTTTTTTCTCTTTCTAAGAAGATCTAAGGAAAGCGTCTTCGATCTGCTTACACAGTGCAAACATTTTCATGTCAGGTATTTTAGATAAAATATTTATTAATGCTGGAATTTATGTATGATATCCAGGCGCGAGAGGATATTAACTTGGTCTGCACCCTCCATTTCCTTGAGCTGAAGGTGTCCAATCCGGTTACGGATACAATCAATAATGCTTTTTAGAATGGAATGAGACCTTCCTTTAAATAAGGAATTTCTAGAATATGCCAAAAAAAAGAAGATGCTCTCTTAAGACAAAAACTCATTCATAACAATGTCAGCGCATCGGGATTATGGTTTATAATTGGTCCAGAATAGGCCCTCCATTCGCCTATTATCTGACTACCGTTTGACAATATTCATTTCTATACTTTCTTCGCACATCTCCAAGATGGAAGTTTCGTACCAGCGAACGCAATTCATTCTACACGGTCCAGTCCGAATGAACTTCGCGGAAGCAGGAATTCCTGGACCACGAGAACGACGATATAGCTTATAGCATGCAGCAGGTGGCTCACCTTGTCACATGGATTTCTCAATGAAAGATTCAATCAACACAACAAGGCCTTAATAAGCAGTGGAATCCCGCGTTACTACGAAGAATTCGCAGCTTGTGGAGGCGTAGGAAATAGCACCAGCGGCAGAGCGTCAGAGTATAAACCTAGGTTGCTCCTGTGGCCTCTGAGACAGCTTCATCTGATAGGGACAGGAGTGAAAGCAGCTCATTAGGTAAGGGAGAGGGGAGAAAGCTTCCTTCTAGGTCTTCACAGGCCAACCAGGATAAGCATTTTTTGAACAGGAATGGTCTTCTTCTCTGCTTTGACGAAGCGGGAATGTAGGTTCGATTCCTACTCTGTCTGTGTGTCTATAGTATGTCACGTCAGGGGACAAATGGAATGTTGAATGAAGGAAGGGAGTGATCGAGGTTCTTCAATAATTGGAGTCTGATTCTCTGCTTGATCTAATCCAGTTTGAACATTGACTATAAATATGGTCGAAAGAGAAAAGCTTCAATTGGTCTTTTCGAGACGAGACTTCTTCCTCTTAGGGGAGAAAAAAGAGGAGACAATTTCAAAGTGGGCCACGATGAAATTTTCTACGATCTGCCAGCCAGGAATGAGGGCGCTCTGATTGCTCGATAACTGCTCTACAGGGAAAACTTTGTTGGATCATCTTTCAAAAGAAAGATCTTTGGGCAAACTTCATATCGTCCAAATATGGAAATCCATCTCTACCATCCACTCGGGCGAACATGCCGGGCTCCGGTTCCGCGCACCTGCGGACACCTTTCGAAGCACTTTCACGTGTGAACCGAAGTCGTGTTGCGTCACTCGTTCCTTTCTCATTTCCCTCACTATCGCTCGCCTTTTTCATCTTCAGGGATTTCATCTGTGCAATGAAATGTACCAGTGGTTCACGAAGCATCTGGCTTACCGGTAATCTCCCATTCCCGTCGTCGAGAGACTATAAGAACTATAGCATGCCAGAAACGGGAAGTTGAGGCACGGATCGCCCGCGCTGACAGAGCGCAGAAGCCAAAGCCGATGTGAAGGCCAGCCGTCGATTGAACCTGAATCTCTTTTACCCGATGAAGCAGCAGGCATCGGTCCGTAGAACCTATAAAAAAGAGATGATTGTGGCGCAAAGTACTCTTGTGCACCTATTTGGCTCGCGCACCCCCGTTATGTTATGGATGGATAGAGATGTCTCGGCAGTTGAGTCGTAGTTGTATCTTCTATCCTTTTTAGGATTTTCTAAGTGCCACTATTTTTGACTTCGGCATTTTAGCCCAAGGATGGATAGAATTCACCCTCTTTCCATAGTGAAGCTTTAGAAGGCCTTTGGCAGGGATAAGACGATCGCCTTTCGAGATTCGGTCCATCATTAACTCAGTCAGATCTTCTTGTTTGCCTGCTTTGATTAGGCTTCCTTTAACGGGTTTGATCGGCATTTTGTGCCTGTAGCCCTGCTGAATTAGACCTTTTATACTTTCACTTTCTGCTTATTTGTGGAATTGTTTTGAGTATTTTAATAGGCTATCCTCCCATGAGGAAGAGCATGAAAATAGATCTATTGGATTAGGAAGTCGAGATGTAATAGAACTACTAATCAGTCTTCTGATCTCTAAGCTAGCGAATTCCTAACAAGCTACGCACCTTCTTGTACTTCCAGCCAAGTAAGACAAGGCAGTTGCTGAAGGGCTCGATTGAGACAGAGAGTCAAGGTGCGAATCGACTGTTTAAAAGGCTTCTTCCGAGACTGGGAGAAAACAAGCAAGAAATGCAGACTTCGCTCCGTACCTTTAGAAAAAGATAGCAAGATTCGCTCTTAGCCGCCCTTCAAAGGTGTGTGCTCCCCAATCCGGGGATCTTTTGTTCCACTCCACCTATGCAATAGCTGCGGATCTCTCCCTTTTTTGGGGGAAAGCTGGTGGCCCTTTTGGCGTATTAATTCTTTCGACGACGTAGTACTTTTTTTTGACTTATTCCATTCCATAAACGGAAGAATGGAAGGCGCGTAGTGCTTTTCTTGCCATTGTTCATTCTTCTTTGAAGCCGCAAAATGATAGTGAGGCAGCAAGGATCCCTTCCTCAATACAGGAAGGAGCTTTCTTATGCTGCCTGGTCGGTTCTTACCTGCTGATCGTATCCTCTCACTTGATGCTATTCAGCTAAGGAAAGGAAAGTATATATAATAAGGTTAGTGAAAGGTTATACAAGACAAGTGAAATACAAGGCGCCCGAAGTAACCTCAGATGGCAAGTGAAATATAAGGCGCCCGAAGTAACCTCAGATGACCAAACAGGCGGGCAAACTGAGAAGGACCAACAATCTCGAACCCGGCCTTTCTTCGGAGATTGAAAACAAATGTCTGGTCTTGTTTCAATTGTAGTTCTTCGGTTGAGTTCGTTCTTTTATTCAAATACATCCCATTCCAGGTTAGCTCTCTGCTCGGGATGCATGAGGCATCTTTGACCACTATACTCAAACCATGTGACTGCATATTGTCACGTGCCATCTTCAAAAAACGACCCAGACCTAGCATGTCAAAAAAAAGCTTTGCTGGCACAAACCGACTTTCTTTTCCTCTATCTGGCCGAAACTGATGTATAACAACAGCTTTTTAAAAAGATGGGAAATCTACTGTCACTCTGATTTAGAGAAGTTGACGACTCCGACGCCTTAGAGGATAGGGTGGCGTTGGAAGAGCATCCAGGCCAAGAAGTGAAATAAAAATGCCACTTAACACACTGACTTCGATTTTCTTTTGATCCTCTTAGAAAGGAGTCAAGTCTGTAATACAAAAGCAAAAAAAAACTCCATCCGCAACTTGAATGAAAGGTTTCCTCCCTATGCTCCCCCGGCGCAGGCCTACCACGCTTCGCGCCTGCGGCATTTTCGCCAGACGGTCTTTGCCAGTAGTGCCATCCTTCCCGCAGGCCGTCTGTGCCCCTTCGGATAGAGACTCACTTCGTTCTATTAGTATGCGAATAAAGCAGGCTGCAAAGGTGCTTTAGAAGCGACGTCTCCTGTCTTCGTCTTTGTGTCCCCCTTAATCCCCTCCTACATCAATTACCTTCCCGTAGCGATCACTGGACCAAGGAACCGACCTTTCCACTAGTGAGGAAAGGTCGAGCAGCTTTTCCCCCGTCTCAAAATATACGGAACTCGACTTTTTTATTTCGCACTGGAAACCATTCTAGTAGAAGTTTGAATCCGTTCTCTTCGGATATTGCTCGGTCTTCTTTTGACCGCTTTCAAATAAGCGCCTCGCGGTCCAGGTCCAAGCTCTCGACAATAACTTGGTAATGAAAAATACGGTCAAAGATTATGCAGAATCAAAGGGAACGAAAGTCTGGTCAAGACCCTTGCCTTACTAAGCCCTTGAAACTGTAAGGACAATGCTTCTAGTCAAATGGTGGGAGCATATATGTGGGGGCCTATCAAGAGCTATATGAGCTAGATAGAGCCTGGTAAGGGATCTATATATGCTCCTTTTTAAATAGGAACGGCTCATAGGTGGCCTTGAATTAGCTATTTTCCTCTTTCGCAAGCGCCTCCGCTTGATTGAATAGTTCAATGCACGAGCTCACTGACGGTGAACAGCCGGTTACTAAAAAAAGAATAAGACGTAGTTCAAAAGTACCAAAACAACTGAAGCCTACATCTCACTACGTAAGGGTTCCCTATTCCTATGAGCCTTGAGTAAGAGGGATTCTGCCGCTGCTACGTCGCCCACTCCGCGGTTCTTTTTCATTCGATTTTTTTACACATTCCGATGAAGAGTCTGAATCCTACTTGTCTCTCGTTTCTCTAAACCGAAAGAAGGGGAAAAAGCTCATAGGAAGTGGAACGAACAGAACTAGTATTGTACAAGAGAAGACTGTTTCACATTTCAGAGTCTTTGATTTGGGTGCGTTTGCTACGTCTTTGTGCCCGACCAGTTGAGGACAAAGTTGGAAAAGAAGGCGCGTAGCGCGGTGTATTGGGTACGATGAGCAGAAGAAAGGGTGGAGATCGACAATCAAGACTTTCGTCCGATGTCGCGCCTAGGATAGTTGACTTGTCTGTCTTGATATGGAAAATCATTCCCATATCATACGATGGAACGGGCGACAGAGAGCTTTCTTTCCGTAAACCGCTTTAGAGATCCCACCAGCAAACAGGAATGGGTGCTTGAGACAGGCATACCCCCATATAACCTATCGGTCATGTTCTATTCAATTTCGTGTTAGATGACGTGGATTGGGGTATATCGATCGGTCCAGCACGGATTAACAAAGGGGGCGCCGACGGATAGTTCGTAGATCTCCAGATTTCACCCCTACACACGAAATTCCCTCGCCGCTTATAAAGTCTTACATATGCCTTATTCTGGCCAAAACTCTTTCATAGCCTTTCTTTCGAGGCCAAATAAAAGATCCAACAAAAAGTGAAGACTTGAATGTTTTAAGGTTTATGAGTCAAATGTTCATCCTAAGATGCATGGGTAAGCTTCTATAGGTGAGGCCAAACTCCGCCGGTCCGCCTCGCTCTTCTATTTTTTTCGGGCATATTCCAGAAATTCCTTATTTAAAAGAAGGTCTTATTCCAGTTTCAGCCCTAGCCTCTGTCCGGCCGATCATTCCGCTGGCATCTCGCATTTATGCCCCCGTTTGACTGCCGCTCGGGGATGTAGTTGTAGATACATGAGTGTAGTATTGTATTGGTGCTAAGCCATCTCTGGCGATGAATCAACAGTCGCCTTCTCACTGCGTTAGCCTCACTTCGATATATCTCGCCTCACCTTCCTTTCCCAGAGGATGCTGTTTCCAAAGGAAGAATGAATGAAACCGAATGAATAAGGCGAACGCAGTGAGGAGTGACGTAAGCGCACTCCTAATGAGAGTATTTCCAGAAAGAATGTTAAGAATAAGTCTTCCATCATTGTAATTTCCATTCTTTGCATTGAACGTTGGCTTCTCTGTACTGATTTAAGCTGGATGACAAAAAAGAGGCTCTTCTTTAGAATTCGCTAAGCGATATAGGGTGAGATGGGGGACTAAGGATATTTCTCTGGTCTCTCTTCGTTTAGCCCAGCACACACGACTGCTTTCTCAAAACCTCTTCCTATTCCGATCCGCACGTTCGCTCTTCCGTCTGTTTTCTCCCATTACATATTTCTGCCGAATCCTTCCATTATTAAGTACGGCTTGTACCATTTCGATGTGTTTCAATTTTTCTGAAGTAAGAATTTAGAATTCCTCTTCCAACCCGTCCCGGAATGGGCGTTATGGCAAAGAATAAGAAGAAAAAGAAAGAAGAAATTTGTCCAATAGTCATAAATGGTGCCTTTCCCTATTTGAAATGATAGCAATAGGGCTGACTTGGAACGAAAAGGCCCCCGCCTATCACCGGTGGAACGGGAATGATCGATCGGATCACTTTCTAGAATTGGACTGTCCAGGTGGAAAGTGTTCTTTTTTGCTTTTTGGATTCTTCCTCCCTAATGGTCGCGGAGAGGCCAAATCAAAAGACAGTTGAAGGAGAGAAAAGCTTCAATTGGTCTTTTCGAGACGAGACTTCTTCCTCTTAGGGGAGAAGAAAGAGGAGACTTTCCACTGAAAGGTGGTGCGTCTTTGGTGCATTCGCTTCTTCATCTCATTTTTGATTTGTTTACGCAAAAAAAGAAATCGGCGTACTCCGATCAGTGGGGGGAATATTTGGCTCTATCGAACATACAGGGAATTGGAGACATCGAAGACCCGAATGGGGCATTTAGAAATCTAAGGCTCAAACCGTAGACCTGCTAACCCGAAAGGCACATTTAGCAGGCGAATCAGCCGACCAATTTCCAAGTCCGGCGGCATAACCGACCGGCAGTGTTAAAATAACAGGGCTTGCCAAAGATCAACGGCCTCCCCGGGATTCAGAAGAAGCAAATAGAGCAAAGGCCTCCTCTTTCTGTCCGCTCTTTCGAAGGAATTGTATGTAGACAGGAAATGGGGCAGGGATAAGCTTGTGAAGAAGCAAACTTCTTTTAGAACCTTACCCCCAAAAAACCGACCCTATAGCGCTACGCGTTCTTTCAATTCCATCCCAGTCCATTCCGGGACTCTTGATCGACCTGAACAACAAATACGTATCCCCCCACCACTTTTGGCCTTCTAGGAATATCCTTCAATAGTTTACTAAAAATGGAATGAGCTCTTGGGGAAGAAGCAAGAGAGGATTTTTTCACATCTGAGATTCCTACTAGGACAGGGCTATGAGAGAGAAGGGGCACCCAAGATGCATGCTTGCCTGCACGATTGAAATCTGTATTCGAGACTTCGATTTCCACCCTCCTAAAGTAAAGAAGGAATGGAAGCTTGAAGGCTCGGCTTCAAAACCGTACGTGGAGCTTCCGCCTCAGACGGCTCCTCTAAGGATGGGGGTAGGCCCTCGGGCGGGGAAAACGGGGTTTGAACCCGCGACTTCTGGCATGACAGACCAACACTCTAACCAACTGAGCTATTTCCCCCTAAGATTGTGGCTCATTGGCATATGTAGATGACATGCAAAGAAAGAAAGTGAACCAAGCCGATGATTAGCCATTGAATAGCATGAGAATCTGTTTGAAAGAAGTCTTTCCTCTCTGAAGCCTATTCTTGCTCAGCACAAATAGTAGCAACCAAAGCTAGGGAGTTCTTCCTCAAGTAGAGTTCATTAGGGCTTAACAGCGCCTTATACCCGGCAGTCTCTATCGTTTTCTTTATCTGTTAAGCCGTTGGGACTTCCTAAATCAAACTGCAATCGCAGTTTATCAGCAACTCACGACGACAACCGAGATCTTGGAGGAGTATTATGTTGACGAGAGACAAGGACCTGAGAAGGCGGGGAGACGGGCTATTTGACGGACAAAAGAATAGACAGAGTGAGGCAAGCAAGGAGCTCGTGCATTGAACTATTCAATCAAGCGAAGGCGCTTGCGAAAGAGGAAAAGAGCTAATTCAAGGCCACCTATGAGCCGATCAGACCTTTCATTTCCTTATGACCAGCTCCAAGAAAACAACGTTCGACTTGCATGTGTTAAGCATATAGCTAGCGTTGGGGCAGTCCACACACGCACGGCTGTTGCTGAGCAAAAGAAGGGGGGTCTTACCCGTAAAAGGCACCCCGATGAAAGCCAATTCTTCTTATTTAAGTCAAAAAAAATGGACAATAATATATATATATGGCTTAGACGACTCAGTTTTAAACCGTTTCGAAAGTCTGGTTATCTAGTAGAAGATGTTAGTCTACCAAAGAAATCACAATACCGTAGTATTCGCATCCAAGGGTGGATTCGGATATAAGCTTGTTGGGGCTCAAGCCCACACTCAACTAAAAAAGGAAATTTTTGTATAGTCTCTTGGGAAAAAAATCTATATAATTGTTCAATGAGTTCACACATCCAAATCATAATCATTAAAGGCTAGTTTGGGACAAGGTTTGCTAGAATAGAGTTAGCTTTTAAATGGACTTTGGAGTTTTGATACGGGGTATGAAAAGAAGAGATTGTATAGAGAAAATTGGAATTATATTAAGTTAGGGGAGCGTTTGTTGTGTAGTATGGATTCTAATTTCGAATCTTTATAGAATTTTTTTTTACTTTTTTTTAGAATTGTTAAAAAAATTATTTCTTTTAGTACTCTTATTTTGACTCTATCTTTTATTTGGATATATTTTATCTTTATTTGATTAGAATTATGTTGTCATAAAAGTCCTATAAATAGACACATTTTGTATGCAATTGAACAATAACTTTTTAGTCAATAAAATTATTTTTTAAGTTCTGAAATTTGTTCTCTCATTTTCTTAGTCGAGGACTCGACTGTTCCGTGCACGTGGATTCAGAATGAGGTTTACAAGCAACCTTTCGTGTGAACCCCTCACAAGGCCATCTGTCGGAGTTTTTGCTGTATTATTTCGCTCTCACCCAGCAAAGATGGTCCAGTTATCGTCATCACCGATCGACTTGGTCATTGTCCGAAGGTAAGCTCGTTCCGCCATCATGCTGTGTCAAGTGGTATCAGAGCACCACAGACCGATGATTCCAATTTTCTGGAAACATTTGAACATCTTTCTTTTTTAAAACAACAACGACAAACCGTCATGCGCAAAAGTTTGATGCTCTATCAAACAACGTTGACATCTTGTCAACAAATTTGATGTCATGTCTGACAAATTGGACATGGTACTAGATTTTCTTGGTATCAAATATAACGTTATGATTGATTTCACAAGGATATCACAAAAAGAACAAGAGACACAAATGCTCGTCTTACTACCAATTGTCCACAAAATTAAGGGATTCGAGCGTGTCCACAACAACTGCCCCATCAGAGCACCAATGGTCGTTGATTATGGAGACTACGAGATTAAGAAGAACATATCAAAGTCAGATGAACCCATTGCAGATGCGGAGCTGAAATCTTCAATCCCTCAAGAAGAGATAAAGTTGCCTATGTAGAAACATGGAATTTGATGCGCCCCAAAACAAAAAGCAAATAAGCGCTGCCAACATTATGCACCAAAACTTATCACAAGCAAGGAAGTGCATCTCATAAAAGATAAAATAATAAAATAATAATAAATAATAAATAATATATTTTAGAAAGTAAATACTAAAACTAAAAAAGAATTAATAATTAATGATTAATAATTAAATAAGGAAAATAAATAATGGAAAATGAAAAATAATAAATAATAAATAATAATAGAAATTAGAAAATAGAAAATAGAAGATAGTAAAAAGAAAAGAGAAAAGAGAAAAGGGAAAATAAAAAATAAATGTGCTTTTGTTGTCTTATTTTTGAGAGCAACAACAACCCCAAACAAAGGGAAACAAAAATCATGTCATTTCTTTTACCTATGTCAATTTCTTTTTCCATCTATCCAAAAAAACTGATATTAAATCTACTAATTATTTTAAAACACACACATTTTTAAAAATTTTAACTTGTGATTGTTGTTAAAGGTCATTCTCGTCCTACTGATATGTGAATGTTTAAAAAGCTTATATCAAACATGATAATTATTTTAACACACACATATATATATATATATATATATATATATATATATATATATATATATATATATATATATATATATATATATATATATATATATATATATTATATAAAAAATAAAAAATAAAAAGTTATATTTAATAATTAATAATTAATAATTAGTAATTAATAATTAATAACCAATAACCAATAACTAATAAATAATAACTAATAAATAATAATTACTAATTAAGGAATAATAATTAATAACTAATAACTAATAATAAATAATTAATAAATAATAAGTAATAAATAATAAATATTAATAATAAATATTAAACAATAAATAATAAATAATAAATAATATAAATAATAAATAATGTAAATTAAAAATAAAAACTAAAACTAAAAAAGAAATTATAATTAATAATTAAATAAGGAAAATAAATAATGAAAAATAATAATAATAACTAGAAATTAGAGAATAAAAAATAGAAGATAGATGATAGTAAAAAGAAAATAGAAACAGGATAAAATAAAAATAAAAGTAAAAAATAAAGGTGCTTTTATTGTCTTATTTTAGAGAGCAACAACAATCCCAAACAAAGGCTAGGTAAGGAAAATCGAATATTATATATTTATGGTGTCATAGTTATATACGTAGAAGAAATAAGCAAGAGGCATGTGGCAAGAACAAATATGGGCATGCAATAAATTATTAAAAATATGGACAATATATACTTGTCTGCTAATTGTCCAAGTCTGGACTAAGTGCTCAAATACCAAGGCCTAATCCAAGCGTAATAAAAAAATTCAAGATTTATTGGTAAGTAATTTATGAGTATAAAGTATATTATATCTAAAATATTTATTTCCATAGAATTCTTTACTATATATTAAAATATATCATAACAAGGAACATACAATTGTTGCTAATGGCCCATTACTTGCTTATTTATTTGCACCTTCTATTTGTTTATTGGCCATATTTATCCCAAGTTCCGTTTATCTTATACTATATAATGCGGCTTCGAAACGGCTCAAAAATGAGTAATCTAAGACGAATGTTTATCATCAACCATTTAATTTAAAATTATAAAAGATTATAATTTTAAACTTTTCTATTTTTCTTCTATATAACCGAATACCCTCTATTTTTTAATTTTCAATTATTTAAAATATAAAATTACGAATGTTTATTTATTTTCCTTACCTAGCCTACTTTGTTTGGGATTGTTGTTGCTCTCTAAAATAAGACAACAAAAGCATTTTTATTTTTATTTTTCCTTTTCTCTTTTTTCTTTTCTCTTTTCTCTTTTCTTTTTACGATCGTCTATCTTCTATTTATTATTTATTATTTATTATTTTCCATTTTCCATTTTCTATTATTTATTTTTCTTATTTAATTATTAATTATTATTTCTTTTTTAGTTTTAGTTTTTAGTTTTTAATTTATATTATTTATATAATTTATTATTTATTATTTATTATTTATTATTTACTATTTACTATTTACTATTTATTATTTACTATTTATTATTATTTATTATTTATCATTTATCATTTATCATTTAATATTTAATATTTATTGTTTATTATTTATTATTTATAATTTATTATTTTGTATTTTGTATTTTTATTTTTTATTTTTTATTTATATTTTATATGTTATATTTTATATTTTATATTTTATATTTTTAGTTTTTAATTTTTATCTTTTAATTTTTAATTTTTAATTTTTGATTTTGTTTCTACTGTTTATTTTTTATTTTTACATCATTCGTGATGTCCTGTCACATTGTACATGCTATAATAGCCATATATATATGATTTTTTTGTGTTAAAATAATTACTATGTTTGATATAAGTTTTTTAAACATTCATATATCAGTAGGACGAGAATGACATTGCTAGTAAGACACAATAACATAATTTCCTCGCTTACCTCTCTTAGCCCCTGTTTGGGATTGTTGTTGTTCTTTAAAACAAGACAACATAAGCACCTTTGACAACAATCACAAGTTAAAAATTAAAAAATGTGTGTTTTTTAAAATAATTAGTAGGTTTATGTTGGTGTTTTATTCTTTGTGTTGTGTGTGTTCACAACATTCTATTGTTAAAAGATAGTCCCACATCGAAAAATCACACCAATATGTATCTCTATATATTACTTATGAAGGAATAGAGAGATGCACATGGGTTGAGGCCCAATGGAGGGTGCCATGTGGGGGGATTTTACATAGAGGTGAGAATAAGAAACCAACTTTTGGCCAAAATGAAAATAGATTGGAGCTAAGCCCCGAAGGGGCTTAGCGACTCGGACTCGGGCTCGGACTTGGGCTTTTGAGGCTTATTGTGGCTTATTGTGGCTTTTTGATGGCACTTTGATGGCACTTTGATGGCACTTAGCACGACTCGGACTCGGACTCGGACTTGGGCTTTTGAGGCTTTTTGTGGCTTTTTCTGGCTTTTTGATGGCACTTTGATGGCACTTAGCACGACTCGGACTCGGACTCGGACTCGGACTCGGACTCAGACTTGGGCTTTTGAGGCTTATTGAGGCTTATTGAGGCTTATTGTGGCTTATTGTGGCTTATTGTGGCTTATTGTGGCTTATTGTGGCTTTTTGTGGCTTTTTGTGGCTTTTTGTGGCTTTTTAATGGCACTTTGCACTTAGCACGACAGCTCGTCGCAAGGCGCATTGCCTCTGCGTGGGTGGCATACGGGACGTACGGGTCGAGCGGGTCGAGCGGGCCGTTCAAATTATGTAACGTCCCCGGGTCTTGTGGGCTCAGATCCGGATATGGCTCAGATCCAGAAAATCCGAATCTGGCATTAAACCTGAGCGTGCGTTCAGAATTTGAAAAGCCCACCTCGTGCCTATAATATCAGCAGCATCTCCTCTCTCCAGGGTTACAGAAAATAATCAGAGAATTTCCAGAGAGAGAGAGAAGTGCTGCTGCTATTCCGAGGAGTCGTCGACATTTTTGGCCAGCGTTCTAAAGTTCTCTTCGAACTTGCTGGTTCCTGGAGGCTTGTCCGTAAGGCGGATATAGCTTTGAGCGCCGGTGATCTTTCACTCCAGCAGGCTTTCTTCTTCCTCTGTTGCCTTCGAGAATACCGTCGCTTCTCTTTGAAGTTATACGGTTCTGTTGCCTTCGAGAAATATTACGAAATCTTTTTAGATTCCCGTAATACAACATCACCTTCTTTAAGGTGTTGTTGCTGGAAACATTGTCTTTACAATAGTTTCTGATTTCGTGATTTTCCATCGATTGTTCGCCAAGGGACTAACAGTTTAATATCAGTTTTTTTGGTAGAAGGAAAAATAAATTGACATAGGTAAAATAAATTGATTAGATGCTTGACTTGTAAAATAGTAGCATGGTTGGGGAGGACAGTTACTAGACGCTTGGACTATACACATATCATATTTTTTATGTTATTTATTTGAGAAATGTCTCGGAGGAGCATCTCGTTATATACTATTTGAGAGGTGTTTCAGATGAACACTCCTGGTTTGTTAATAGCGATTACGAGTTTACTGGATTATCCTAGTCGGCCCAAGTGTTGAATGTTGTCCACATATGCGTGAACACATGATAATGGTTCACTGTGCACCTTATTTAATCTTTCATTCTGCTTGTTATTATTGTTCGTATGTGGCTTGTATATTATGTATCTTGTTATATCCCATCAGGACCTGGTTTTCTTCCAGGTTTAGTTGAGTGCGGACATGGATTTGACGCAACTACAGTTCTAGCAAGCAATACTGAAACTCCTCCATCTTATATTCTTGCGAGCTTGGTTGGACTCGTTGTCACGATCCGCATCCACTTTTGGGAACGAGTACGTAACCAAGTCCAACCTATGTCGCTAGTACGCCGTCTATGATAACATGGTCCACAACAAGAATAATATCCACATAACATCCACAACTAAACCATCAAAGATAATATCCAATATTCTCAACAATAAACTAAGAAACTACCAAAATAATTCACTACAACTCATATAGTCTCGAGAACAAATCCGATAACAAAAATAAAATAGATAAACTATGATCCACAACTATGGCCACAAACTAATGGAAAAGCATAAGAAAGAAAATATGCTAATTCGTATCAGTGCCAGAATCTGGTACGTCAGTAACGTCAGTGTCGCCAACATATGTAATGCAGACCTCAGGACAGATGGCATCGTCTCAAGCTGAGAAATTGTAATGCCCGTATTTCGGAATACGTATTTTAATCAGGCTTATATGTATTTCGGACCTGTATTTTATTTTCTCAGATTCTGGCCTGTAATTGTATTTTTGGCTTAACTTGCGGATTTTAGTTTTCTCGTAAAACGGGTTTTGGACCTGGCTTGGTTTTATTTTGTGGAAAAGGAATTGGTTTGGTTTGGTTTAATATGCATTGGAACACCCTAGTTAATCTCCACCCTGATTCCACCAAAATCCACCCTCATTAAAATCCCCACCAACTTTCCCTCTCCTCATAACTTCCCTCATTAATTCCTAACTCCTTCTTCTTCCTTCTTCCACACAACACCAACACCATAGGCAAGTGCACCTTGCCACCACATAAGGACCCCATTTTATTTGTCCATTAGCTAAATTAGGCCATGGAGAACAACATTAGAACTTGGCATTTTGTGATTTGGAGCTTCCATTTTTTTAGATCTAGGTTTTAACCATTTTCGGTTTTTCCTGGTTTTGATCTATTAAACATACATTTTTCCTTGTTTTGAGGCTCCCATGTGGAAGAGAATTCAATTTTACACAAGTTAGAACTTTGGAAATCCAAATTTCGT
The DNA here is from genome assembly GCA_029216955.1 of Iris pallida. Taxonomy (NCBI): domain Eukaryota; kingdom Viridiplantae; phylum Streptophyta; class Magnoliopsida; order Asparagales; family Iridaceae; genus Iris; species Iris pallida. The sequence continues at coordinate 20,303,746 of JANAVB010024000.1, read as the reverse complement.
TTTGATTTGGCCAAGTTATGAAGATTTGAATTTAGGGTTCTTGGAGTTCTTCCTCTCGGCCAGATGGAGAAGATGACTCTCGGCCTGCGCTCTTTAGCGCATGGCCAGACTGCGCACTCCTCGGCCAGCGCTTTGCGCTGGGCTGACTTGCGCTGGCACTTCTTAGCCCAGCGCCTTCCTCCCCTTGGCGCACTTGAATGCTGCGCAGTTCATTCCCTGCGCAAGCCGACCCCAGCGCACTTGCCTGCTGCGCCGCTCGCTCTCAGCTCGGCTCAGCTCCAGCATAATCCAACCCTAGCGCAGCTCACCCCAGCGCGCTTGACTTCAGCACAACCCGCTCCCAGCGCAAGCCAACTTCGGTGCAACCCGACCCAGCGCAGTCCATCCCCTGCGCAGTTTATCCCCTGCGCAGTCCATTCCCCCTGCGCAATCTGATCCCCTGCGCAACCTACTGGCCCATGATGATTTGGTTTTATTTTTGGACTTGACTTCTCTTTTGTGGATTAGGGTTTTGGGATCTTGTTCCACACAACACGACTGTCTTGGCCCAACACGACCTGGCACGGTTTTCGGTGTTTCGCTTATGACTAGTACAGTTTTTTTTGTGATTTTCTGTGAAGTATAATCCTAGTACTTTCTGATCTTCTTGATGGTGATCCGATGGGGTGCGCCCTTAACTTTTAACCTGTAATTCATGATTAATCTTGATACTGGATAACTTGATAGTGGCCCATGGCGGCGCACTCCTGACTTGTAACTTGTACACCTGTAACTTGTAACTTGACTTGATGCTGTTGCGATGGCTAACTTGACTCGTATAATCAACTCTGACACCGTGGGTGTTCACTTTTGCTGCTTTGTGCAATCCACTTGTCTTGTCTTGTCTTGTCTTGCATCATGTCTAGGATGTGACTCCCTGGTTACCACGGTCAGGGATTCACCCTGAATATGGATTAGGCTAATGACTAGATCAAACTATAGTTCATGGAGAAATTCCAGTCACAGACGATCTCGTTATCTGGGCGCTTTTAAACGGACTTGTAGCCTGCCGATGTGTAGGACATATTTCCAGCACACTGTCATGTGTTGCACCCTCTAAGTCACCTAAGGGTATATCATCTCCTGGGCGATGTACCCAACCATACTCTCAATCCGCGGAAAGATAACTAGATAGTCTGCAGGGCTTGTGACTGGAAAATTCTCACATGTATCTTGTTAGTAATTAGGCTTGTGATAACCCTAGTTAGTTAAGTAGTAAGCCGTAATATTTGCTTGGCCGCTTGTGAATGGATGGTGTCTAGCCTGGTCCAAGTCTCGTCTAAGTCCCTGTACCTGGTACTCCTGTACATGATTATTCTACTTATCTTTAACAATAAATGGATAGAGACAAGTGCTATTCAGGCGAAGGGTTACAACCCCGATCCTTGTTTGGTTTACGGGTTGTAATCTGGCTCCCGGAATGGTTCCATGTCCCTAGTCGTTTATTGTCCAGCTGTACTTTTATTACTTGTACTTTTCTTCTATTTCTTATGTTCTGATATGCTGGCTTTTGTTCTTATTTCGTGGCCTCCTTTGTGGTACTTGCTCTTTCTGGGGTTTGACCCAGCTGGTTTTGTGTGGCCAGATTTCAGAGCAGCACCCGAGGATCTACCGAACTTCCAGTCCGATGGTGGCGACTAGAAGGAACCCGGTGTAACGCCCCAGTCCCAAAATACTTGAGACTAGATACGTATCATGCCAGCTGTATACATATGAGTAAATATACGACTCGTATATATACATAAGCTGTAAATGTAGTAATCCAAGACAACTAAATCTCATCCACAAAGATAAATAATGATATAAAGCAACTTTGAGTTTGTCATGTACACAATAGTTGGGCGGAGACAAAGTCCACTACCAACCAAATTAAATATGGAAAAATATACAAGGAAAGAATTTAGCAAGCGAGAGCAATGGCGAGTCCAAGAGCAATCATCACGAAGGAAGGAATGGCCTTAGCTAGAGCACCTGCAAGAAATCACGAAACGCACACCTGGAGAGATCACCATGTCCTCAGAGGGACGTAACAAGACACATAATATCATGCCGATAAACTGAATAAATAAAGCTCAATAGAAAAGTATGCATGGGTAAAGGTTCCTAACCATTCTACGTGGATTACAATTTAGAGGACAACGTTCTACGCAGGGGCTGTCTCAAGCATGTAATAAAGAGTGGCCAACAAGTAGCGCTCATCCGAGACACTATCGGCCGGGTAACACGTAGCGCTCATCCGAGATACTATCTCCCAAATGTGTAAAATAAAAGTAGCCCCTACGCTAGTAGCTGTCCCCTCCCCCCAATGATACTATACTTGTGTCGTAACCATGACACACAAACACGTGTCGTTTCCACCACACTGTTTAATATAGATAACTGTCAAGTCTTCTAATCATGCATCTATTGACAGTTATTCCTACGCATGCGCACGGGTGATCAGCTAATACGCATGTGACCTCTACATGATACTCACAACTCTCACACACAACTCATGTACAATCGTGACAAGTCAATGAGACACACTAAATTTGACGGTAGTCCCTTAACTCTAAGCCAATTGTATAAAATATAGTAATTTGTATTTACATATAATTTAAAAAGAAACAACTAAAATATGCATGATATTGAGCAGAAAATTTAAACAGTAAAGGCAAGGTGTCTTGCCTGGTGTGTCGCCTGGTGGGGTACGATGATCCGTCAAATCTTGTGGTCCAATAGCCATGTTCATTGTGTAGCGGTCCGAAGTCACAAAAATATAGGACGAACGATCAGTGATGATAAATGAAGGAGATTTTGCGGGATAGCAAACGATTTGTAGAAAATATTTATAATAATTGAATACTAGATTTTTATCATCAAAATAATATTTTAAATAATATATACTTTAAAAAGTCGAAATCGTTTTTTCAGCAAAAATATGCTCATAGATAGGAACAATATTTTGTTAGTTAAGATAAGGTAGATAATTATTTGAAAATACTTTGAAAATTATTCTACAAATTAGAGTCTACATTTTTCTTATTCAAAATACATAAGAATCAAAAAAAAACAAAAAGTAGATTTTTGTCAAAATAATTTGCAGGTTAACATCTACATATAATTTACCATAAACTAATTTAATGGTAATTCTCACGAATATAAAATATATCGATATTTAATTTATAGGAACATACTATTTGTAACTAATATACAGTAAAAATAAATATAATAATAATGTTATTATTTATTATTATCAAGGTATCAGAAAGTAATGCTATTACCAAAAATAATCATAATAGTAATAATAATAATAACAATAATAATAATAATAATAATAATAATAATAATAATAATAAAAATAGTAAATAGTATAACCTAATAATAGTAATTAATAATAATAACTAATATTAATAACAGTAATATTATAACATAATAATAGTAATAATAATAATAAATGATAATAATAAATAAATAATAATACACCCAACCATTTACTTCTTTCCCCATTTCTTAATCCCTGAGAGAGAGGGAGAGAGAGAGAATGAAAAGAAAAGGGGAGGGTTTCGGGAGTTACCGACGGTTTTCCCGGGCGGTCGTCGAGGTCGGCGACGGCAGCGGCGGAGTCTGGGCGTGCTCCGGACGAGGCCGGCGTCGGAGGTTACCAGCGGAGTGGATATCCGGGGCTGCGCGGCGTGGATGACCGGAGAGGAGGCGCGATGGGCGGAGGCCAGGCGGTTTCGCCGGCGTCGGGGCGGCGGATCTGAAGGGGGCGTCGGGGTTTCGGGCGCGCGGGCGGCGCGAAAGCTCGCCACGGGCGGCGCCGCAGCTCCACGCGCGGTGCTGGGAGCTAGGCGGGGTTTCTCGGCAAGGGAGGCTCGTTTCGGCTGTCGTCGGCTCGAGTCGGGGACGTTCGGTGAGGAGCGGGTCAGCGCTGAACTGGGCGACGACGGCCTTCGCGGGCGCGGCGGCTGTCAGTGCGGCCGGTTCTGGTCATCGGCGGCAGGAGCGGCCGAGGCAAGGTACGGGTTCTCCCCCCTTCTCTTTCTATGGTGTTGGTTGTGGATTTTGGTTGCGGTGGTGACGATGATGGTGGGGTGCTGCCGAGAGTTCGGAGACGGGGCATGGTGAAGGCGGGAGAGGATGACGGAGGCAGCGTAGATGGACGGAAGTGGCGGAATTGGGCGTAGGGTTAGATTTGGGTCGTGGTGGTCGTACTAGGGATGGTGATGGTGGCGAGGGTGTCGGGGATGACGATGCGGTAGAGACGGGTCGTTGTGGCCGGGGTGATGTAGGCTGTACTGGATTTTAGAATAGGATTAGGAGTCTGGCATGGTGTCCGGTGTGTCGGACACGGAGTGGAAGATACTGTAATTGTAATGGAGAAATTTTAGTGGATGGGAGACACAGACACGATGCACATCTGTTGATGATTGAAGTTTCTGGAGGAGTACCTCTCCTTTTATAGGAGGTAGGAATTTCCAGTTGGATAAGCCTTGGGTTTGTTTAAATCCCCATTAGATAAATCAATCTATTAAATTAAATCAATGAAATCAAATCTAAATCCAAATCCAATTAAATCTAATTTAATTTCCTTAGTTTAAAATCAAATCAATAAATCAAATTCCAATTATAGATATTAAATTAATCTATTTAAATGTTTCCATGGAATCAAATCAAATTTAAATTGTCACAAATATTTCAAAAATATGTTTTCCAAAAATACTATAATAATTAATTTCGAAAATTACATTATTTAAAATAAACAAATAAATAATTACGAAAATATATTTCCGTACAATTAATATTTACATAGATATACTTTTCTAATTTACCATTTTATAGGAAAAAAATTTATTTATTATTATAACTATATAAATGAAAGGCTTTTCATAAAAGTCATATACTTGAAAATAATAGCTAGAAATAATTTTTGTCTACATTAAAAATAATAAAAATAATGTTTTTTTAAAAAAATATGTACGCTCGCACATATTCGCACTCGACGAGCAAGAAAAATAATTTCGTACGCTACGTACAATACGACTACGCGACGTACAATACAAAATTTTAAATCGGTAACAAATTTAATAAAAAAATAAATAGTAGAAATTTAGAGGTTTTACATCCTACCCAACTTAAAAGAATTTTGTCCTCAAAATTAAGAATTTGTAGGGGGTGAGAAGACACAAGGGGGTATCGATGGGAAACAATCTATAACAAATTATGTCGTAAGGATTTACGATCTAGATCATAGAAAAATAATACGGTATGGTCACGGTAATGAATGAGAGTCATGATTAATAGAACGAAAAGATTCACTTAAATTAAGCGATTAGAGGGTCTTGATAGGGCCGAGTAGTTTGGGATGAAGATATAGCAACATCGAGTGGGAGTGGTCATAGGTGATAGGATAGCTAGAGGACATTCTAGTATAACGCTTTCGCCCTCCTAAAATGGGTGAAGGCGAAAGCAATATAGAGTTCGAAGGAGGCGTTATCGAATAATAATACGTGAGTCAAAGACGATCGAATAATTTCAAAAGAATTGTCAAGGCAGTCGTGGATGGAATTGTAGGGGCCAAGTTTAGTTATGTCCCCATCCACGTAGAGTAATAGACAAAAGCGAACCAAAGTGCACTTGGTTGATCAGACCACTATGCACCGGTTCTGATTTAGACGATAGGCTAGTGAGTGGCCACTCTATAGCATATGTCTTGATCAAGCTTGATAAGAATTAGCTTGCAAATACTAGGCTATATTAGCATCATTAGTCAAAATGGTAAATACATAGGCACGAGAGATTAAGATTTAAAGAAGGTAGAATGATTCTAAGTCATACAGTCGTCCTATAGTCTTCTTGTCCAAGTCCTTGGTTGGCTAGACGGGTTAGGTCCTCTAAATTCTAGGATCTAAATAAGCTTGCTAATATAGGTCACTAGGTCAAAGGGGTTGCTAGTTCATAAGGTATTCTACCCAACTTAAAGAATTTAACTAATGGTGTGATAGGTCCAGCAATCAAGATAAAATGCAAGGTTAAGCATGTAAGGATTTAAGTAGAACAAAAATCATATATCGGGTTGAAAGAATCGAGTCGAGGTCGAGTCTCATCTCAAGTTAAAAAGTATATTGGTTTCGCGGTAGGGATTAGAGTCCAGTCTTTTTGACCCGAGAGTCGCAACATGAAATTATAGTACAAGGAGACGTGTTTTAGTGGCACGTGATATACCTACATGAAGGTGGGCTCATCTAGGTCTTGCATGTGAACTTTGTGGGAAGAAAAAGTCTAGTATTGTGCTCCAAATACCCAAGTCACGGTAAAGGACACAAAAGAATTTAAAATAGAGAGTGGGAGTTTATGAGATAATGATCAACGAACAAAATAAATAACCGAGTTAAAGCATGAAATAAAGATAACTTAGATTCTAACAAATCAAGGTAAAATAAATTTGGAGTACAGTTTCAAAAAAATCTCATAGATAAGGGTATGGTCAAAGGAATGATTCCAATTATTTATAAGTTCAAACAATTAGATGGTCACGAATAAAGATCTAGATTTGAGGAAAGGGCGAGTGGGTCAAGATATGTTCATCGGTTTGGTCGATGACTGTCTATACTCGAGTATATACGACTATCATGGCAAATAGTGAGGATTACTTGTATCCCATTTGCTTGCTTCTTGGTCCTCTACCAATATATGATCTAATTCAAATTCCAAGTTCCTCAACAGTTTCGAAATAAAATCTCAAGATACTCCATCAAGTATTTAATCATGACTTAGAGTTTAATTTCTTTTAAATAAATTCCCAATAACCTTCATCATCTAATGCGGCACAACTAAATTTTCATAATAAGCCATCACTTTTAAAAAATTTCAATTCTCAAATGTACCTCAAGATAAACACTTAGCCCGTTCATCAATCGCAATCATGTAACTCAATTAAATCTCTCCTTTTTTTTCTTTTTTTTTTTACCATCATCTCTTCAACTCAAAATAAACTTATAAATCGTACGCGCCAATTTTAAAACTCAAGCTCTCTCAAACTAAACTTTCGTCTTCTCTAATTGTCTAAAAATCATAATTAAAACTCTTTAAATAATCTCGAGATAAACTTTATAATATTATCATCCAACTTTTAAAGTTAACCGTAAATCATGTGTCACAATATAAAAACTCAAGATATTTCTCAAATTGATTTCATATCTCTAATAAATCATAACTATTTCACAATTTCAAAATTCATAAAAATTTTGTTTTCTCGATCTAGCTCCTCTCGTGTATACCACCTTGTAAATTTTAAAATAAAATTTCAACTATCCTTTGATGGCGGTAATATGCTACTACCCAACTTGGAATAAACTAATCCTTAAAAGTTATATTTCTAAGAAAAATAAATGCCTTTATACTCAAATATAACCTCAATGGATATTATTTGTCAATGCAATCTATCTAGCCATGTGTTTAACCTATGGTCATATACTAGTGTAGTCACATTACTAAACACGAAACTAAAAAAATTACGGTAGAAGGAGTCAAGCAAGATGCAATTCAAGGAGGTCGAACGAGAGTTCGAAATTTGAAGTCAAGGAAGGATGTTAAGTAGGTGGATGAGATTCTAGACTCTAATCCTATATTGCAGGCCCGTTCGGTACAGTCATGTAACCGAAACGGCAAACTTGACCTGCATGGACCACCACAAAAATATGTAACGCCCCAGTCCCAAAATACTTGAGACTAGATACGTATCATGCCAGCTGTATACATACGAGTAAATATACGACTCGTATATATACATAAGCTGTAAATGTAGTAATCCAAGACAACTAAATCTCATCCACAAAGATAAATAATGATATAAAGCAACTTTGAGTTTGTCATGTACACAATAGTTGGGCGGAGACAAAGTCCACTACCAACCAAATTAAATATGGAAAAATATACAAAGAAAGAATTTAGCAAGCGAGAGCAATGGCGAGTCCAAGAGCAATCATCACGAAGGAAGGAATGGCCTTAGCTAGAGCACCTGCAAGAAATCACGAAACGCACACCTGGAGAGATCACCAGGTCCTCAGAGGGACGTAACAAGACATATAATATCATGCCGATAAACTGAATAAATAAAGCTCAATAGAAAAGTATGCATGGGTAAAGGTTCCTAACCATTCTACGTGGATTACAATTTAGAGGACAACGTTCTACGCAGGGGCTGTCTCAAGCATGTAATAAAGAGTGGCCAACAAGTAGCGCTCATCCGAGACACTATCGGTCGGGTAACACGTAGCGCTCATCCGAGACACTATCTCCCAAATGTGTAAAATAAAAGTAGCCCCTACGCTAGTAGCTGTCCCCTCCCCCCATTGATACTATACGTGTGTCGTAACCATGACACACAAATACGTGTCGTTTCCATCACATTGTATAATATAGATAACTGTCAAGTCTTCTAATCATGCATCTATTGACAGTTATTCCTACGCATGCGCACGGGTGATCAACCAATACGCAGGTGACCTCTACATGATACTCACAACTCTTACACACAACTCGTGTACAATCGTGACAAGTCAATGAGACACACTAAATTTGACGGTAGTCCCTTAACTCTAAGCCAATTGTATAAAATATAGTAATTTGTATTTACATATAATTTAAAAAGAAACAACTAAAACATGCATGATATTGAGCAGGAAATTTAAACAGTAAAGGCAAGGTGTCTTGCCTGGTGTGTCGCCTGGTAGGGTACGATGATCCGTCAAATCTTGTGGTCCAATAGCCATGTTCATTGTGTAGCGGTCTGAAGTCACAAAAATATAGGACGAACGATCAGTGATGATAAATGAAGGAGATTTTGCGGGATAGCAAACGATTTATAGAAAATATTTATAATAATTGAATACTAGATTTTTATCATCAAAATAATATTTTAAATAATATATACTTTAAAAAGTCAAAATCGTTTTTCAGCAAAAATATGCTCATAGATAGGAACAATATTTTGTTAGTTAAGATAATGTAGATAATTATTTGAAAATACTTTGAAAATTATTCTACAAATTGGAGTCTACATTTTTCTTATTCAAAATACATAAGAATAAAAAAAAAGAGTAGATTTTTGTCAAAATAATTTGCAGGTTAACATCTACATATAATTTGCCATAAACTAATTTAATGGTAATTCTCACGAATATAAAATATATCGATATTTAATTTATAGGAACATACTATTTGTAACTAATATACAGTAAAAATAAATATAATAATAATGTTATTATTTATTATTATCAAGGTATCAGAAAGTAATGCTATTACCAAAAATAATTATAATAGTAATAATAATAATAACAATAATAATAATAATAATAATAATAATAATAACAAAAACAGTAAATAGTATAACCTAATAATAGTAATTAATAATAATAACTAATATTAATAACAGTAATATTATAACATAATAATAGTAATAATAATAATAAATGATAATAATAAATAAATAATAATACACCCAACCATTTACTTCTTTCCCCATTTCGTAATCCCTGAGAGAGAGGGAGAGAGAGAGAATGAAAAGAAAAGGGGAGGGTTTCGGGAGTTACCGGCGGTTTTCCCGGGCGGTCGCCGAGGTCGGCGATGGCAGCGACGGAGTCTGGGCGTGCTCCGGGCGAGGCCGACGTCGGAGGTTACCAGCGGAGTGGTGATCCGGGGCTGCGCGGCGTGGATGACCGGAGAGGAGGCGCGATGGGCGGAGGCCAGGCGGCTTGGCCAGCGTCGAGGCGGCGGATCTGAAGGGGGCGCCGGGGTTTCGGGCGCGCGGGCGGCACGGAAGCTCGCCACGGGCGGCACCGCGGCTCCACGCGCGGTGCTGGGAGCTAGGCGGGGTTTCTCGGCAAGGGAGGCTCGTTTCGGCTGTCGTCGGCTCGAGTCGGAGACGTTCGGTGAGGAGCGGGTCAGCGCTGAACTGGGCGACGACGGCCTTCGCGGGTGCGGTGGCTATCAGTGCGGCCGGTTCGATTCTGGTCATCGGCGACAGGAGCGGCCGAGGCAAGGCACGGGTTCTCCCCCTTCTCTTTCTATGGTGTTGGTTGTGGATTTTGGTTGCGGTGGTGACGATGATGGTGGGGTGCTGCTGAGAGTTCGGAGACGGGGCACGGTAAAGGCGGAGGAGGATGACGGAGGCAGCGTAGATGGACGGAAGTGGCGGAATTGGGCGTAGGGTTAGATTTGGGTCGTGGTGGTCGTACTAGGGATGGTGATGGTGGCGAGGGTGTCGGGGATGACGATGCGGTAGAGACGGGTCGTTGTGGCCGGGGTGATGTAGGCTGTACTGGATTTTAGAATAGGATTAGGAGTCTGGCATGGTGTCCGGTGTGTCGGACACGGAGTGGAAGATACTGTAATTGTAATGGAGAAATTTTAGTGGATGGGAGACACAGACACGATGCACATCTCTTGATGATGGAAGTTTCTGGAGGAGTACCTCTCCTTTTATAGGAGGTGAGAATTTCCAGTTGGATAAGCCTTGGGTTTGTTTAAATCCCCATTAGATAAATCAATCTATTAAATTAAATCAATGAAATCAAATCTAAATCCAAATCCAAATCCAATTAAATCTAATTTAATTCCCTTAGTTTAAAATCAAATCAATAAATCAAATTCCAATTATAGATATTAACTTAATCTATTTAAATGTATCCATGGAATCAAATCAAATTTAAATTGTCACAAATATTTCAAAAATATGTTTTCCAAAAATACTATAATAATTAATTTCAAAAATTACATTATTTAAAATAAATAAATAAATAATTACAAAAATATATTTTCGTACAATTAATATTTACATAGATATACTTTTCTAATTTACCATTTTATAGGAAAAAAATTTATTTATTATTATAACTATATAAATGAAAGGCTTTTCATAAAAGTCATATACTTGAAAATAATAGCTAGAAATAATTTTTGTCTACATTAAAAATAATAAAAATAATGTTTTTTTTTAAAATATGTACGTTCGCACATATTCGCACTCGACGAGCAAGAAAAATAATTTCGTGCGCTACGTACAATACGACTACGCGACGTACAATACAAAATTTTAAATCGGTAACAAATTTAATAAAAAAATAAATAGTAGAAATTTAGGGGTTTTATACCCGAGCTACGAGTGGGTTTTCCATTTTGTTTCACTAACTCCATTGTAAATTTTTCTTTTGAGGCGTTTAACCGACGAGCACCTGTTAGCTCGATGCATCTTTACTTACTGTCTGCCTACGGGCTGTAAAAATGATTAACAAATCCTAGGGTTGATCATGTATGACTTAACTCTTGCTAGTTCTCGCATTTTGTATGACTAGCTTCATGATCAACTGAATATATAATATTTGGGACGCCTTTTATTGTATATTTGGTGGTATAACATCTTGTAACTATATTACTTGCTTGAGATTGAGACAATAGGCTTGACCATAAGAGACCGTTGGCTTGTAGTAAACCCTCATATCTAGACAGCCGTGACCGTATAGCGAGATGGATTCCATTTCAATATACGTAGCTGGCTATGTACGCCCCCGCTCTCCAGTATTCTGGTTCTGGGGCGTGACATGGTTTAAGTGGTGGCCCATACAGGTCTTGGCATTTAAGAATGTGAGGGTTTACCTAATAGATGTCTCAATCAGTATTCGCCCTTGATCTCTGCTCGTATCTTCAAATCCCTGAGAATCTTGACCTGATCACATGCTTATATCGTTGATCTGTCCTGGTCCTTCCTTATTGTTTTTCCTGTGTCATCTTCTTCAGCGGTACTGTACCTGACCCCGCCGATCAGCCAGGTGGAGCACTTTCCGTGGACCAGCCGCAACTTGGAGATCAAGTCCAGCATTCCGGAGTAGCCTCCAGAGTTGTACCTACCGGAGGAGAATCACCAATCCGGCCCGTCCAGCCCGCCGAGCCTGACGATGGCACCTTGGTAGGTCTCATCAGGACCTTGGTAGCTTCCCAGGATCGTAGAGGAGACGTCTTGCACCAGGTAGTGGCAGATGCTTTGACCAGAGGCGGTCATCCAGGGAACAGCACGGCCAACAGCTTCAAGCGCTTGAACCCTCCATTCTTCGACGGCAGCGAAGATGCGATTGCCGCGGACGCTTGGCTTCAGGATACCGAGGTGGTTCTGGAAGCCGCTAGGACACCTGAGAATGTGAAGGTGGCGGTGGTACGCCTACAGTTGCTAGACTTAGCTCGCAGTTGATGGGCGGTGCAGGCCGTGGGATTAGCAGCGCCGGTTACTTGGGCGGTGTTCAGAGAAAGATTCCAGACGAAGTATTTTGATGTTGTAGCTCGGTACGACCTACAGACGAGATTTAGCAACTTGAAGCAAGGAGGCAGAACGGTCGACGGTTATGCATCTGAGTTTTCTAGACTCAGTAGGTTTGCCCCCACCTTGGTGGCGATTGAGTTTGATAGGGACCAGCGGTTCCAGCAGGGACTGTATTTAGAGATCTTGTTGGCAGTTGAACAGTTCGAGCACCAGACGTTCGATACAGTATTGAGGGCAGCTAGGAGGCATGAGTATACCGTCCAGAGGATAGTGGACAGGACCGAAGGTAGGAAGCAGTCTCACAATCAGATGCACCAATCATCGGCTCCAGTCCCGGCAGTCTTGGCTTTGACAATTGGAACTCCGAGGCAGGCGGCCTCAGTAACGTCGGTTCAACATTCAACCCCGACGTTCCCTTAGCAACAGAAGCAGAAGCAGTCTTCCGTAATGGGTTGCACTCATTGTGGGAAGCCAGAACACGTTATTTCAGAGTGTCGTAGAGCTCAGGGATTATGTTTGGCTTGTGGGGCATCGGACCACAAGATAGGGTCCTGTCCGAATAGGGCCAGTTCATCATCGGCCCAGACTAGTCCCTCGGTAAGGGAACCAGCACCCGCACCAGAGCAGCAGCAGTACCAGCCTCTGAGGCCATTGCCGCCTCAGGCTCAGCAGTATGCCCTGGTCCAACTCAGATTCAGAACCAGCAGAGAGGTTCTAGCAGGATATTTCCCTTTTTCTCATTGCCTTCAAATTCTTGCTTGCATGATTGATTGTTGATTGATTGCTTAGTATAGCTTAGTCCTAGGTATATAGGGCCGTTCGATATCCTGGATCGAGTAGGAGATGTATCCTACCGTCTCGCTCTTCCACCGTCGCTAAGTGAGGTGCATGATGTATTCCATGTGTCCCAATTACGACGGTACATCCCGGACCCGAACCATATCCTAGATCATTCAGAATTGGTTGTTGGTACCAACCTTTCGTATGAGAAGAGGCCCGTGTCTATATTGGACCGAAAAGAAAAGATACTCAAGAATAAGACTATTAGCTTAGTCCGTGTTGCTTGGGGTCATCACTCTCTAGGTGAGTCAACATGGGAGCGTGAGGATGACATCCGATCGCGATATCCCGACTTGTTTGACTCGTAAGGTATAATGTCTTCCTTATGCCTTATGCTTTCCATCCCTTGCTTGCATGTATGATTGTATGATTGTTTGCTTAGTGTAGCTTAATTGTTAATAGTATAGCGGGCTCTTACATCTCTAAGCATCTTGATTTAAATTCCGAGGACGGAATTCTTTTAAGGTGGGTAGAGTTGTAATGCCCGTATTTCGGAATACGTATTTTAATCAGGCTTATATGTATTTCGGACCTGTATTTTATTTTCTCAAATTCTGGCATGTAATTGTGTTTTTGGCTTAACTTGCAGATTTTGGTTTTCTCGTAAAACGGGTTTTGGACCTGGCTTGGTTTTATTTTATGGAAAAGGAATTGGTTTGGTTTGGTTTAATATGCATTGGAACACCCTAGTTAATCTCCACCCTCATTCCACCACAACCCACCCTCACTAAAATCTCTACCAACTTTCTCTCTCCTCATAACTTTCCTCATTAATTCCTAACTCCTTCTTCTTCCTTCTTCCACACAACACCAACACCATAGGCAAGTTCACCTTGCCACCACATAAGGACCCTATTTTATTTATCCTTTAGCTAGATTAGGCCATGGAAAACAACATTAGAACTTGGCATTTTGTGATTTGGAGCTTCTATTTTTCTAGATCTAGGTTTTAACCATTTTCGATTTTTCTTGGTTTTGATCTATTAAACTTAGATTTTTTTTCCTTGTTTTGAGGCTTCCATGTGGAAGAGAATTCAATTTTACACAAGTTAGAACTTTGGAAATCTAAATTTCGTTTTGATTTGGCCAAGTTATGAAGATTTGAATTTAGGGTTCTTGGAGTTCTTCCTCTCGGCCAGATGGAGAAGATGACTCTCGGCCTGCGCTCTTTAGCGCATGGCCAGACTGCGCACTCCTCGGCTAGCACTTTGCGCTGGGCTGAGTTGCGCTGGTGCTTCTTAGCCCAGCGCCTTCCTCCCCTTGGCGCACTTGAATGCTGCGCAGTTCATTTCCTGCGCAAGCCGACCCCAGCGCACTTGCCTGCTGCGCCGCTCGCGCTCAGCTCGGCTCAGTTCCAGTGCAATCCAACCCTAGCGCAGCTCACCCCAACGCGCTTGACTTCAGCGCAACCCGCTCCCAGTGCAAGCCAACTTCGGCGCAACCCGACCCAGCGCAGTCCATCCCTTGCGCAGTTTATCCCCTGCACAGTCCATTCCCCCTGCGCAATCTGATCCCCTGCGCAACCTACTGGCCCATGATGATTTGGTTTTATTTCTTGGACTTGACTTCTCTTTTGTGGATTAGGGTTTTGGGATCTTGTTCCACACAACACGACTGTCTTGGCCCAATACGACCTGGCACGGTTTTCGGTGTTTCGCTTATGACTAGTACGGTTTTTTTTTGTGATTTTTTGTGAAGTATAATCCTAGTACTTTCTGATCTTCTTGATGGTGACCCGATGGGGTACGCCCTTAACTTTTAACCTGTAATTCATGATTAATCTTGATACTGGATAACTTGATAGTGGCCCGTGGCGGCGCACTCCTGACTTGTAACTTGTACACCTGTAACTTGTAACTTGACTTGACTTGATGTTGTTGCGATGGCTAACTTGACTCGTATAATCAACTCTGACACAGTGGGTGTTCATTTTTGCTGCTTTGTGCAATCCACTTGTCTTGTCTTGTCTTGCATCATGTCTAGGATGTGACTCCCTGGTTACCACGGTCAGGGATTCACCCTGAATATGGATTAGGCTAATGACTTGATCAAACTATAGTTCATGGAGAAATTCCAGTCACAAGCGATCTTGTTATCTGGGCGCTTTTAAACGGACTTGTAGCCTGCCGACGAGTAGGGCACATTTCCAGCACACTGTCATGTGTTGCACCCTCTAAGTCACCTAAGGGTATATCGTCTCCTGGGCGATGTACCTAACCATACTCTCAACCTGCAGAAGGATAACTAGATAGTCTGCAGGGCTTGGGACTGGGAAATTCTCACCTGCATCTTGTTAGTAATTAGGCTTGTGATAACCCTAGTTAGTTAAGTAGTAAGCCATAATATCTGCTTGGCCGCTTGTGAATGGATGGTGTCTAGCCTGGTCCAAGTCTCGTCTAAGTCCCTGTACCTGGTACTCCTGTACATGATTGTTCTACTTATCTTTAACAATAAATGGATAGAGACAAGTGCTATTCAGGCGAAGGGTTACAACCCCGGTCCTTGTTTGGTTTACGGGTTGTAATCTGGCTCCCGAAATGGTTCCATGTCCCTAGTCGTTTATTGTCCAGCTGTACTTTTATTACTTGTACTTTTCTTCTATTTCTTATGTTCTGATATGTTGGCTTTTGTTCTTATTTCGTGGCCTCCTTTGTGGCACTTGCTCTTTCTGGGGTTTGACCCAGCTGGTTTTGTGTGGCCAGATTTTGGAGCAGCACCCGAGGATCTACCGAACTTCCAGTCCGATGGTGGCGACTAGAAGGAACCCGGGCTACGAGTGGGTTTTCCATTTTGTTTCACTCACTCCATTGTAAATTATTCTTTTGAGGCGTTTAGCCGACGAGCACCTGTTAGCTCGATGCATCTTTACTTACTGTCTGCCTACGGGCTGTAAACATGATTAACAAATCCTAGGGTTGATCATGTATGACTTAACTCTTGCTAGTTCTCGTATTTTGTATGACTAGCTTCATGATCAACTGAATATGTAATATTTGGGACGCCTTTTATTGTATATTTGGTGGTCTAACATCTTGTAACTATATTACTTGCTTGAGATTGAGACAATAGGCTTGACCATAAGAGACCGTTGGCTTGTAGTAAACCCTCATATCTAGACAGCCGTGACCGTATAGCGAGATGGATTCCATTTCAATATACGTAGCTGGCTATGTACGTCCCCGCTCTCCAGTATTCTGGTTATGGGGCGTGACAGAAATAATTATCCAGTAAAGATTGGAGCAAGATCACCATAACACTACACTACACAATATAATATACAAACATGAAAGAATAACAGTAAAAGTAAGGATAACTATAGGCATGACATGATACGATAAGAAAAGTATAATTATAATAAGAAGAACATATGAAATTAGACTCGATGGAAGAAGAATAATTGAACAGTATGCAACAAGAAATCACGTGTACTGTGTGTTTTAGAATACTAGCTTTCTGCATGTAGACGGCTTGGGATATACGTTAATCGTACGTGTGGTGCACGATTGATATTATTCAGGTTAAACAGGAAGGAATTTATATGGGGTAACATAGACCACATGTATACTCATAGTATTCCCCGCCCACAACTCACAAGAAAACATATGTTCACTATATATAACAACATAGGTAAACGGGTAATCACAATACAACATAGTGAACAAGTATAACAGGTAAACATAAATAAGTAACTGGAGAAGGACTACGCTCGTGCAGAAAAAATTAATCATGATGAATCAAGAACAATGGCAACATAATATATGAAGAAGTAATCATGAAAAGATGATATAAAGATACATGCAGTATAAAATAAAGGTAATATAGTGTCATAGTAAAACTTGTCTGATTTTTTAGACAAACTGTTTTCACAAGTCGATAACGAAAGTAACTCCGACCTAGAAGCTTCCAAACCATATCATACCAATGCATCACGAATCGTGCACGGAAACCACAAATCAGTTCTAAGATTCCTAATCTAAAAATCATAAGAAAATGACTAATGGGTTAACCTATGTAATATTGTTTAATTCTAAAATAATTACTTAAAAATCTAATTTAATCTAATAATAATCTAAATATAATTTAAATAAGAAATTATGGCCATAGAAAGCCACGGTTCTAATTTTGAGATCCATGGCACGCAAATCGAGGCATGTTATTGACTAACTAGTCAAACGTTATGAACTCAGTGATTTGAGAGTGTAACTTGGTGAACTTCAGTACCATGAGTGCACCGAAATCGACCATGCCATAAAATCACGATTTGGTAAAAGTTATCGTCGTTATGGTTAACCGTGACCAAATCGATAAATTATCGGTAAAATCTAAGTTCAACAAATTAAATAAAATATTAAATGAATTTATAAATTTCTGGAAAAATTATATGATATAGATATTTGTGACAGCTTTCCATAACTTAAAACGGATCACAAAACGGAGTTTCGAATCTCCCGAAATCTCAAAAAGAGTGCGACGCGTCAATTTTTGGACAACCGACACTCAAATAAATCTCCAGAAATTTAGATAATTATAGAAAATAAAATACATTTTGGAAAGATAACCTCGATAAGGTTCTAGAAAATGGCGCACGAAATTGACGTCAGAGTTGATCGCAACCGCTCCGTGAAGTTGAAGGAAGCCGACAGGTAGGCCCACCCGGGTGGATGACTGGGTAATTACTTATTTAAATGCAAAAAATTATGTAAAAATTATTTTAACTCTAAATAAATTCAAATAAATTCCAAAAAAATTCAAAAAAATTCCAAAAATTCTACAAATATTTTTAGGTGTCTAGAGCATAAATAAAAAGTTTGGTCTAAAAATAACCCCGAATGACTTTACAGTAAATCCTGAAAGTCCTTAAAAATAATAAACCCTTAAATATTAAATACTTAAAAATATCCAAAAATTCTTGAAAAATATAAAATATATAAATAATATATTTAGGACTACCTGGAGACCATAGTGACCCTATAGTAGCATACTGCATCTATGGACTTAGGTAAAACCTCCTTATGATTCCAAAACAAACCCTAAATAAAAATTTAAAAAAAATTCTAAGAAACAGGTGCTACATTTGTTACTTTATCTTATTGCATATTCTACCAGTCTACTAGTAGTGGATTCATCTCCACCGAATTGATTCTTATTTCTTGCTATACTTTGCTATTCTATAGTTTTTTTTGTTATTATTTGACATTTATGTACCACTTTGTTCAGTACTTATTATTATTTCTGGATGGATCTAGGCTTTATACATGTTATGAGTGTTTATAGTTTGCGGACTTGAGTCTAATATAGACATCGTATGTACGAATTACACAAATTTTATTATTGAAAGGTCTTTTGATTCGTACAAGATAGCCATGTCACGTGCTAGTCCCCTAAGTTTTAGAGCTGGGACGTTACAGAATGTAAGAAAATTTTGAATCACAAGAAAAATTGGTAGAATTCTTAGCAGAAAAAATGAAACACATATTGTCTCTTCGAACCACATCATCAATAGATCATCTAAAATAAATCCTTTTATGGAAATATTTGGTTGCCTGTAAAAGGTTATTATACACATACACCAATTTTGACGTTTGTTTTGTTGTAAATATAACACTTATAGTAACAAAAGTTGTATTATTATACCAAATTCTAGTAAATTCTGCAGCATTTGCTGCAATCAAATGACTGCAACCCTAATTACAATACTTTTTTTCCTTTTCTTTTTTCATGAAATCTCCATTTGCAAGCAAACAACCCTTAAATTAGACTAGTACGTTCTCGTACAATGCACGTCCCAAAAAATAAATTATATAATATTATTAAAAATAGATAAAAATTTAAATTATATTAAATAATTTAAATATGATTGAACATATTTTAATTAAAATATGCTATATTTTTTTAGAACTCTCTCTCTCTCTCTCTCTCTCTCTCTCTATATATATATATATATAAAATATATATATATAAAATATATATATATATATATATATATATATATATATATATATATATATATATATATATATATATATATATATATATATATATATATATATATACGTTCTCGTACAATGCACGTCCCAAAAAATAAATTATATAATATTATTAAAAAAATAGATAAAAATTTAAATTATATTAAATAATTTAAATATGATTGAACATATTTTAATTAAAATATGCTATATTTTTTTAGAACTCTCTCTCTCTCTCTCTCTCTCTCTCTCTATATATATATATATATTTTTTTTTGTTTTATATATATATATATATATATATATATATATATATATATATATTTTAATATATATATATATATATATATATATATATATATATATATATATATATATATATATATATATATATATATATATATATATATATATATATATATATATATATATATATATATATATATATATATATATATATTTTTTTTATATATATATATATATATATATATATTTTTTTTTTTTTTTAATATATATATATAATATATATATATATATATATATATATATATATATATATATATATATATATATATATATATATATATATATAATGTAGTTTAAATATGATTTGAATGTTGAATAGAATTTAATTTTGATTTGTTATAAATATGTTTATATGATTTTGGATATATGTTTAGACAGTTTAAAGGATTTTAGATTTTTTTCCAAGAATATACATATGGTGGTAGTTTGAAGAATTTTAATTTTTTTATTTACATGAGGATATACATATGGCTATGACTTATTTTGAGTTGTTTTCAAGCCTAAAGATGAATTCGTGGAGTAGAAACTCATCGAAATACAATGTCCTTATCATCGGACTTCAACTGGCTAAACAGCTAGAGGTGGACTATTTGGAAGCCTATGGAGGTTCTAAGCTGATAATCGACCAGGTTCGAGGGGAGTACGAGGTCCGGTATGAAGACCTGATCTCCTACTATCAAGCGACAATAAACTGCATAGTCTGTGAGAGAAAACATTTAGTCTTTAATTCCGACGTCCGTCTCTGCAGAGTAGCTTCGAATATGTTCAATTTGTTCTTAGTGTACACCAGCTCTCCACCAATCATTATGACTGAATGCTGTGTTTTGACAAGAACGCTATGGAAGCTGCAAGACCAGCAAGGACGTTAGCCTCAATATTCTGCAAACGGGGTATGTGTACTATGAAGAACCCGGTAAAGGTTGAAGAGTCACTAACTGAGCACGATTGTTCATGCCCAAAGTTACTTTATAAGTCGAAGGCTTATTACCAAGAGGAAGGGAGAGCTAGGTTTCAGTCTGTAAGCAACTGAACCATGAGAATTAAATGCGCATTTTGAAATGGATTGTCACAAAATATAAGTTTAATTTTGTGATTCCTTAAAAATGTCATCTAAACTTCGATCTTCAGAAGGAGTCGTTGCACCAAAAAAGAAGAAGGTTAATGACTCTTTTATGAAAGTGACAGATTTTAGCTATGGTAAGCTTCGACTAGCTAAAAAATCGTGAATTTTGTTTTAGAGTTTGTATATTATGTAATTTGTCTTTTTCTTTTTTTTGGGTATAGATTGTAGTTGGATGATTTTGGTTTACCATCATAATGGAACACGAGGGGAAGTTTTCCACTAATTAGTCAAAAAAAACATTAGTTTACTTTCCTATAGTTAGGGCAGAGTCGCCTCTAAGCCTAGGTGATCTAGGCACGGGCCCACGGGCCTAGGGCCCCAAAAAATTTACAAACCCCCCTAAATTTTACAAAGTCCCTCTAAAATTTACAAATGCTTAAAAATTGACATAGGGGCTCCATTTTCAGAATCGTGGTCCCATTTTTGCTAGAGTCGACCTTGAATGAGGGTTAGTTTGATTTTTGTTCAAATGACAAATTTAGTTTCAAATAGCAAAGACCAAATAATACTCTCGTCAGCGTCATTGTCTGATGTTCATTAATTTTGGTCAATTTTGTATCTAAAATTTTCTGAAATACCCACTTTCGGGGTGGATGTTTATGAAAAACCCACCCGTAGGATGAGTTTTATGAAATACCCAAAATTATGTATTTTCACGTTAAATATTCCAAGATTCCCTTTAGATGCTCTATATTTACAAAATTGCCATTTGATAATACCATTACTATCCCTTTGTGCAAATTTGGTCATATTTGAATTCAGAAACTCATATTTGGATTACGATTTTCGTTTTCTTCTTCTTCACGAGAGATCTGGATTCCGTTGCTCTCATCTTCAGCAGAGATCGTAAAGATCGTTCGTAGTTCACTATGCTTTTCTTTAGTCAAACTCCGATCATCGCTCATCATCATCATCATCATCATCTTTGTGGAGAGATTTGAAGTTTTTCGACGATTAGGTCAATTGTTGAGAGAAGATCTTTTTCTTCTCTTTCTGTAGATCTTAAAACAAGGTGAGAGTTCATATATGTAGAAATTCATTCATCATCTTCGTAGATCTTGAAATTTTTACTGAATTTGAATTTGTTATAAAAAAAATTTAATTGAGAAACGATTAAAGAGATCTTTAATCTGGTTCTTTTGTGTTGATTTGAGCTTGAATAACTTCAGAGAACTATTTTGGTTTTTTTTTCCTAAAAATTTGATTTCAGAAGTGATGCAACCTTTTTCCTGATATTCTCCGTATGAATATGACGGTGAATGATATTTACCGTGCTAATATGACGGAGAATAGTCATCCTCCGTTCATTTGTCACAGAGAAAGACCATTCTCCGCTCACCTCTCACGGAGAACAACCGTTCTCCGTTTGAAACATGACGGGGAATAGTCATTCTCCGTTACCGAAAGACGAAGAATAATCATTCCCCATGAGTAGTAAACGGATAGTGATCATTCTCCGTTATATTAGGACGTCGAACGATCAGAAATGTGTTATTCTGATTTATGATCTCTTCTGTTTTTATGTTTTCAGGGGATGGATTCAAGCTGTTTAGTTAATCTTTGTTTCAAGGGAGACCTACTTTCCTACCGTGT
Source organism: Iris pallida (assembly GCA_029216955.1). Lineage (NCBI taxonomy): Eukaryota > Viridiplantae > Streptophyta > Magnoliopsida > Asparagales > Iridaceae > Iris > Iris pallida. Next base: position 20,281,584 of record JANAVB010024000.1, on the reverse strand, counting down.
CACTTATGAAAGTACCGTAGAATTTTTAAAGCATCAAGTGTGCGATCGATGGACTTTTTTGGATCCACATTCCTTTTATTTCAAGTTTTTGCATTCTGATAGGACTGAATTGTACATTGACAGTGATTTTTGGCTTCGGTCATTGGTTGGTGGTTTCCATGGTACCCATCACGTGAACTTTGATCTATTTTTGGAGCAAGTATATCCTCCATGTTCTTCATCGATATCTTTTCCTTGTCAAAATATTCCCATGGTACCTTCGTCTTCCTTTTCTAGATCTTTGAGTAGATGTTCTCCTACTGTCACGCCCCAGAACCAGAATACTGGAGAGCGGGGGACAAACACAGCCAGCTACGTATATAGAAGTGTAATCCACCTCGACATATGGTCACGACTGTCTAGATGCATGAGGGTTTATTTACAAGCCATCAGTCTCTTATGGTCAAGAACAAGTCTAGTGTCTCAATCTCAAGCAAATAAGTACAGGTCACAAGATAGTAGATTATCAGACATACAAAGTAAGGCATCCCAAACATTACATATTCAGATGATCATGAAGCTAGTCATACAAAATGTGAGGACTAGCAAGAGTTTCAGTCATACATGATTAACCCTAGGATTTGTTAATCATGTTACAGCCCGTAGGCAGACAGTAAGTAAAGTATTCAATATGAGCTAACACTTGCTCGGTGGCTAAACGTCTCAAAAGAATAATTTTACAATTAGAGCGGGAGAGCAAAATAAACCCACTCGTTACCAGGATTTTTTCTAGTGTTCACCTTCTGGCTGGAAGGCTGGGAGATCCTTGGGTGCTGCTCCAAAATCTGGCCATACAAAACCAGCTGGGTCAGACCCCAGAAAGAGCAAGTGCCACAAGGGAGGCTTCACTTAAGAACTAAAACCAGCATATCAGAACATAAACAAGAATAATAACAAGAAGACATAAAATATAAATAAGGCAACAATGATGAGAGGACGAGAAACTATTCCAGAAGCCAGGTTAAAATCCTTAAACCAAACAAGGACCGGGGTTATAACCCTTCGCTTGAACAGAATCGGGTCTCTAGACATTTATTGCTAAGAGTAAAGCGTAAGCAAGCATGTCCTGAGATAGCCATGTACTGGATCTAGACAAGACTGGACAGGATTGGACTCCATCCAACATTCACGGCCAAGCAAAGAGTACGACTTGATACTTGAACTAACTAGGGTTATCACAAGTCTAGTTACTAGCAAGATGCAATGAGATGTTCCGGCAGTCACAAGTCCTGCAGCTATCTAGGTTATCCAGGCGAGGTTCATGTAAGGGTTATCAAGAACTATTAGGTGACTTGGAGTGCAACACATGACAGTGTGCATATTACTTGTTTCAAGAAGTGACCCACATGACAGTGGGCTGGAAATGTGCCCTACTCGTCGGCAGGCTACAAGTCCATCAGGTGTGGCCGGGATAACGGGATCGCCAGTAACTGGAAATATCTCTCTATATGAGCTACTTTGATCAATCTAGGTAATTAACCTAGTCAGATTCAGCATGAATCCCTGACCGTGGTAACCAGGAATGTAAGTCCTAAACATGATGCAAGACGAGACTGGTAGGTTATACAAGCACATTCAAGAACAATCACCCACGGTGTCAAGATGAGTTATTACTCAGCATGTCAAGATAGCCGTCGCAACAGCATTCAAGATTACATGTCAGGTTTACTTGTCAAGAGTATGCCACGATGGACCACTATCATGTCATTATCATGTCAAGGTTACTTGTTAAGAGTACACCACGACGGGCCACTATCGTGTTCTATCCCTACATTATCCTGAATGAGAGAAACTTGCATAAAATAGCTAGTAACATATTCTTGAAGCCAAGGAAAAGATCTACAACTTTCATGTTGGGAGTTGGGAGAAATTTTTGCCACAAATCAGCCAAATAGGACATTAAACAGCCAAAAACAGCTAAAATAGGCACTATGCGGCCAGGCACTATGCAGCTATGCGGACTGGCACTATGCGGCCAGGTACTGTACAGCTATGCGGACGGGAACTATACGGCCAGGCACTATACAGCTATGCGGACTGGCACTATACGGACAGGCACTATACATCTATGCGGACTGGTACTATACGGCTAGGCACTATGCATCTATACGGACTGACACTATGTATCTATGCGAACTGGCACTATACGGCCAGAATGCTCATCTTCTCTAAAAATATGAGAAAGATGGCCATGGAACTCATGAACTTCAAACTTGCATAACTCGGTCAAAATAAAACGAAATCTAACTTTTCAAAGGTCAAATTTGGGTAAAATAAAATTCTCTACCACATGGACAATTTGTTTTCGAAAATAAGGAGGTTTGATAGATCAAACCCCAAGAAAACCAAAAATGACCAAAACTTAGATCTACAAGAAAATATTCACCAAATTAAAAAATGCCAAGTTCTAAAGTATCTTGAAATCATATAGGAAAAACAATAGAACAAATAGAAATGAGTTCTCTCATGAAGCAAGCTAGAATTGCCTAGGATTTCTTGGTAGGTGGAAAGAGTTATGAGGAAGAAGAAGAAGAAGAAGAAGTAATGAAGAGTAAAGGAAGAGAGAGAAAGTAGTTGGGGGTTTATAAAGAGAGGGGATGGTTCAACATGTTGAACCAACCATCAAAATAAACCCAACCAAGCCATCCATAACAAGTCAAGTTGGACCAAACCAACCCAAGGTCAACCCTAGTCAAGATTCATCAAGGCAAGCCATAAAGAAATACGAAAATATAGTAAATAAAATACGGGTCGAAATCCGTATACGTACACTGGAAATACGTATAACGGAAAACGGGAGTGACAACTCTACCCACCTTAAAAGAATTCTGTCTTCGAAATTTAATCAAGAGGCTAGAGATGTCGGGACAAGCTATACTAAAGCACAAGCCATCTACGACTAGCAACCAATCAAGCAATCATTCATGCAAGCAAGAAATTTAAAAGCATAAGGCATAAGGAAGATATTATACCTAATGAGTCAAACATATATGGATATCACGAGCGGATATCATCCTTACGCTCCCACGTTGACTCACCTAAAGAGTGGTGACCCCAAACAACACGGACTAAACTAATAGTCTTGTTCTTGAGTACCTTCTCTCTTCGGTCCAATATGGATACGGGCCTATCCTCATATGAAAGGTTGGTTCCAACAACCAATTTCGAATGATCAAGGACATGGCTCGAATCTGGGATATACCGTCGCAATTGGGATACATGGAACACGTCATGTACCTCACGTAACGATGACGGAAGAGCGAGACGATAGGACACATCACCTACTCGCTCAAGAATGTCAAATAGCCCTATATACCTAGGACTAAGCTTTCTCCATACGCTGAATTGAATGACGCTATGGGTAGGCGAGATCCTAAGGAATACGTGGTCGCCGAATGAAAACTTAAGGGGACGCCGATGAGAATCGGCCCAATGGCGCTGGTGATCTTGCACAACTCGGAGGTGATCTCTGACTTGCCTGACCACCTCGATAGTCTGTATAACCATCTCTGTACCAAGCATCTGCCTCTCGCCCACATCATCCCAGGCTTAGGAGATCTACACTTCCTGCCATATAGTGCCTCGAAGGGTGCCATCTGGATGCTAACCTGAAAACTGTTGTTATAGGAGAACTCCACTAGGTGCAGGTAATCTTTCCACGAACCACCAAAGTCTAACGTACAAGATCGCAACATATCTTCAAGAGTCTGAATGATATGTTCTGACTGTCCATCTGTCTGTGGATGATATGCTGAACTGAACTTGAGACGAGTCGCCAAATTCTTCTAAAGACTCTGCCAAAAGTACGATGTGAATTTTGAATCTCTGTCTGATATGATACTAACTGGCCCTCCATACAATCTGACAATCTGCCTGAGATACATCTCTGCTAGCTGATCCGTCGACTGACCAATTCTGAAGGGGAGAAAATGAGCTACCTTCGTAAGACGATCAACAATAACCCATATAGCATCTCTCCCAGCTGGGGATCTAGGTAACCCAGTTACAAAATCTATGGTGATATGCTCCCACTGCCAGTCCAGAATTGGTAAAGGTTGAAGTAGTCTGGCTGGTCTCTGATGTTCAACCTTAACTTGTTGGCAAACTAAACAACGAGAGACAAACTAAGCTATCTCCCTCTTCATGCTATTTCACCAGAAATGCTGACGGATGTCTCGGTACATCTTCATGCCACCGGAATGAATAGAATACTGTAAACTGTGAGCCTCTGTCATGATCTCCTGTCTGATATCACCATTGGGTACACAAAGATGCCTTCTATGTCGGAGAGTATCATCTTCGTGAATACATAACTCTGGTCTTCGTCCTGCTTCACACTCTGTTCTGAGCTGCTGAAGCTTAGAATCTGCTGCCTGAGCTGTCCTGATCTTTTTTACTATATTGGACTGCACTTGCATGCTGGCCATCAGTGCCACATTGGTAGGAAGAACTATCTCTAATCCCATCTTCTGAAGGTCTGCGAATAACTCTGGTTGCGCTGTTAGGAAATAAACTACAACTCTTCTGCTCAATACATCTGCTACTATGTTAGCCTTTTCGGGATGATACTGCAGGTTGATGTCATAATCCACAAGTAGCTCTAGCCATCTTCTCTGACGTGTGTTGAGATCCATCTGGGTAAACACATACTTCAGACTCTTGTTTTTGGTGAAGATCTCCACTCGATCTCCATAAAATAATGTCTCCAAAACTTCAATGCAAAAACTACTGCTGCTAACTCTAAGTCATAGGTAGGATAATTCCTCTCATGGTCACGAAGCTGGAGTGACGCATAAGCGACTACCTTACCATGCTGTATCAAGACGCATCCCAATCCTCTGCCGGAAGCGTCACAATAAACTAAAAATCCTCCAGTCCCATCAGAAGAGTGAGAATGGGGGCCGTCATCAATCTCTGCTTCAATTTCTCAAATAAACTCTGACACTTTACTGCCCAAGCAAACTGCACATTATTACGGGTCAACTGAGTCATGGGTGCTAAAATCCGAGCAAAGTCTGAAATAAATTGCCGGTAATAGCTGGCCAATCCAAGGAAACTGCGAACCTCGACGACTGTACTGGGTACTGGCCATGACTCTATAGCCACTATCTTCTGGGGGTCCACTTTCACTCCACCTCTGGTGATGATGTGACCCAAGTACGATATACGGTCAAGCCAAACTTGTACTTACTGACTTCGCGTATAATTGGTGCTCTCTGAGAATCTAAATGACTACTCTGAGATGATGCTCATGCTCCGCTTCACTCTTGCTATAGACCAAGATGTCGTCTATAAACACTATCACAAACTGATCCAAATAAGGCATGAAGATACAATTCATGAGGTCCATGAATACGGCTGGTGCATTGGTCGCTCCAAATGGCATAACAAGGAACTCCCAATGTCCATTTCTTGATCTGAACGCCGTCTTCGGGATGTCTTACTCTCTAACTCTGATCTGATGGTATCTTGATCGTAAGTCAATCTTCGAGAATACTGTCGCTCCCCTAAGCTGATCAAATAAGTCATCTATCCTTGGTAGAGGATATATGTTCTTGATTGTTACAGCGTTTAAGGTACGATAATCAACACATAATCTTGACGTACCATCCTTCTTTTTTACAAGAAGCATCGGGGCTTCCCAAGGTGATCCACTAGCACGAATAAATCCCTTGGTTCTGAGTTCTTCAATCATCTTGAACAAAATCTCCAACTCTGAAGGTGTCATCCTGTAGACTCTCTCTGATACCGGTGCCTTCTATGGAAGAAAATCAATAGTGAACTCTATCTCTCTCTCTGACGGCATGCCTGGAAGCTCTCCGGAGAACACGTCTGGGAACTCTTCAACGACTCTGGGAAACTGAACTGCCTCTGTTACTGTCATCTGCAAGACTGGGGGAGAAGGTTCTACTTCGCCCCTAGAGAATGAAAACTCTGCCTCACCGGGAATACCAAAAATAATCTGCCAATATGGCAGTCTATTCTTGCGTGTTGCTCCTTCAACCAATCCATTGCTAGGACCACATCGTAGTCGGCCATCAAAAATTCTATCAATCTAGCGGAAGACTCTCTATCGCTAACTACGATTCTACACGAGAAAAAGACTCTATCTACTCCCACAAGATCAATACCAGTAAGTATATTGAGTCTTACTGATAATGACTCGGACTCCAGTCCTACTCGTATTGCGAATCGTGCAGACATAAATGAATGCGATGCACCCAAATTAAATAATACTTATGCTGGAAAAGAGTTGACAAGAATAGTACCTGCCACCACCTCACCTGAAGCCAACTCTTCCTCCATGGTCAGAACCATAGCCTGACCTTGCCCTCTGGGTGCTGGTCCCCTCTGCTGGAAACCTCTCTGTCGGTTCTACATCTGAGCTTGGGTCTGGGCATACTGTTGGGGTCTCTGCTGCTGGAAGGCTTGTGCCTGAGACGGCAATGGCCTCGGAGGCTGGTACTGCTGCTGTTGTTATACTGGTACTGGGGCTGGTCCCCTAACCGATGGACTAGTTAGGTTCGACGATGATGAACTGGCTCTATTCGGGCAGGACCCTATCATGTGGTCCGGTGTCCCACAAGCCAAGCACAATCTCTGTGCTTTGTGACACTCCAAAACAACGTGTCCTGGCTTTCCACAATGAGAGCAGTCCATTGTGAAAGACTGCTTCTGCTTCTATTGCTGAGGGTACATCGGTGTTGAATGCTGAACCGACGTAACTGAATTTACCCTTCGGGGAACTTTAATCGACAAAGCCCTAGCTGCCGGGACTGGTGCTGAGGACAGACTTATCTGCCCATGGGACCTCTTTCTACTTTCGGTTCGATCCACGATCCTCTGCAAGGTATACTCGTGTCTCCTAGCTGCCCTCAAGACAACATCAAAAGTCTGATGCTCGAACTGCTCCACAGCTAGAATAATTTCTAGGTGGAGTCTCTACTGAAATCGATGCGCTCGATCCAACTCGGTTGCCACCAAGGTGGGAGCAAACCGACTCAGTCTTGAAAACTCGGCCGTATATCCATCGATCGTCCTGCTCATCTGCTTCAAATTGGTGAATCTCGTCTGTAGATCATATCGAGCCATTGCATCAAAGTACTTGATCTGAAACTTGTCACTGAATGTCGCCTATGGGACAGGCACCGCCAATCCAACTGCTAACATCGCCCACCAGGTGCGGGCTAAGTCCAATAACTGTAGGCGCACTACAGCCACATTCTCTTCCTCTGGAGTCTTGGCTGCTTCCAAGATAATTTTGATGTCCTGGAGCAAGGCATCAGCTGCAATCGCGTCCTTACTGCCGTCAAAGAAGGGAGGGTTCAGGCGCTTGAAATTATTGGCTACACTGTTACCTTAATAACCAACTCTGCCCATGGCTGTCTGTACTGTCTGGTGCAGGACATCACCTCGACGATCCTGTGATGCAAGCAATTCCTGATAAGTCCAATCAAGTCCCTGTTATCGGACTCTGCAGGCTGGCCTGGCTGAACTGGGGGATCTGGGTCATCAGGGTGCAGGCTCGGGATACTGCCCCGAGTGCTGGGCTTGGTCTTCTTGTTGCTGTTGGGGTGCTGGTTGAGCTTCTCCCGACTGATCGGTAGAAACAATGCCACTGAAGCAATGACATAGAGAACAATAAGGAAGGACCAAGATAATCAAGGATTTTAAACATGTTATCAGGTCAAGATTTCAGAAGATTTAGAAGCCGTGAGTAGAGATCAAAGACGAGTGCTGATTGAGACATCTATTCGATAAACCCTCACACATCTTGAT